>CAMPDV010000098.1:0-600000 GCA_946699065.1 Loxodes magnus
GTAGATAGCAAAACAAGAATATCAAATGATGATAATAAATTATTGTCTATTTATTAATGATTAATGAAAAGCTCTATCTATTCTTACTAAGCAAGCTAAAACATGGATAGATAGTTTTAAAATAATAGATTTATTGAAGTATAATTAAATAAGAGTATTGAGAACTTGGCTATATAATGTTTTGCTTGATATTATGGTTATTAAGGATGATTTGGTAAAATGATAGATTTAACTTAGTTGTATTAATGATTTAATAAGTTATAGTAATAATATTGACTTAAGCACTTCTAACTATGACTAAGATTGGTTATTAAATAATAGGATTAATTTGAATTATGAATATATTAGTTTTAGAAGCATTTTACTTACTGTTTTAACTAAAGTTATATAACTGTTAGATTTCTTTTATATTAGTAGGTATTTTAAATAATCTAGCAGTCTAATATTAAACATATAATTAGTATAATTGTAAGATTAATTAACTTAAGATATTATAAAGCTACTTATTAATATTCCTACTAATCAATATTACCAACTACTCTAATACTCTAGTCATCCTTTAAAATCAAATCTATTATCTACCTATTACCAAATTGTTTTAACACTTTAACCAAAAAAATATAATCTTGGAACTAAAATTAATTAGCTATAATGAAAAAGCAAGACTGACTTACAAATAATTATTATAAATTATTAACCTGGAATGCAATCTTCTTTATGCTTAAAATATAAGCTATAAAGGTACAAGAAATTTAGAAATAAAAAATAATTCTTTGAAGCAAAATTATTTGAAATATATGAAGAGTAGATATAATGAGAGGGTTATTCTTTTGTAATAAATAAAAATTTATTAAAACTAAACATAAAATTAAGGAATAAGCAAGTCTATTAAGATAAGCTTATATTTAAGTTTGATTTACTTAGCCTATATTTATGTTAATAAATTACAATATCTATCAATTATAATATTTACATAATATTATCATATCTTCTTAAAATTATAACCTCTTTATACTCATCTAATATTTATATATTTATAACATCCAAATAAATAGTCAAATTAATCTTAAAGTCTACAACTCTTTTATTTAAAAAAGGCGGGAGATTTAATTAAAGATAGCATTCAAACAATAGAGTGTCTTTCTATTTATTAAAGATAATTAATAATTAGATACTTCTTAATTATATTAGCTTTTAACTATTTCCTCTTCATCTTTTTATTTAAATACATACTAACTTAAATAGCAAGCTGTTAGATAAGTAGCTACTTTTTTGTTACTTTTATCCTTCTTCATAGCTTTATTACTTCATAACTTTTCCTCAATTTTTAGATTAAGATTCTATTAATATAAGCGATAAATTCTTATGAATCAATCTTAATTCACTTCCAACCAATCTAGGTAAAATTTTATATTTTCCAAGGTACCAAAAAAAGAGCATGTTTAATAGTGAGGAATAAACAAGAGATATCATCAGAAATAATAAAATTGCAGAATGGATATAAAATTTATAATAGATAAGATGCGATTATCTTTGAGGCTCATAAACTTAACTAGAAATTTAATCCTAAATATTGCAGTCCATTTTATTACATTCTATTTAAGATTCTAGTATTCTCACAATAATACTAGTAAATTTGATATATCTCTAATTGACTAAGACTTTTACTTTAATCTTTCTTTAATAATATTAGTGATATTGATATTTTCTTAAAAGCTTAGTAAATATTTTCTTTATGCAATAATAGATTTAATGTAAGTTATTGCTAATAATTAATTTAAATGCTTTTATAGTTTGCTTAGTATTCATTTTAGATAAACCTTATTATCATTTTACTAATTATATAGTGTATTCAATATAATATAACTATATCTCCCATATCTTAACCAAATCATCATCATTTTATATATATCTTTTTAAAACCCTTTTATATATAACTACCTATCAAGCAAGCAGCGCTACATTTTAAATAAACTTATGCTTATTAGATGAAGATACCTTTAATCATCTAGTTTTTAAAACTATTTAATTTAATATCAAATAAAATGGCACCTAAGAAATAATAGACCTCTATTAACGAATACTTTAAAAAATAAGAATAACCTAATTTAATTGAAGAATACCCTTAATAAGATAAATATTAATAATCTAACCAATCCTTTGCATAATCAGTTCAGCAAAGGATATCAAATATCCAATATTACTTGAAAAAGCAAAGATAAAAAATAGAAAATTTAGAAAACTTACTAGAAAAATTAATGGAATAATTAAACCTATAATTCCCATCCATAGATGAATCATTAGATAAAATCTAATCGTAAATAGTAATTAAATTGGAATAAATTGATAAATAATTTAACGAAGTCCCTCAAATGTTCCAATTTCATTTTTCTTAAATTGAATATCAAATAAAGCAACTTTAAGAAAAATAAGAATAATAGCAAGTAATAATTTAAAAATTATAAGATTAATAAGATTAATAATCAAATATCCCAATGGAAATCGAATCAGAATTCTAATAATAAGAAATAAATAAGATCAATTATTATCGCAAAAAGATTCGGTGCTATTTATGCTAGAAAAATCATTGCTGGAAAAAATGCTGGAAGAAACAAGAAATTGAAAAAATTAACAAGTAATAAATATTAGACTAACTTTTCAGAATATGACCAACAAGAACAGGATAAGTATACAGAAAGAAATTCTACAACTCAAGAAACAACGAGTTTTATAAAAATAGAAGGAGAAACTATAACGATAATTAGTGGATGAGGGAGAGACAAGGATGGCGGACTAATGTAGTCCTACGCAGTCCTTTAGTTCAGGAAAGAGCAGAAACAAAAACAAGTGAACCCTGGAGCTCTTTTCTAATACTATAAACTTAACTTAAACTTAATACTTAGACTCAAATTCTATCACTTTTTTAAAGCTACAATTGTTTCTTCATATTTGTTTAATCAGCAAAGATACTTTCCTAAAATAAATAAGCTTATTCATTTTACAAATCCAAATTACAACTGCATTTATCATTCTACAACTTCTCAATTCTCTGTTCCATTGGATCATTAACCTTAAATGTAAACTTCTACTAAATTAGAATCGAACTAGCTAACTTGAAAGTAGTATTCTATTGTTTCTTATTCTTTTCCATTTTGCTAAAAATAATTCCTTTAATTAGTAAATTAACTAAAACTTAGAATATAGTTCATCTATCTTACTAGGCATCCTATTAACTCATTTTCAACTTTTAAGAAAGATCATAATCAGGTTTTAAATTTCCCTTTACTTTGCTTAAATCTTATTTATGCAATGTTATATTATTAAATAGCTTCTTAATGTTCGTTAAACTATAAAAGCCTTTCCATTAGAAATGGGTTTCAGCATTCTAGTTACCAAGTTTAAATATCTTATTGAATAATTAAATAGCTTCTTTATGTTAATCTATCTAATTATTTGCATCTTCTGTAAAAGGAAACTCTATATTATTAATCTCAATATTATTTTGAATTCAACTACTAAATAACATCTTCTAATTATTTAAACTACTTTGAACATTTTGAAACACTACACTACACCTTTTATTAGTAATATCAAACATAATAATTTGCTTAAACATTCTATTTCTTAATCTATTTTTACTTTTCTTAAAATAAATAGTCTTTATAGAAATAAGAATTAGCATGCCAATCATCAGATTTGACACCTCGTTGTAGCATTTAATTGCTTTTCTTTCTTTTTTAAAGCATTAATAAAATTCCTATTTAGAAGTCAAGCTTTTATATGGTTAGTTTCATGTTCTGTATCATTATTATTGTATTCATTTACTTATTCTAAAATTTTTAGCATTAAAAAGGTGTTTCTTTTAAGAAATAGATATCATAAAGATAAGAACCTAATTTATAGCGATATTAAATAATTGCTCAGCTTTTTAATTATTTTCTAGCTGAAGTAAAGCAACTCTTTTATATAATTAGCTAAAGTATTATTAAGATCTTTCTAAGTTAATGTATCTATCATTTCATTAGCTTCTTCATACTTTTATAAATCTAAAAGTATTATTCCTATATAGAATAGTCTACTTAGATATTAGGCTCAAATTATAAATACAATTGTTTCAATAGCATTTCTTGCTTCCTGAGGTAATAAGAGCAATTCCTTTTTAAATATGAGCTTCGTTATCAGGTATGAGTAATAATTTTATCATCGTATCTTTTATTAGCTTCCTAAAATTTACTCAAGTCTTAAAGTATTTTTCCTTTAGATAAACTTTCTGTTTATTAGTACCAATTTTGTCAACATTATTTAGAGATTCAATTGCTTCTTTTTATTTCCAAGATTTAACTTAATAAAGATAAAGATCAATAATTTGGCTGATAGTTTCGACCGTATCTTCATATTAATCTGGTTAAAAGAGAGTTTTTGCTTTTAATAAATGAATATCGTTATTTCAAGAATCTAAGCTGCTAACTATATTTAATCTTTCTAAAAGCTTATTTTCATAGAGATAAGAGATAAAGACTTAAGATTATAATTCCCTGCTATAGTAATAATTTATTTGATCTCTTATAACTTTGATTAAATATCCATCTTAAGATTAATAATACTGATAATATAGGTAAGTTATTAGCAGTCTACTAATTTAAAAGTATTGGATAATGCTAGAAGGTTAAGACTCTTATTACTAGTTATAATAAAATAAGCTTAATACTAAAATAGTTATTAAAGGCTAGTTTTATTAATTTCTAACTGACTGCTAGCTTTAGACTGGCTAAGCTAAATTTAGGTAAGATTCTTTAATAGATTTTAAATGATTGAATGTGTTCTTATTAAAATTAACAAACTAGACTGTAATAAAGTTTAGTCTTCTTAAATTTTATAAATCTGTCCTAGATATAAATCCATTTGCTTAACTTAGGTTAAATAATTTATTTTATAGCTCTATATAGTAAGAATTTATATAGTTGGACTTAAATGGTGGAATTGAGAAGAGTGAATTGATCTTTAGAGATGATAATGGATAATTGAGTTAATGATCTAACTGTAGACAATACATAGCATATTGAAATTAGGTTTAGTTAGTTGGTTGATTGGTAATATAATAATATAGGCATTATATCTGTATAATAATTAGTCTAATTTGCTTAATTTAATCTGAATGATTGCATACTTAGTAATCTAAATACTAGCTACTTTATTAGATCTATAATACTTTTAATAATACTGGATAATTTCTTTTAATAGAGTATCATTTATAGAAATTAAAAGTAAGAATGCCAGCTTCTTCATTTAATTAAGATACTAATTCTACCTTTATTATACTAACTATGTTACTAGAGTATCATCTAATTATTAAAATATTTACTATTTTAATTATTTAGATAGACACCAAAATTAAATACTTATCTATCATTATTAGACCTATCTTCTTATTAACCATAGTTCATTTAAAACTAGCACACATAGAAACAACTTAAACTTATAATACACCAATCTAACTACCATCTTTTATACCATTCATTATTATAAACAAATTACCTCTTTAAATTTACTTACTAATTATTGCTATACTATGCACTATTCACTTCAACAAACCTTTAACCTTTCTAGTCCATAAGTAACTGGAATTTATAAAAAATTAGCGAATTAGAGAAATTACTTTGAATGATATCTGATAGCTTTTGCATCTAAATAGATAAGTTATAAAATAAGATTTAAGTAATAACTTTAGATTACTAAGATTTTATCTCTCATACATTTATTTATCTAATTTCTAGATTTTTTGTTAAGGCTGATTTAATATTAATTAAATAAAAAATATAAGAATTTTATTTAAAATACTTAAAAAGCATAAGCTAATTTACAAAAATCGTAAGAAGGTTACACTGAATGTAAGGTATTATTAGCAGTAAATCAAATAAGAGTTCTAGAATTTTAGAAGTTTCTACTGATATTTATGAATAAGAAAATTGAACATTTAGCCTCTTAAAGGATGAATTTCTTAGGATTCCTATAAAGATTAATGATTCTTTTATAAATTTCGAGGAAGCTAAATCCTCGCCGTAGTATTTACTTTTAACGACCTTTTAATGACTCTAGCAGATATATTCTGCTAGTCTGGCTCTGCAAGCGGGGATCACTAATTAATATGATTAATAAATAATAAAAATAGACATCGAGCTCCTTGTATTGCTTGATAATCCTGCGAATTTTTTCTTAAAGTTTTTTAGCCTAACTGAAAGGTTATTTAAAATGATGAAACATAGCAAGTAAATTAAAAATCTAAATCCCGCCAATCTTTTTATATCCCTAATGAAAGCTTAATAAATGTATCTTTTCTATAAAGTTTTATAGATTTATCAAAAGTGGCTTCAACTAAGATTTTTAGATAATTGATTTTCTTGACTATCCTGCTGAAAGTTAAAATCAAATCCGTCAACAAATGATAGTATTCCTCTTAAAGCATAGATTTTATCATAACTAGTTAAGCTAATGTCACTACTGCATTAAAATAAAGAGAATATTAATCTTGATTACTGCTTAAATGTTCGATGAGAAATTATGTAAAATAACTCAAGTTTAATTCTTGCTAGTAAGCAGAAGATTCTTATTAATGAATATCTTCCCAAACATGATACATAAGCTAGAAAATTAAAATTGATATTTGGAGTTAAAAAATTTTAACATTTAAAAGGAAACAAATTAAGAAACTGAGCTAGTTCATTTATTATAACAACAATTTAGCTAAAATTAGATCAAAAGACCAGACAGTTACAACTTAAAAGGTAAGTAGATAGAATAATAAGGGATATTAGTAGATTTAGAGATTTGCTAACTAAGAAAAGTAAAATAAATAGAATATAACAGTTAAAGTTCTATTATAAGTATAATATACATAATCACAATGTTAAAATTAGAAAATCTAACTTAAATAAGAACTTAAAAGTTATTCGAAAGTCTTAATGATATATTAATAGTAATAACTATAATATTTGCTATAGTTTATTATAAAGTTAAAATAATAATAGATGCTTAATAAATATCCTTTTATTATATAATGCTAATTATTAATTAACTTAAATCAAATAAATTACATATTTCTTCTTATTATTAACTATAATATACAATCATTAATATATCAACTAAAGCATATTTACTATATCTATAACTTTAATTAACTCCTATTAGCTTATAATTATTAATTATAAAGGTTCATTATCTAAAATATTTGGCCTACTATTTTAAATTATTTAAGTATAAAATAACTGGGAAAGATTAGATTATTATGATAAATAGCAAAATAAAGAAGATAGACAAGCAAATAAAATTAGCAGTATTATACAAAACTCATTTAGAAAGACGAACAAATGTCTTAAATATTCAAATATAATTAATATAAACTATTAACTTTAAAGTAATTAAAGCAATTATTTCATAATTTCATATCTTTCTCTAAAATTTGGAAGATACTTAGATGCAATAGAATGCTATAACATAGCTATAAAACTAAATCCAAATAGAGCTTTATGCATATTGTAGGCAAGGCATCTCTTCTTAACAATTTAGAAGTTTGAGATTTATAATATTTACCTTTTATTTCTAAAAGTTTTATCAAATAGGCTTCAGATTACTTAACCTTTCTTTTGTTTCTTCGTTCTAACTATAAATCTTCAGTACATTTCTTGTGTTATTTTAAGCCTCTACGAAATTAGAATTAAGCTTCAAAGTTCTTTTTTAGCTTTCTTTCAGTTCTTCTTTTTGTCTAAAAACCTAAGAAAATTTCTTTTGCTATAAAAAGAATTATTAATAAAAGAATTTAGTTTTATAACTTTATTATACCATTCTATTGCTTCTCCATAATATCCAAAAATTAAGATCGTTGTTTTTATTTGAGAAGACTACAAATATATTATGTTTAGCTTACTAGGAACATTATAGCATTCTGTAGTTTCTTTGGTGTTAATTTAAATTATCAATAAATGCCTTAGGTTAATTGAGCTTTTTAGTAGTTGAACTTTACTTTATGGCTTTACTGATGCACTCTAATGCTTCTATATTTTAACCTAATTTCTTTTCAGAATTTCCTCTATAGAATCATAGATCTATAAAATTAAGATTAGCTTTAAATCATCATTATAGTACTCCGCTGTTTTAAGGTTCTAGTTTAAATTGTTAAGCAAATTTTCTTTTTAAAAAATAGCTTCTGTAAAGCTTTCCTTCTTTCAATTGGCTATGCTTTTGCACTTAATAGGCTTTAAATCTAAGTTTTAGCTTAAAGTTTATTTCTTTTTAGATTGTAAACTTTGTCAAGATTAGGATTTATATTTATTAAAGTATCTTAGATATAAATAATTTTAGATTATAGCCTAATATTTGTATTTCTTTTATTTAATATCACTATAACAATGCTATTATTAACTGAATCAAGAGAAATATAATTAGAGTAAAAATATCTTAAGAATGAGATATTTTCTAATACTTCTATAATCTCTTTCATAAGCTGCCATAACAATTTCACACTTTAATAAAATTATTAGATTAACTTAAATTATAATCTAAGATAAACATAAGAAAGACTAATTGTGCTTATATAGAAAAAATAAAAGAATAAGGTATAGAACTTAATTTAGAAAAGCAAGCAATATAATTAGCAAACTTCTGATTATTTTAATAATTAAATATAATATACCTACTATTGCTTTAATAAAAAGGTATAGAATTACCTATCTTCATCAATAAATATCATATTAACATGAATAATTAAAAGAATTAAACTGGTATATCTTAAAGTATCTTTAGCAAGTAACTTATAATTAACTAAATACAATGCTGATATAATAAAAATATAAAAAATAATTAAAGAAGAAATGCTTTAAATTATCTTTAGTTTTAATTAATTTACTAGATAAAAGATAAGATAAGAATAATTAGCTAAGATTAATTTTTATAAACAAGCTTAAAATCTTGATGGCTATATCAGAATATCTTTATAATTATATTTTATAAGACAATCTAAATAATATATTATTAGAGCGCAGCTTAATAATCTTGTGTTTTGCAGTTTAACAATTCTTTGTATTTTCTTACTTTTAATATGCCTAGCTTTTTCCGATTGAAGCTGCTATGTAATTTGACTTTATTTAGCTCTTTTCCAAAGTAATTTAATCCTTTTTTATATTTTCCTAGCTTGTAAAGACTTTAATCTTTTCCATAATATGCTTCAAAGTATTTAGTATTAATTTTAATAAACTCTTATAGTAACCAACGGTGTCTTAGAATCATTCTAGCCTGAAATGCGTTTTATTTACCATTATAAAATTTGATTTAGTTGAGAATCCAGTTTTATTGACTTATTATAGTAATAAAAATCCTTTCTCTGCTTAATTTAATTGCAAATGCGTCTATTTTAGATTTATATGTTTCTGGTCGATTCGATTTAAGTTTGGTTGTTGTATTGAGACATCTAATTGCTTTTAATAACCTCCTAACTTATAAAATGTATACCCTTTTTTACAGCAAGCTATCTATCAGAAGTGTAAGCAATAAGTAGCTAGGAGATGATTACTTAAAGTCATATAGAAAAATTAATTTTTAAAGCTAAATATAATTTATATATCTTATAATTAACTTAAGTGATCCCTAATTTAAATTTATGCTTCTTGCTTTAGTTAGTCAAATTAGGTATAATTATATTATTTCTCTCTCTTCTAATAATTAAATTGCTTAAATTCACCAATTAAAATAGTTCTTTATTAAAGAGATATAGTTTAACTTTTATTTATGGATTTTATTTAGACATATAGTTGTAAATATATTACATTCTATCAAGATACTATCTTTAGTATCTGTATAAAATACCATTAGCAATAGACATAAGTTATTACCTTTAAATTTACTTAAATATAACTTGTAATAAGACAATAAGCTTATCTATATAGAGTAACTGCTATCTACTTATCATTTATTCCTATATCAATATATTCTTATCTTTTGATTTTATAACCTAAAATTAGCTGAGTTAGCCTTCTTTTGTAATAAGCTTTTATATTAAGAATCAAGTTGATAGTTACAATATAGCCCTTGACTGTTTCTTATATCAGCCTAATCTATGTAAAGTATTCTCTTTATATTGATATAATAAGCTTCGCCCTAGATTAGCTTTATAACTAGGTTATAGAACTCTATGCTTTATATTTGCTTATTTTAGGAAGTTTTTTCCTTTTATATAGTTCCTTTTACGTTAAACTTGATACCTCAGTTTAAGCACTCATCTTATTTTATTTTCTATTCAGGTTCTTCTTTGACAATATGGACTATAATCATATAAGGATCTATTTAATAGGTATTCATTATATTTAACTAAATTTCTTAAATTATCTTCTTTATTATTTCAGACTATAGCATCATAAGAATCTAGCTAAAAAGCTACATCAAATACTTAACCATCTCTTCATTCAAAATTTTAAATATAATCTCTTTCTGCAACGAGCATCAGAAAGTTTGGAGTCTCAAAGTTAAAAGACTTGGCTACTTGCTAAAGTTTAGAAATGTTAATAAGAGGAAGTTTAATTTATAAACAATGATCTGATTTATCTAGAAATAAAGATTTAGTAAATGTTTGCTTAAGTGACAAGAAGAGGAAGTGAATTGAATACTAATAGATATGATAAATAATAAAGTATAAGACTTCTTGATTGGTAAGTTTATAGTATAGTTGTATTATTAATGTTAATAGATATTGATAAAGGTATTTAAATGACTTAGTGTTAGCCTAAAGGAGTTAGGTTGTTATAAAATAATGAATAAATATTTGATGACAGTTTGAACTAATTTAAAAAAGGAATGTTATCTACTCTGTTGACTTTATTATAGTTGGTTATTATGATTTCTAACTACTTAATTAGATTATTCTATTATTAACTCTAACCTTATATTACTCTATTTATGTAATAGCTACTACTTATTATTAAAGTTACAACTAAGATACTCTTTATTATCCATCAAATCATATACTTCCCTTATTTCATTACCTTAAGCTTAAAGTAAAAAACTATTTATATCTTAAGCTATCAAAGCTTAGGTAACTGATATTTAGCAGATCTATTGGATAAAAATCTACATGATTAGGAAAATTAAATAAGTAATATAGCCTTAAGATGATATAGTCATAATAATAGTAATTGCTTAGTTCATATTTTAGCTTTATTAAGAGCAAAGATAATAAGTATAGTAATAAAGGGTCAGAAACATTTTAGATTTATAAAGATAAAGATACCATCATATAGCAAAATAAGCTTTAGAACTATACTTTTCAAATTATATTTTAGAATCTTCCTCTAATAGATATAAAGTAATCTATGTATTGATACTCTAAAATACTAATTAGGAATTTATTTAAAATATAAAATACTATGTAGATTTGCTAAATATAACTAGTAGAGCATAATCTAAATAGCTATAAGACTAACATTTTAAGGTTTAATAATAAAAGGAAATTAAGGATTTAAAAAATTAATTTACATTAATTTGAAAACTAAACAGTTTATTTAGAAGGCTTTTATTTATAATTAAAAAAAAGTCATTATAATAAATCTTTTATTAGACATATTTAAGAAAATTATTTTGGGGCAAAATAAACTAGCAAAAAGAAATTGTTAATCTAAAAGATAAATAGAAAAAGAAGAGACTAAGAACTTAAAGAAATCAACACTTTTTAAAGAGAAATAAACTTTGTTGTTTAATTAAATCCTTTAGAAACATATAAAATAATATCTTGAAGAAGGATCTTTTGAGTAAAGCCTAAAATATTAATTTTTAAATTTTTAAATTTAGCCTACCGATAAGAGAAATAACAAGTTGGAAGTTAAAGATATGCATAATTTATAAGAAGAGATTAAGAGATAAAAAAGGAAAAACAAATATATTCGAATTCTGAAGCAAATAGGAAGAATTCTAATTTAGACTAACGTATAGGTAAGAGAAAAACTAAGATTAAAATCTTTTTAATAGTATAAAGCTTTAAAATCAACATTCAATCGCCGAATATAAAGAGTAAAATAAATAAAAGTCATAAATTATTAAGAAATATCAAGAGATTTTAGCTGAAAAATCCCGCTTTTATAATTTATACGACGAATCAAGAAAAAGATAAATTTGAGTCATAGAATATTACAAGAAAATGCTGTTTTTCAAATATTCTTGTAAGTTATTACATAAAATGGTTAAAAATTTCTCTTACTTAAAAACGTATTGGATAACTTATTGATATCTACAGAGTAAGCACAAAATAAATTTATTGCGATTATATAAGAAAATTAAATTTAGATTAAAAAAAATTATAAAGGTGGTCAATTAAAGCTAACAAATTTCAGATTATTTTACTTATAAAAATATTTTTAGTTACTTTATCTTTAATGAAAAGCTATAGAATTATCTATCTTCTTTGATAAGAAAATATAAGAGAATATGATAAAATATCTAAAGTATCTTTAGCAATCCCTTTAAATTAATTAAATATAATACTACTTTTTTATTGATAAAGCCTATTAAGGAAGAATATCATATAATATTTAAAATTTTAAATAGTTTTCTAGATAAAATATAATAAAATAAATGGAAATGCTTTAATTATTCTAATTTATAATAATAATAGTTTTTCTTTTGCTTAACATTTTTGATTACCTATATTTTACAAAGGTTTTTTATTATTTCCTTTTATTGAATGATATAACTAAGATAATTTTGCATGAATAATAAGTTAATATAGAGATAAAGCTAAAACTTAGTTGTAATAACTTCTTTTATCTTATAAGTTTAGATAATAGTTACTTCTATATTTATTTAAATATATTTTTCTTATGCTGGATATAGTATATTTAGATAATATAAAGACATTTATCTATAAGTATTATGATAATAAAGTATTTATAGAATCATTAGATTTAACTAAAGCTTATATTATTTTAGATTATAGTTCATTTAACTACCATCATAATACTTTAACTTCTTTATTACTACACTATCCAATTATCTTCAATGTCTAAGAAACATTATTTAATCAATTTAACTACCTCCTTTGTTTGGAAATTTTATTAACTTCATAAGTAGATTGAAACATTTTAATTCAAGACTCTTATTATTATTTTAACCTTATAAAGTAAAAATAAAGTTGAGAAATTTGAGAGTTAAGCTATTAGTAATGAGGAATTACAATACATAAAAGGAATAATAAAGTAATCATAAATATCTTAACAAAAATGCTTAAATAATGTTTATACAAGCTAAAACTTAATAAACCCTAAAATTAGTAATTAGATGAATTCTAACTTTAACTAACAACAGCAATTTATTGAAAATTGGGAAACTAACGTTTTTGATATACATTCGAAAATAAGTAAGATAGATTTTGCCTTCTCAAATAGAAAAATAGATAGAATGTTTAGAAATAAATCTTTTATCTTAAATTAGGAATTAAGTTATTTATAAAATATGCCTCTTTTTACGTGATTTGAAATTAAAAAAATTATATCTTAGCTTACAAATAATAAAGCTACAGGTAATGATGGTCTAAAAGCTGAGCTTATTAAATATAGAGGCTAAGATTTGCCTCAAATTATTAAAAGTTTCATTAATAACATGCTTAGAACATTTAAAATACCTAATGCAATGAAAAAATAAACATTCTTCCGAAAAAGGGAAGCAAAAATAATTGATGTAATTGACGACCTATCGCTTTATTGAACTGTCTACTTAAAATTTATGATAAAGCACTAACATAACGACTTTATAATTATATTTATGAACGAAACATTTTACATCCAGCCTAATTTAGATTTATTCGTAAACGCTCCACTACTTAGAAAATTTGAACTATTTAGTAAATTATAGACTTGCATCGTAGATGGTCCCATAAAAAGTAATTAATTGCTACTTTAATAGATGTAGAAAAAATGTTTGATAGCATATCTAGAAAATTACTTTTTGATCATCTTTGAAGACTTAGGCTACCTTTGGACCTAATATTGGCACTAGAATCATTTTACGATAATGTTGATACTAAGTTTATAATTGATGGATGTCTTACAAGAACAGTTAAATATAACAATGGAGTATTATAAGGAAGTAGCCATGCACCTGTACTTGCAATTTTATACTATGATATTGTTATAAGATATTTAGAATATAATCAGAAGAAATTAGGATTTCAAATATAATCTAAAACTTTCGTAATACGAGCCTTCGCTGACGACTTAATCCAATTGTCTTCTTCCTAGAAAAATGCCTAAAAATTATTACAAGATACATCTACAGTTTTTGATTGAGTAAAACTTACAATTAATGTAGCCAAATGTGAAGTAATAGAATTCTTGAAAAAAAATCAATGAAAAGAAAGCTAACCTTCTATTACTCTAAAGCTCAATGGGATTCCAATTGCTTAAAAAGATGAAGTTACCTATTTAGGATATTAGTTAGGAATAAAATAAAATTACAAATTAGATTGTACAGCAGTAGCTACCAAATACAGAGTAGCTATTTAAAAAGCTACTGTAATACTTTCTAAATATGGATTAGTATCCCCTCTCAGCTTCAAAACTCTTTGTAGAACTTTTATTTTGCCTAAAGTTGAATATGGAAGTGATATTACTCCGTGAGTTACTATTTCTGGAATTAAAGGAATAAAAAGCAAGATAACAAAATCGTAAAGACTTATCTCAAGACAGGCGTTTAGATCTTAAGAATTCACATTCAATGAGTCATGCTTTATTGACCTTAACTGGCTTCCTTTTACACATATAGCAACTAAAAATTTAATGCACTTTTATTAAAAATTAATGTAATATAGCAAAGAAAATCCTAACTCAGATACTGCTTTTCTATTAGAAAAATGCACTAAATTTAATTTACCATACTAGAAACATATAAAGAAATGTATCGATTTGTATAATGTTGACATGTCACATGTTTAGAGTAAGATAGATTTTTATAAACTCACAGAATGGGGAATAAAACATAAATTCTTAATGGAATGTCTCACTAGAAATACACTTATACCAACAGTAAAAAGAATTATAGACTAAATAGAAAATAATTAAATTGTATTTCCTGAAATTACTTATACCAAATATAATAAACACTATATTAGAGAGACTATTTCTATCTATAAACTGAGGAATTTTTCTTATAATTTTCAATAAGAACTTAGTAATCGCCACATTAACGTTAGATATAGCATTATTTGGTTATGTGGCTAAGACTTTGATGAAACTGATCATATTTTTGATTGCTAATACTATGCAGACATTATTGAGGAACTCGAAAGTCATAAAGCTTTTAAAGAAAAAGACAAGAAGAAACTAATTCTTTATGACTAAAACTATATAAACAAACATTTTTCAAAAAATAAAATTCCTAAAATAGACAAACTAATCAAAAATTTTCATTCTGAATTACTAAAAAAGCGTATTGAAATGTTTGAACTACTAGATGAGCTTTTAGAAGATTTTCTAGAAGGAAAAAAAGGCAATATTCATCAAGTCAATAAATAAAAATATATAATAGAGAAAGAACAAGAAGAAGTTTAATTGACATTTGCAAAATTTTATCTTTCAACATATTTGTAATATTTATAGTCTAAGTTATATTTATTGGAAATATGTCTCAATATTCTTAAATATTTAAACTATTATATTTTAATTAATTAATTCAAAAAAATAAAAAATAAAAATTAGTTACTAAAATTTGACTTATAATATTATTAGGAAAATCTATTGCAAAAATAATTAAATATTATAACATATAAAAAATAATCTATTAATAATTTTAAAGTAGAAGATTAAAATGAACAATTTTCATTAGATAATGTTACTTATAAATAATATCTTTCTATAGTAAAACATAATTAATAACTACTTTAGAAAAATTTTCAATAAAAATTTGAGAGGAATTAGGTTTCATTTTAATCCAAAGAGTAAATAATAGTTCACGAATAATCAGTATAAACAACTTATGTCAATTCTAAAGAGATAACTGTTTAAACAAATTTTATAATAAAATGTATTGAGTAAAGAACTTAAACTAACAATAGAGTTTTTATAAATTAAGAAGCGTAAACGCAATAGATAAAATTAGAAATTGATCAAACATAAACTGAAGAATCATTATTATATTCAAAATAGGAATATTTAAAATAATAAATTTCATTCTACTAATAGTAATTTTCTGGTAACAACACATTTGGTAACTACTTTAAGAAGTTTGATAATAAAAAACTAATATTGAACTTGAATTAAACTATATTTTTAATTATAATTAATAACTGAAATCTTAAAATTAAAAAGTAACTGATTAAGTATAAATATTATAAAGCTAACTTGAAATTTTTAACTTTGAATGAGAAAAGAAATATTCTTAGAAATCGGATTTATGTAATAATCTTTAATAGAATCTATAACTTAAAGAATTGGATTATTAAAGCATATTAAGTTCATTATATTTGTAAAAAAATAAGTATATCCAAGAATTTAAAGATGCTTTCAGATAAACAAAAATACCTTAACTATAGAATGATTACACACAGGTTGAAATTTAATCCAGTGATTAAAAAATTCAAACAATTATTTTGACTTTAGATACGGCTACTGGAACAAACCTACTACATTTGGGTTAAATTTCCTAGTGCGACTTTATTGATTCTAAATACATAAAATTGCAGAAATAATATGATAAACTAAATAAGCAACTAATCAATTAAATCAAATCTTTTGATAAATTTGCATCAGAAAAATGTACTTTAATGGAAAATCTGAAATAGAGCCAAATTTTAAAGTAGTAAATTTCTTCCAATTTAACATTTCTATCCATAAAATTCTGTTAATAATCTTTTTAGATTTTCAACAACTCTCATTCATAAAATCTAAAATAGGATACTTAAGAAATTCTTTGGAATAAGATTCTATAAATTAATTAAAGAGAAAATGTCTTTATCCATATTTTCCATCTACTAAACAGCATATCAATAAAATGGAAGAAAATTCGGCTTTTATAAAAAATTACAATGTTAATTCAAAATAGCTAAGAGATTTTATATTATCTAACTTTTGAAGAAGAACTCATTTCTAAACTATAATTTAAAACAGATACGTTGTACTTGACTAGGAACTTGGTAAAGGATAGATTGACAGTCAAGTAGTTAAAATTAAATTGATAAGAGATTATTAAAGATATATAGCAAAAAATATCTCTATATTATAATTTAATTTTATGACTAAAATAAATCCTCCTCAGAACAGGAGAGAAAACCAGAAGCAAATATTCTCACCACTTCTTCTTCAACTTAACGCTCTTCTTAATAAAAATAACTAGAACAACAAAATAAATTAGAAGAACTAATAAAAAATACTAAATCCTACAAATTAAAATAAAGAGGACTTCTTCCATCAAAGGACAATTAGGAACTGAGACAAAAATTCAGAACAGAAAAGTTGACACAACTCTCAACGCCTCCATTGAAAACTGAAAAAAGAGACCACTCAACTGAATCGATAAAAATAATAACGAAGAAATAAAAAATAAACGAAGAAGGTAAAGTACGATAATTTAATATAGATCCTATTACCTTTGATTTAGACAACATTGAAATAGAACAAATGAACTCTGAATAGATGAAACAACTAATTCATCTACTTATTAGAAACATAAAAAAACTCGAAGAGGAATTAAACTCCCAGAAGGAAGAGATGTTTGCAATAAGTCAGGATCTGATAAACCATGAAGATGATGACGAAGTCCATATAGTAGACCGAAGAGCTAAAGTCGGATTCTACGAGTCAATTTAAAATTTAGAGAATGATATTTGAGTAATGCAAGAGCAAGACGAGAAAAACTGAGTAAAATTAGATTCCAGACTTAAATTAATAGAAGAAAACCTGTAGAAGCCTTCTTAAGGAATTCCAATGGAAATAGAGAAACAGGAAAAGATATTTCCTAGAGCAAGGAAAAGATGTTACATTTGCAACAGCACTTGACATCTATGGCGAAAATGTCCCCAATAGAAAAGAATAAGAATGAATATTTAGAGTAATATTAACTATTAGCAAATGAAATGGGGAGCGACGGAATTCTTCCCATCGGGAAATGGGAAAATCTGGAAAAAAAACAAATTCTTAACTCAGACTATTAAAAAGAGAGAAATCCAGGAAAAAGAGCACATGGAACGAACATGCAGGAAAGGAGATTTTATACATTTAAAACTTCAATTAAGCCGGAAGGCGAACAGTTATTTTAATGATTTTAATGTAATATATGCTTCATATTTATAATTCAAATCTAAATTAATCTTTATTATAATTTAGTGAAGAGAAAGTTCCCTATAATTCTCTATTAAAGTAACTAGTTTTGCTATTTTACTAACTGCTACTTAATTTATTACATATCCCTTTTACATAATCTAGATATTTTCATCTATTTTTAGTTATTTTTAAACTAAATAACTTAAAATAAAATAAATCTCATTTATTAAAGCTAAAATTAATAGAATAGCTTCTATAATTTATTCCTTTTAAACTATTATTAAATTACAATACTTTAAAACCTTAAAGTTTGCTAGATAAGAAAGAAAATAACTTATTAAGGATATAATAGATTAGATATAAGGATTAATTTTTAATTTATTGGCAAATAAATTTAATTCTAAAAGATAATTGACAATCTCATTAGTATCCACAGTACAAGAAATATTCCCTTATAAGTCTTGCCTTACGTTACTATATTAACTTTGAGTAAGTTTCATTAAATCATAAAGTAAACATAGCTACATACCTCAAGAAAATCATATTAAGAATCTCTCTTAGAGCATAAATTTATTTCCTCCTAGGTATGAATTTAATTTTTTGTAAGGATTTTAGGAGATTATTTAGTATACTAAGATTGAGAGAAGCACATAATGATACTCCTTCAGACTTTTTTATTTTATACTTAAGCACTTTTTTCTTTGTAATTGAATATTCTTTTTAATAATCTAAGTTATAATGAAACTTAAAGTTATTGAAATCCCTAATACTTTTAAATAAAAAAATTTAGTATGCTGTTACAAATGTTAAATGATATAGGAATTAAAAATAGAAATAGTATCCAGTTTATAAAAGGATATAATAATTAAAATTAATGTTAAATAGATTATAATAAGTAATTGTATGATATAATAATAATACTTCTAGTTATTATTAGTAAACCATATAATTATACTCAATCTATCATACTTTTCATTTATTTTCTATTACCATTCATCTTACATAAGTTGAACCAATATAATAATAAGCCAGGCTTAAATTAAGGCATCAAGAATAACTTTTTGGGCCTAGGTAATTAGTTCTAAATAGAAAATTATTAAAACAATATATACTAAAGTCTATAAAATTACTTTAACACTTTATAAAGTAAGCTATTAACATTAGAGTTTAATATATCTTAGGTAAAATAATTATAACAAAGAGAAATAATAGTATTCTCATATATTCACTTAATTATCCAATAATCAACCATGTAATATAATATTTTACTTAAAAACCATATAGTTAAAATAGATACCTTAAGTGGATTAAGATTTATCAAATAATAAATTATTATAATTTAACTTTAAGATAGTCAAGCATAGTTATATCAACAATCAGTTCTTTAATTAAAATAATTTATTCACTTAAACAAATAAATAAATTTGATTATAGAGCGTGTAGCACTCTCGTTGGTGCGCAGCTCTTTAAAAAAAAATGTTTCATACTGACAAGAATGTTTCTTACTGATAAAATTATCAGATACTGATAGACCTTGTTCAATACTAGTATAATTATTCAGTACTGATAAAAATGTTCAATACTGATATAATTTTAGGATATTCGTAATCTTTAATAATTGCTGGAGGTCCAAGGACATGGCAGGATTGTGTCTCATTGTACAAAGGACGACATGTGTCAATTATGGGTACTTAAATTCCCCACTTCTGATGAAGCTCGCAATATTATTTCTTTTTCGTTCCAGAATTAAAAATAAACTAAGCCAAGCCAAGCCAAGCCAGTGTCGAAGGTCTAAGGATCTTATGTCTCGAGGCCAAACCAAAGCAGAGGAAGATATAAAGTCGATTATGGGTACTTAACTTTCCCAACCTCTGATGAAAATGACCTTGTTGTTCACCTTCGAACAACTATAGCGGTTTTAAAAAATAATATTTGATAAATTTTTCAGCAACTTAGCAAATTATCTTATTTATAATAACCCTTCTTAAATTTTTTAAGGCTTTTTCATCCTTATGATCTCTAAATAAGAAACTTCAGTGGTAATTCATTTTTCTCATAATTTTAAATTATAGAAACAATTTCTTCTTTCTAACTTGATATCATATTTAAACTTAATTATTGCCTTTAATTTTCAATTGTCTTTTCCGGATATTTCAAAGATTTTAAATAAAGCCTAATTGGTTTAAGTTTTTCGTTTTTCAATTATCTAGATAGTCCTTTCAAAGCATTCTAAATTTTACTAGTTTTTCAATTAATTTATAAGCAATCTCCTTCTTTATGAGTTTTTATATTCTTATTATTTATATATTAGTGAGAATCAATATATGATACTTTACTATGATAAGAGAATTATCTAAATGGCATGGGATATTATTAATTTATGAGCATTTGAAAAAATTTTTCTAACTTCGATACTATTATTAAGTTTCATATCTAAAACTTAGCAAGACTGTTTATTTACTATGACTTATCAGTAATTGTTAATTTTTCAAATTAAGTGTTTATTTTGATGTAAAAATATCTTTAATTTTGATTTACTTTAATCTTAAATAAAAGTATGATACCACTTTATTAATTAATTAATTGATAATATTTAGTTTACCAAATGTTTATTCTTTTGCTGATAATAGCTATTTTGCTATATTAAATAATGATTTGATTAGTAAAAGTTGAATATATTATCTATTAATATTG
This sequence comes from Loxodes magnus, assembly GCA_946699065.1. Classification (NCBI taxonomy): domain Eukaryota; phylum Ciliophora; class Karyorelictea; order Loxodida; family Loxodidae; genus Loxodes; species Loxodes magnus. Next base: position 20,979 of record CAMPDV010000098.1, read on the forward strand.
TATTATCTAGAATATCTTTGCTATGTTTAAATTACTTACTCTAAATTTATAAGTTTTATTACATTTTATAGTTTAAAATAGTATGTTTACTATAAATTTCTAATTATTTAAATTATTATTTAAACAGATACTTTACTAAATGGAGAGAATGTATAGTTTCATTAGTTAAATATTTATTAGTATAAATATAGATAGCTTTGTTGCTTATAAGAATTAAATAAACAAAGTTAATTATTCATTAAGTTTATTCTGCACATTGTTAGAATTAAAAAATAGATGAGGATTAAGATTTAAAGCATATAGCATAAATAAAAAATCTAAAATAATAAGTTTCATATATTTACTGACATTATTTAAAATTAAACATTATACAGAAACTAAAACTTTTATGAAGGAGCAAGATTAATAAATAGATTATAATATTTATAAAAATCTAAAAATAATAATCAAGCAAATAACTTCTAAAATTAATTAACTATCATTAACAATTGTACTATATCAAATCAAATTAAAAATTGGAATTTAAATAATCTAAAAAAGTAAATCAATTCTTATAAGCAATAGAAAGAGATATAAACACTCTTCAAAGAATATTAAAAAAGAATTAATTTTAATTTCTATTTAAATATAAATTTATTAAACTAATAAAAAGAACTACAAAAATAAAATAATTCAAACTTAATTGAAAAATGACAATTTCTGAGAGAATTAAGTTTTAATCTTAAAGAGAAAAATATTTTCTTTAAGGAAGTCTCTTTTGCGAATTTTTCTTTAGATAATTTATTTCTCGATAATTTAGATTTGATTTTTTGCTTATTTTACAATAAAATTTTTCTGCAAACAAAAGACAAACTTATTGTGTTTAAAGCTTAAGTTTAGAAATCAATTTTCCTTAAGTCTCGAAATTATCTGCAAATGATACAGATTCACTTCAAGATTTTTGGTAAAAGTTTCTAAAGTTTTCCATTAGTTTTTTTATCATATAAACAAAATCGTAATTAGCAAAAATATTAAGTATTTCCTTATAATTCATAAACTTAAAGTGATTCCTAATTAGAATTAATATCTTGAAGAGAACGCATCCAAAAAACTGCAAGTGGAATTTAAATTTTATAATATGAATTTTACATAGAAGTTTGTATTTGTGTTAAATGTCTTGTAATACATCCTTGTTAAATTATTAAGAGACACGTTAAAAATATAACGATTAATAGTTATGTTTTTCAAATTTCCTAATCTAAAAATTATATCTTTTTTAAATTATACATTTTTATTTTTCCATTTGAATTAATATAAAAGTTATTAATAAATTGAAGTTTCTTAAGAATTTTAAATGTTTAAATTTTATTTTTATTTTGACTAATTCTACTAAATTTTAGCTTTAATTATTTTTATTACTGTAAATTAGATAAATTATTATCATTATATAATGAAGTTTTTTTTTAATTATTGAATTATTTAAGTAAAATCATTTTAATATAAAGAAATGCTTACTTTTTTATCTAGATATTAATTTTTTTGGCGTTAAGAATATTATGTTTAATGAAATTCTTTAATTTTAAAATTTTTTTTATTCTATAAGTTTATTAATTTTTTATCAAATGTTTACAATTTTTCTTATTTATATGTAACCGATTAACAAACAATTAAACTTTTTAAGGTTTTCGAAAATAACTGATTTTACTTTCTTTAACTATTATTATGTATAGATATCCTAAACTTACTTTAGTATTTTTATAATATAATGATAATAACTCGTATATCAGATCTTTAATCATAAAATTTAAAAATTAATTTAATAGTTTAGTTTTTAATCACTTTTTACTTACTATCTTACTAAAATTGCAAATTATTTAATATATCAGGATTATAGCAAAAGACTTAATTTTCCTTTTTATAATTAGATGTTGATAGTAATGTTTTTTAATAAACTACGGATAATTGGAAAAAATTTATCGAATGAATGAAAAAATATTTAGAAGTAATAGTGATTTAGAATTATTATGTTATTGATGCTTAAATTTTTAGATTTAATACAGATTTGTTTATTATTTAAAAAACTAAATGCAAATTAGAAAACAATTCAAAATTTTTTTAATTAAGCATTATTTTCATTTTTTTATTACAAATTTACAAAAATTAAAGCAAAATTATTTTTTAAATTTTTTAAAAGTAAAATTTATAATAAAAGTTAGTATATTACTTTTTTGATTTTTAAATAATTTTATAGTACCAAAATTTTATATCCATACTCAAATAATTAATAGTTAAAAAATCAAAGTAAAAATAATTTAAGTTTATGCTTTTTATTTATTATGAAAACTTTGACTTTTGTTAAGCTAAAATTACTTTAGATTGCTACATATCTTTTAAGGTATCAATTTAAATTTAAATTAAATTCTTTTTTTTAATTCATATTCTCAAACTTACTTCATTATCAATATTTGCTTGATGTTTTCACTCGTTCCTATTTTCTCAAAACTACAAATTACTATTTGAATAGAAGATTTTTATTGTAATTCACTCTAAATTCACTCCTATTTATATTTAAATTATATACTTACTTTCTTTTATATTTAATCATCTTTAAGATCTTGTAATAATTTTGAATATTTAACTTCCTTATCTATTTCTCTTATCCACCTGGTATTACTCCTTTTATATCTCCAGTCAGCATTAATTCATAAATTTCTCCCTAATGTCAGAGTAATAATATTAACCTCTCATCTGCTTAGAAATTCCATATTTTTATAATATGTCATATGATCCAGATATTATAAACTTATTATCAGTTGTTATTACTAACATTATCACTAAATTTATATGACCTTAAAGTTCGTATGTTTTGTTTATTAAAATTTCATATTTTGATTGTTTTGTCATGACCTCCAGATATTTTTAATTTTTTCATGAGTTGATTCTATTGTTCTTATTGAATTTTGATATCCTTAGAGAGTTCGAATAGATTAACTAATTGAAAATTTTCATATTTTTATAGTTTAATCAGAACTTTCCGAGACGATTCATTTCTGATAATTTTTTACCACTACCGATCTAGCATAATTCATGTGTCCCATCAAAGTAATTTTTAAGGTCACATTCAAAAATTTCCATACTTATATTGTACTAGCATAACTTCCCGAAACTATTAATTTCTTATCCCTCTTTACAGCTTCATTCGCTCGTTCGGTCAAGGTACTCTTATAGAAATCACTCAGAAAATCCCAAATCTTTATAGTCGAATCGTTACTTTCTGATATGATTATTTCTAGTCACTCGTGACCTCTATCGAATAAATTCAATCCATATGTTTCAGCAAAGTATCAAGAAATTAGGGTAATTCCAATTACATCTTAGTTTAATTCACTCCATTTAAATTGCAGTTGGTTAACTTCGCATTCTTTATATTTCTTAGATTGACCACTTATAAATTTTAGTTTCTTAGATTACAATCTTGAAAATTTGATTCTCTCAAATTAGCACCTTAGATTCTTATTCCCTCAAAATTTTTTTGTATAAAGATATAGTTCAAGTATTTTAAGATTGCTATCGCATTTGCAGAAGCTTATTCTATTTTGATATCAGCCTTAGATAATTCTATGATATCATTCAATTTTTTTCAAACCTTAACTTGATAACTGTTTGAATTAAATTAAAATATCTTAATTATTACATATTTTAGAAAAATTTAAAGGTTTTTCTTGCAAATTAGTATTTTCTAAAGCTTTATTTTAAAATTTTTCTAAGAACTTAGCAACATTCTCTACTGTTAATAGTGTAAAATCATATTTAATTTATTATTTAAAATATTCATTTAATATATCTGTAATATTATAACGCTATGGATTTTAATTTTGCATTTTTCCGCAATAAAATTCATAACGATAAAATAATTTTAATTAACTGATCTGAAATTTAATTAACATTTACTTCTTCATTTTGAAATTAGTTATATTTCTAAATCATTAACTTTATCTGCTCGTATTGATATTTAATTATATGTAATAATGCTACTATTTTTTCTTATTACTATCTAGTTTAAGATGGTAAATGTAATGTTTTTTCTAAGTTTTAAATTATTTCTTAGATTTTTCTTATATTATTTTATAATTGCCCTTTAATATTATTTGTGGTTTTAAGTACATACTTAATTGATTATATTAGAAAAGAGTTTTTAGATCATCACTAAACTTTAATGAAGCTAATTTACTATATCTTTTATTATTTAAATATTTGCAAACAATTCTATAAATTTTCATTTAATTTTGCTTTTTATTGAAACTCATTATGCTCTCAAATTTTTCAGTTGAAATGAAGTCTTTTAACTCAGATATTTAGCCTTTAAATATTTACTAATGTGTTTTAAAAAATATTTATTGAGCGACATAAGGCCAATTTTAATACACTTTTAACACATTAAGCAATTACATTGAAGTATCTTAGGAATTCTTTTCTAAGAACCAAATTATTTTTTAGGACTTTTATAATTTTACTAATCCATTTATTAAACTAAAACAAGCTTATAGATTTTTATTAATTATATTATAAATTAAAATTAAAGAGAATTTGTTTAAATGAAAACAAAGTGAAATTAATAAAATAATAAATTTGTTAAAATAGATATTATTTAATGCTTATAGCTAAGTAGTTTATTAAGCTCTTATTTATATTTAATTTATTTATTTTTTACATTTAAATATTTTAATTTTAGTCTTATCTTAAAAATTAATTCAAATTTTATATTTTTTAATGTCTATATTTTGGTAATATTTCTATATAATAAAAAGAGCAATATCGAGATGTAGTGATACCACCTTGGTAAATACTTAAAGTAGTTGAAAATAATTTCCTTTACTAAATACTTCGCCAATCTTCCTCAGTTTTGTACTATATCATGACAATTCTACTTATTTTCTTTTCACCTATTTTGATTTAGATATTTAACTGAAATGGGGACTATTTTCGAATATTTATTAATACTGACTTATAAAGATTTCTACAAACATAGCAAGCAAATCTTTTCAATTAAGTATTTTAAATCTTTAAATATTATCCTTAGGAGTAATAAGCCTTTTACAATTAATTATCTATAAACTTTTAAATTTCTCTTTCGAAGGACTGGAAACTCCTTTTCAGCTTTGTGACCCAGGGTACTCTCTCAATGCATATAGAGAGGATATTCTGTTGCTTAATTCAATAGCTTCAGCCAGGGGGTTCTGTAACAAGGAGCCGAAAGCCTTCAAGTTGCTAGCAAGAGTGAATAATAGGAAAGATTTTGTTTTCCTGCTGAGAATGACTCTAGCCATGGACCTTCTCTGTGGATAGGAACTTGAACTTATCCAAAAAGCTAAAAGGTTTTATCAGAGAATCAACTTCGGTTCCCATCATCTTTTTAATTATCTGATTTTTAAATAATTCGTACATACTTTTAATATAACTATACATATAATATAAAAAAATTTAAATTACATAATAAACATTTAATTTTACCATTATTTAACAATAAATAAAAAAGATATTAAGTTTGAAGATAAATTAAATTTCTCAATAAATCTGTTAAAGCAATGATATATTTCTTATTTCTAGATGAATTTACCAAATAATAAATCTATTTTTAGTTTAATTTGAGCAACAACTTTTGCATGTATGGCTTTTGGATTACAATATTTTGATATTAACTGTAATATTTTTGCTCTCAAATTCTTGCACAACTTTAATTGATCTCTTATAAAATTAATTTTTTATCTTATAAAAGTATTGTTTTTAAGAGTTAATTTTTTATCTTTAAATAATCTAGCAATTTTTCAGCTTTTTTCAGACATTATGAATAAATATAATTACAATCTTTAAAACATCAATAAATAGATAAATAAACAATAAATAATGACTATTTATTAGAAAATGAATATGAAAACATTTTAATTTAATTTCTTGATAAGATATTTTAAATTTAAATAAGTGTTTAATCTTTTAAAAATTATATTAAATAAAGCATTTTAAATATTATTATGTTTATGAATATTTAGTATCTTAAATTAAAAAATACTATATTATATATTAAAGCAAACATTTATTAAAGGAATGCTTAAATTATAAATTATAATTTAGTTGTCTAATAATTTAGAATATAACAAAAATAGCTCATTATTAAAATTATTTGGGAAATTGTGTACTATTAACATTATCAGCTTAGTAGAAACTTTGCTTTTATTATGCTATATATGTTTCTTTTTATATTGTACGAAATATTTCCCATTTTTTATAGGCATACTTATAATAGTTATTAAATTACACTTTTTATATAATTAATACAAAAGATTAATGCTTTTCTTTTAACCTTTTTTGATATAATGAAAACTATATTGATTTCTTAATTATTTACACTTTCATTTTGCTAATTCGTATTATTTAATATTAGAATATAATTTTATTCTTATTTTAGATGGAAGTATAAGATTATTTACAAGAAAGTGAAGATTTTTATAATTTTTTTGCATATATTCAAATTATTTATATAGTTTAATAAAAAATGTTTTTATTTGATAAATAATCAATCAATTTTTTAAAAAAGCTTTCAAATTTAATAAAATAGCTTCATTAGGAATTCAAAATTTAAAAAAAATGGAAAATTGCGCGGTAAAAACGGAATAGTCGATTCGCCTTTCTAGAACCTAAAATAGAAAAGCCAAAAGAAAGGCGGGCAAAGAAAAATAAAAGTAGATGACTACATCAGAATCTAGTTCTTCTTCCAAAGGTAAAGTGATGGTTGGAATGTAATAAGTAGAAGAATAAAAAAATGACCCATATTAAAAATCTAAAATTAAGTTGAACAAATGAAAAAATAAATTTCCCGATACGAAGAAACCATATATAACCAAAGCATATAAATAAGAGAACTTATGAGTAATATTGATTTTCAGGATAATGAATTAGCAATCTTAAGAAAATAATTAATATAAAATAAATTAATAACAGAACTTAAATAAAAAAGAAGAAATCTCATAAATCGAAATTTAAAATCAGAATATAATAAAAAGATTAGACAAGTAGAAAACAAGATATTTATAAAAAATTAATCAAGATAAGAACTTAAACAATGTTGATACTGCAAATCAAGATTTCATTTTATTAAGGAAATGCATAACCTGAAAAAAACTGAACGAAAAAGAAAAAAATAGAACATGAACTTAAATTAACAAACTTGAATTACATCAAATGGAATTAATAAGAGAAAAATATTTGCTGGATAGACTGAGAATCAAAAGTTGTTATCTACCACTTAATCAAGAAGGTCGTGGTATCCATCCTCGTTAAGAAAATGGCAGCAAGTACCTGGTTGAAATCCCAGAGAATGCTAAACTCTTTTTTACATTTAGTTTATAATTAATTAGGAATTCAAAATTTTAGATTAATAAATAAAATCGATTTTCTACATGCACAGTAGATATACTTAAGTTGCTTAAAATCAGAAAGTTTATCTTTAAAGCTATTCCTTTTAATATTACAGAATGAGAAAAATTTTGAAGATAAAAAATACTTAATATAGCAATTTTTCTTAAAAACTCGTTTTTCTCTTCTAAATTATCATTTTTTCACAAACTAAAAAATAGATAAATTACTCGTAGTAAGCTCTTTTCAAGGCACTTTTGCTAATCTTTTAAAATTTTTAATGCTTTTCTTATTATTATAATAAAACAGTTTTTTTAAACTTGATTAATAAGTTTTTTCTTGTATATTTGATATAGTTAGGTTAGATATATTATTTAGATCCTTGTTGAATTAATTTTTTGAATTCTTTGTAGATTGGCCTAAAATTTATTATTACAGATGCATTATACCTCATTTGTTCTATTTGACTGTTCATATTTCTATAAATGGATTTTTAAATTCCTTTTAGATTAATTTTTTAACAATTCATAATACTTATTAAAAACGGTAAGCACTCAGAGGTTTTTTTTACTAATTTATTTCTTCCTAAAATTGTCATTTAATTTTTTATCTTTACTTCTTAAAATTCATTTAAAAAACTTTTCAAATCTTTTAAAATTCTATCTCTTTAAGAAAAGGATTTATTCATCCCGAAAATCTTTTGTAGCGAATAACTCAGAGTGAAAAAAGGATAATTTTTTCACGATTTCATGGTTTATTTTATTATATCTCCTTTTTTCTTGAGATTCTTTTCTTTTAAGTAAATTCTTACAACATTAAAAATTTTTCAAGCGAATTTTTTCATTTACTCGAAAAGAATTTCAAAATTAAAAATGTTTTTACTTCAAAACATAAACAATAAATTATTTTATGATTTCAAAAATAATTTATCTTATCAAAAATATATTTTTATATCAAAAATTTTTTAAATCAGAAAATTTTCCTAACAAAAAAAATGCTTTTTATTTTTGCAAAATACCATTTCGATAAAAAAGATTTCCAAATTCCACTTTAATATAAAAATTTTTTAATTCCTATTTTTCTCAAAAATCTTTTATATTTGGAATTTTTTCTTGAAATTTATTCCTATTTAGGATTTTTTATCCCGAAATCAAAAAATTTATTCCGTGCCGAAAATTTTTTGGTAGTTAAAAACGCTAAGCAAAAAAAAATTTTTTATTTTCATGAAATTTAAGATTAAAATTGAAAAATAAGGATAAATAAAAAACTTAATATCAGAAAATTTTACTTTCCAATCAGAAACGAAACATATTAAACATTAAAATTAAAATTTATTATTGAACTTAAACACGAGAATAAACATATTTAAATAAATTAATTAACATATAACTTAAAAAATTAAATTAGCGTCTCAAAATTCAACGTTTTTTTGGTTTTAAGTCTATTTAAAAATATTTCCTTTTTTACATATTAAAAAAAGTAAATCTCGTCCCAAAATATTTATCAAAAAAATTCATTAAAAAAATTAAAAGGCTTTTTAAATCAATTTCCAAATTTTATTTCCAAAACGATTTTAGATAACTATTTTCAAAATTATTTTAAAAACATTTCTGAAGAAATTTTAAAAACTTTTTTAAAAACTACTTTCAAAATTTTTATTCCAATTTAAAATTATTTATTCCGAAATAAAAAAATTTATTCCTATTTAGAATTATTTATCCCGAAATAATTAAATTTATTCTGTTCCAAAAATCTTTGGTATTGTAAAACGCTGAGCAAAAACAAATTTTTCATTTTTCAAGAAATTCATGCTCTAAAACTGAAAAATAAATAAAAAAACTTAACATCAGAAAAATTTTTCTCAATCGGAATCGAAAAATGTTAAACATTAATATTAAAATTTTATAATATAATGATAAATATTATTAAATAATAAATAATATTACATAAATAATAATTAATAATTAATAAATAATATAAATAAATAAATTTGATTATATAGCGCGTAGCACTCTCATTGGTGCGCAGCTCTTTAAAAAAAATGTTTCATACTGACAAGAATGTTTGTTACTGATAAAATTATCAGATACTGGCAGACCTTGCTCGATACTGGTATAATTATTCAGTACTGATAAAAATTTTCAATACTGATATAATTTAAGAATACTCGTAATCTTTTCTACTTGTTAGAGGTCCAATGACATGGCAGGATTGTGTCTCGTTGCATCATCAAACCAGAGGATGACATGTATCAATTATGGGTACTTAAATTCCCCACCTCTGATGAAGCTCGCAATATTATTTCTTTTTCGTTCCAGAATTAAATCTAAACTAAGCCAGTGCCGAAGGTCTAAGAATCTTATGTCTCGAGGCCAAACCAAAGCAGAGGAAGACATAAAGTCGATTATGGGTATTTAACTTCCCCAACTTCTTATGAAGATAACCTTGTTGTTCACCTTCAAATAACTATGGCAGTTTTAAAATATATATAATAATAATCAATATTAAATATCAATCATAATAAATAAACAATAAAAAACAAAATTTAATTTAATTTAAAATAAATAAAATACTTAATTAAATTTTTTAATTAATAATCAAGATTATAAACTAAATTTAATCTTATAAATAATATTTTAACTACTTCACAAAAAAATGAAAATTTATACTCAACTTTAAATTTTTACAAAATCTAAAAATAAATCTATAAAATTAAATTAAACTTAAACTTATTATACGTCTTCATTTAACAAAATTATATTTTTAATATTTTTAAATATTACCCATTTTAAATCATATGGTAGAAGGTTTCAAAAAGGGCTTCTATACCACCTCTTTCTAAGCTAAAAAGGAAGAGAGGAAGCAGGAAACCTAAATTTCTAAACACCACACGTCATCTTCCAAAACCAAACCTTCTTCTTAAACCATATAGGAGCAACTCTAAACAACACCCCCCAGACAACCCTAGAAACACTAACATGCAACAATATCGACTGAGGACCTTCCCAAGAAGCAAAAGATTAGTAACTTTCAGGCCTAGATTAGGACATTCAACCCCTACATGGACCTCGGAGATCTCAATAAAGAACAAATCTTAGGAATGACGAAGGAGGAAATGGCTAAGCTTATCTTAGCATTAATAGGAAAAAATAAAGACCTGGAAAAACAGATTGAAGAACTAGCTCAAGAATAGCAAGAGCATTTAGAAGATGAGGAAACCCATGCTCCTAGAAACAAAAACTAAGCTGCCATGAATATTCGAATTGACGAATTCGACAGGCAGTTGGAATAGCTATATGATATGAACGAGAACATGCACATCAAGTTAGAGAAAATTGAAAACAATATTAACCTTAAAATGGAGAATATCAAGAATGATATCAAGATCTAGACAGCACACTCCGTTCCAATGGAGTTGGAAGAGGTCTAGAATAAACAAATTGAATTAACTAAAGAAAGATACTTTAAGAAAAAATGCTTTATCTGTGGAAGAATAAACCATCTCTGAAGGAAATGCAGATAAAGAAAAGAGATACAAAAGAAAATTTGAAACAAACTAACCTAATTCTACCAAACTAGCAGTGGGAATATTTACAGGAAGAAAAGCAATATTCGGAGCAATCCACTGCGAAGACTTGAAAGTGACTGGAGGAACAGACCACCAAGAGTTCAAGTACCTATCAGTTGGATAGGGAGTAGGAAACTATTAAGAAAAAAATCCCTTCTCTGAATAACTTTAATTTAATTTAATTTAACCCATTTTAAATCAACATACCTCACTAATTTCAATAATTTATATTGATTAGCCTTTATTTTAAACCAAGAATATTTAAGAATATAACAAATTTTAAATAAATAAAAAACAAACACTTCATATAACAAAGAACATAATTATCATTAAACATTCATTTAAATGCATAAGCAATATCTTATATCTTTAATTGTAAAATTTAATTAAGTCAAATAGCAAGTTACTCAACCGAAATCCTCCACTTTCTTATCGTCTTGTCCTCAGCTCCCGATACCAACCATTTATTGCCAAAACTCAATGCTATAGAATTTATTCATCCTGTATGCCCTTGCAAAGTCTATATACACTCTCCCTTACCAAAGTTCCAGATCTTGATTGTTTTATCGTAAGATCCAGAAAAGATAACACTTGAATCAACACTTAACTGAATACTTCATACACCATTTTTATGACCTGAAAGAGTACGAATACTCTAACCAGAAGAGAAGTCCCATATCTTAATAGTACTGTCATAAGAACCTGATATGATATACCTATTATACTTAGATATTATTACCGATCAAACTCCACCTGAATGCCCAGTAAGAGTTCGCACAAGCTGACCAGTCTAGAAATCTCAAATCTTTATAGTTGTATCTTCAGATCCTGATATAATATATCTAGAGTCATAGGAAATTACTACCGATCTAACTATAGAAGTATGTCCCATTATAGTTCTTTGAAGAGTACCATTGTGGAAATTTCAGATCTTTATGGTGTTGTCATAAGATCCTGATACGATATAGCTAGAGTCTATAGAGATTACTACCGATTAAATGAAATCAGTATGTCCCGTTAAAGTTCTTTGGAGAACACCATTGTGGAAATTTCAGATATTTATAGTGGTGTCATAAGATCCCGATACTATATAGCTAGAGTCTGGGGAGATTACTACCGAGTTAACAAATGAAGTATGTCCAGACAAAGTTCTTTGGAGAGCACCATTCTATAAGTTTCAGATCTTTATCGAATATTCAGGATATCCAGAACCTGATACAATTCAATTCAAGTCACTTGATATGACTACCGAGTAAACAGGTGAAGTGCGACCAGTGAGGACTTAGTCTAAAAAATATTAAAGAAATACCTTTACTTTGATCATAACTGATCTTATTTATTAACTAGTAGCATAAGTTAGGCAGAATTTCATACTTAAAATGAAGAAGAGATATTTTCCCTAGGATGTGGTTTCTCGCTCTTAAGAGTTTTCTTAAAAAAATACTTTTAGTAAATTACTTTTCTTTTTTCTCCATTTAATTTTTATAACTTACTTCAATAACTATTTAATTAAAATAACTCAATAAATTTTACTTACTTAATTTCAATAAAATTAAACAATTAATTTATTTATTAAGCATACTTATAAATATCTTATTTCTTAAACATTGTTTTTTCTATTTTTATCTTAAAACAAGACGAGATATTAAACTAATAGTGTACAAGCTTTTACAATTTTAATTATTTTATATCCTTTTACTTTTAAATAAAAAGATAATTTATTATATCAAAAGTTTATAACGAAGAATTATATCCTTATTATAATAACTTTAATATGCATTTAATTACAACTTACTTGTGTTTTAAATCAAAGACTTTTAATAAGAAAACCTTATTTCGTTGTAGATCCTTTTAAATGATAAATAAAATATTACCATTTTTTTTAATCTACTGTTATTAATTATTGCTTTTCTCTTACATTTAATCAAAAAAAATGATTTATTTAAGCTTTTTACTAATTAAAAAAATGAAATAAAATAAGTTTCTTATTAATTAGTTTAAATAAATATTAAAAAACATCAAATTACTTAAAACAAAGTATTTTTAGTATTTATAAGTTAAATCTTTTATTTACCCACTTTCTTACTCTTATTCCATTAAAAACTTTTTACTTATAAAGGTCTCTCTTATAATAATAAACTAATATAGATTATTACTTATAATGTTGATTCTAAGCAAAATATATAAATGTAATAAATATAAGTAGTAGAAAGTAAATATTTAAACTAACTAGAAATGGTGTATCACTAGTTATATCTTACAATTATTAAATAGTAATATTTATTTTTATTATTAAAATAAGCTTTAATATGTTTAATTATGTCTATTAAATACTTAATATTTTATCCTTTTAGCTTTATTAGTTATTAATTTAAATTCTCTTTAATTTATAAAGTTATTAGATTAGTTATAATTAATACATTTAGATAACTTTCTCTTTTTATAGAAAATTAATATTTATTATTTATGTTATTTTTGTAATTATCATTTCTAATTAATAATACCTAAATTATTTTACTTTATATTGCAATTACTTCTTTTCTATTATTCTATACAAATCTAAAATCGTAGTTATCACTATTAATACTCTCTTTCTTAAAATAAGTTGTTTGCTATTAAGAAAATTATAAACTTTTAAGAAAGAAAGCATATTTTTAGAGTCTTCTATTACTATTTTCTGAATTAACAGAAAGAGTTTACTTAGCATATTATGTTTCTTTGTAATAAGTATGAGATAATATAAGTATTAGATTAGCTTATATAAGCTATTTAAAATTAATCTAGCTGATTATTATTTAATCTTAATACATTTTATTAGTCTACTATTATTCTATATCTTCTTTTCCTAATCAACAATTCTCTATGTTTTGCTTTATAGCACATCCTCATTTATTAACCTTATTACAAAAGATTTAAACATAAAAAGATGATATAGATAGTTATAGAATTATTTGAAATTTAGGCATTAAAATAAGTTTGAATTTTAGATTATTTATAATTTTTATAAATTTAAATTATATTTATATATTCCTTTTTATTATCTATCTTTTGTAATTAACTTTCGTTTGGAAAACTGATAAAAAGGTATATTTTGTAAAATATTTAGTCTTAATTTATCTAAGTTTATTTTAGTGAGTATAAGAATATATTAAATTTAAATTATAAATGATACTAGTTCTATAAAACATTTAGGTAATTATATGTACTAAAATAAATAGTCAAAAAAAATTATTCTTTGCTATAATTAAATCAAGAAAAGCTAGCTTAAATCTTCTATAGAGTCAATTATTTACATATCTAAAATCCTCTATTTATCTTTAAATCAAGAGTTTAATATATAGCCTCCTTTACTAACTCATTTAATAATACTTATTCCTAAAAACTTAAAAGAAAATTCCTTTTTACTTTAACTGTACTTGCAAATATTCTAAGTACTTTAACTAGTTAAAGATGGTTTAATTAGATACTAATAAGAAATTTTCTTATCCTCTAGATAAAATATTTAATAAAGCTGTGATTGAATTTCTTATTAATGAATAATAATATTTTAAATTAAAATAAAGAAAATTAATATTTTTCTATTTGCTTAATAAAAATTTAAATTAATTTATATAAAATCTCTTAATATTTTATAAAAACCAAAGTAAATGCAAAAACATTAATTAAATATAATTTAAAAATATTAAGAAAATTTATAATTCTAAATGATATTATAAATAAATATTTAAATATTTTATTAATGTTTAGATAAAACATATAATAAATTATTTAATCTATATTTTAACCTTAGAAATGTAGTAAAATATTTTTAAAAGTTAAATTAAAAATTATAAGGAAAACTTAAGAAATTTTATTTTTCTATAAAAAATGAAAATAAAATTTACTAATTATTTAATAGACACTATCAACTTCTATTAAATTATTTAAAATTATTATTAAAGAAAAATAAAGTATAAATTAATTAATTTAAAAAATTAAAAAAATTATAATTTAAAATTTTATATTTAGCAATAATTGTGTCTAAGATAAATATTATAAATAAAAATTTTACAAATCTAGCATTGATTGACTTTTTAAATAAAGAAATTCAACAAAAAAATATAAAAAATTAAAAATGTTAAAAATGCTAAAAAATTCTCTAACTCTCAGATTTTTATAATCAGCCTATTCGAAGAAAGTTTATTTTTTAAATTTTTCATTAATTATGGATGTAAATATGGTAAAAGTACTAATTTTTTTATTAGTTTCAAATTTTAAACTTCTACTTAAGTGGAAGGTTTTCAATATTTGAATAAATAAGTAAAAATTATTTAATTTTTTATTTTCTAAACTTAATATGAAATCCAGCTTCATTTTTTTAGAATAATTTAATTATTTAAATATTAGCATTCTAACTTTAAATATTAAGTAAAGTAGCAAAATTAATTAAAATTTTGAATTAAAAGCTTATTTATTTTTTTATTTTATTGATTAAAATATACCTATAAATTAAAAAAATATGAAATTAGGAGCATTTTTTTAAAAGGAGAGTTACTGATTGTCTAAGAACAATAGATATACAAATAAAATAAGATTAAACTTTTTGATAAATTTCCATTAAAAAAATAAAATATAAATGATAGTAAATTTGAATATTATTCTTGCTTATTTAATATTTAATATTATTTAAATATTTTAATTAAAATAAAAATTTCTGGTAATTAAATTTTATAAAACTTACTCATTTATAGTTATTAATTATTAGTGAAAATATTATTATAATAATAGTATTTATAATTTATTTACGTATCTTATATTTATTATTTTTATAAATTTAATTTCATAGAAAAATAATTAATAATAATTAGTATTTAATAATTAATGCAATTGTATCTAATTTATAATTAAAGTCAAAGTTTTAAAATTCTAGGCTTAACAGATTGGAAAATGCTATTTTTTTACTTAAAATAGATAATTAAAATTACATAAGAAAAAATTATTTATTTATAAATAAATTATATCAATAGAGTATAAATCCCTTCTTATTTTTAGTTTAAAATATCCCTTTCTATTAAAAATCATTTTTTAAACATTTTCGACGAAACTAATTATAAAAATCTATTTTGTAATCATATAAAAACTCTATCAAGTTGATAAGTAATATTTATACTTTTATCGAAGAGAATTTCTTTCTAATTATATTATAACAAGTGGTTATCATACTTTCAAATATATATAAAAATTAAAAAAAAGTGAGACTAGCATTTTAAAGCCTTTGCATTGTAAAAAAATGTATTTTATAGATAGTAAATTTAAACAAGAAATTATAAAGTAAATAAAGAATATAATAAATAGTTTTACATCATGAATGGATTCTTTTTATCTATTATAAAAATATTTAATTTCTTATTATATATTAAAATAATATATTTTTTATATTTATAAAATAGTTTTAATTAATTTTTCATATAACTTTAGCAAAATCTTTATAAATTAACAAATATTTAGATATCAAATTTAAAATATTTAATTTGTAAAATGATTAAAAATTTAATTAAAATATCATATGATTTTAAGATATATTAGAAATAAAAGATAGTATAAAATTTATGTTAGTATCGTATTTAAGAAATATAATTAAACTTATTTAATATATTAAATAGCTTAAAAAATAATTTTCTTTATTTTTAAACATTTTAAGCATGGTTTTAAATAATTTTAAGTTATATATAAAAATAAATATTATTATTTTAATAAAAATTATAAATCAAATAGTTTAATTTATATAATTCTTTCAAACTTTATTTATAGCATTTTCATTTCTTATAATTTTTATTGTTTATACTTATTTATTTATAATTTTTATTATTAGATTCTAAATATTTTTAATAGTGAAATTTTATATTTAGTTTTTATTTGTTTCAATACATTTTTCTTCGTAATAATTTTATTATTAAATTGTGTCATTTATAATAATAATAATAATAATATACTTAAAGTTAGTAGAGCTTTGCATTCTCTGGAATTGCAACCAGTTCCTGCGGACAGTTTTTTTAACGTGGGTGTGATCCACGACCTTTTTATTAAGTGGAAGGTTACCACTGTAACCGTTCAAGTGGTCTTGCAAAAAGCTTTTATTTGTAGATCCCTGTTGGAGTTATTCATAGTTTATTGAGTTGTCTCCATGTTCTTTTCTGCTCTTATTCGTTTATTTTCTTTCATTATCAACAGTTTTTTAAAATATGTTGATTTGATTTGCAACATCAACAAAGTTTGTATTATTGTCTTTATTTCGTTCTTTTTATGATAATTTATTTTCTATATTTTCTAATCTTTTAATGAAACTTGTAGCAATCATTTCTTTTTCTGGATTAAATTCTGTTTTTAATTCTATTGGTATTTTTTCTATTTCCATTTTTGTGTCATATTTAAAATTTTATTATGATTAAGTTCAGAGTTATTCTTCCGTTATTAATTTGCTACAAATAAGTTATCTTCTAAGTATTAGTAATTCGTTGTTCTAATCTTCTATGTTACTCATTAGTTCCCGTATTTTTTCGCCTAAGTTGTAAGTTGTTTCTTCATAATTTGAGATTACTTTTTACATTTGGTCTAATTAAATTTAAAGTTTTTGATTAGTTTCGTTTTTAGGTTAACTTATCTATATTTATCCTACCATAACTTTACCTTCTGAAGAAGAGCTTGACTCCTCCTATTGTTATTATTTTTTCTAAATTTCTTTTGCCGCTTTTCTTTAGGTTTCTAAGTTAATTTTTTGAGAGTCGAAGAGATTAATCCATTTTTTTTTATTGTGTCATTTATAATATTTATCATATTATTTTAGATTAAATATTATCTTATATTTGTTAAATTTTTGTCATAATAACTTATTAATATCGTAATTATATTACTTAAAATTTAAGCTCCAATTAATTTAATTCTAGCGAATATCTTCCAATAAACAAAATTTCTTCACTAATAAATTAAATTAATCTATTTTTTCTATTTTTTCTATTATTTTAAATTATGTTATTTCAAATTGTCATATTCTATTAAAAAATTTCTCTGATGTTTAATAAAGTTCGAAAAGTTATCTTTTGCTCATTTTTTTACTTAAATTTTTTTCTATCAAGAAAAATTTGACTAAAATCTTATTTATCACAGTATCAGATCAAGCTTTTTCTCAACTAGAATCGAATGATTAAGTTTAAATGAAATTCATAGTTTATTTAATAGTATTATTTTAATTTTTCATTTATATTCTGATATCCTTTTATATATAAAAGCTTCTAACTTTTGGAGTAAAATAAATATCTTTGGAATTAATGAGGAGAAAACGCATACTTAAAATTAAATCATTTGATACTAAAAAGTTTTAGATAAAACAACAAATATTAGGTTTTGTAATTAAATTAAATTTAAACTAAAAGAGTTTTTTGACGTCTTTAATTGCAAGAATTGCTTCTTTCAATTATAGACGTTAGTAAATGTTTTTAAATAGTTTTTTAATCTTGTTTACATTTCATCATTTTTCTTCAATTAGTTCTTCTTTCTATTCATCTTTAGCTTCTTCCTTTTTTGCTTTCTCCATTTCTAGAATCTCAAGTCTCCTTGTCATTAGCTTCTTATGAAATATTTTGATCTATAAGTCTAAATACTCCAATTTAGACCTTGAAAATGAGTTTAGATATTCTTGATCGTATAGTATAAGGCGCCTTAAGTCATAATTTCCGATATTTTCCGATAATCAATTCATTATATTAGAATAGTACACACATTTAAAGATATGCTCGAAAGTTTCATACTCTCCACACATACAATAGGGATTATCAATGGGGTAATGACGATCTTAAAGATCCTTACGGAAATTATAAGTTTAGGTTCTAAGTTTATATATACTGATAATTTCTCGTCTATACTATTTGTTTAATTTAGTATAAGTAATTTGTGGAAACTGTTAAAGATTACCAAATTATTCAGTATATACTTTAGCTGTTTTCATCCTCATAAATTTTTTAGTAGCTACTTTGTAGAAATATTGTTCTATTTTTTCTCTTACATGTTAGTAAAAGTTTTAAGATTGGTATTATTCTATTAATTCTGCAGATGGATATTATAAAGGTCTTATAATTGCTACACTTAATCGTAGTATTGAAATCCTTTTTTTCATATATTAATGAAAAGAGAGCCTATTGTTGATCTTGGAAAATCAGTACTTTCTTATTTAATTTTATGGTAGAATCTGAAGAATTTTATAGCCGTAATGTGCTTAAAGGGTAATCAATTCAGGTCTATATAACATGATTCATTAAATGTTGAAGTTGCTACTTAAAAAGCTTTTCTTGAAATTAATCTCATGCTTGATTCTATTCTGTTCAAAACTCCAGTTACTCCTTTTTGAATACTTCATGGTACTAAGTCTCCTCCATATTCTGCTTTAGGTAATGTAAAAAGTCTACATAAAGTTTTAAAATGTCAAAGAGTTACATTCTTATATCTCATCAGTTAAAAAACAGCTTTCTTCATTGCAGCTATATATTTGAATACAACTTCTTTGCAATGGGGATTTAAGTTCTTCTTCTAATGTAGAATAACTCCTAAATATGTTACTTGTTCTTTTTAAGCAATTGGTTAATTTCCTAATTATAAATTTAAAATTTATTATTTCTAATTCTTCTTTAGAAATTAGATGCATTCAGATTTGGTAACATTAATCTTTAAATGTGTTCATGCAAAAACTTTATTTGCTTCATTTATTAAATTCTACATCTACTTTGCAGATTTGGAAAGAAGAATAAGATCATCTGCCCATCCTCTACAAGCGAAGCTAATACTTGAATCCTGGCATTTAAATCCCAATTAGTTACTTTTACTTTCCAGATATCTAATTACTATGTCATAATACAATAATGCTAAAACTGGTCCATGAGAACTTCCTTACATAACTCCATTGTTGAATTATAAAGTTCTGGTGCTCTTACCATCTATGATAAATGAAGAATTTAGGTTTTTATAAAACGATTCTAAAGCTATTATTATTCCAAGTGGTAGTTTAACTCTCTTAAGTTAATCAAACAAGAGTCTTCTTTCTATTGAGTCAAACATTTTTTCAACGTCTATCAGTGTTGCTATCAATTTAGTCTTACCTTTAGCACATTTCCGATAGTTATCAATTATTTGTTATATTATTCAAATTTATTAATTTGTTTATCTGTTTTTTATAAATCCCATTTATGAAGGGTGAATCAAATTTCTCTAATAAAGCAGATTGTATAGTCTTTTTGTTAAAGCTTTATCATATAGTTTTAGAATAGTATTAATAAGAGAAATAGGTAGTCAGTTTTTCCAATCATCTTTATTTCCTTTTTTAAATATTGGAATTACCGAAAATGTATTTAATTCCTAAGGGATTCTTCCAAGTCTTAGCATATTATTCAGAAAAGAATGAAGAATTATTAATAAATATTATCCACCATATTTCAGAAGTTCGCCTTTTATTCCATCTGGACCAGCTGCTTTTCGATTCGGGATTTCTTTTATAATTTCTTATATTTCTTTTATGGTAAAAAGATCAAATCCTTACAAATACGAGAGTGAATAATCTTTAATTTCTTAAATATTATCGTATATTTTATCTATTTTTTAATTACTAAGATTTATCTATTCTTGAGTTAGATTAGAATGCTTGTTAAAAACACAATTTTCCCATGATTCAATGAATTTATTTTTGATTTCTTAATTAAAGTTCATAGTATTTCTCTTCAAAGGATTTAGAATTTTCTTAGCTTGTGAAAAAATTTCCTTAGAATCTCCATTAAGAAGTAGAAATTTCTTTTTTGCTTTGTTCTTTTTAAATTTTCATAGATTATACTTGAAGTCTTTCCAAAGTCGTTTTATTTCCTCATGAAGATTAGTTACTTGCTAGTTTATTCTTCCAAATTTTACGTGAGCTTCCTTATATTCTGAGTTAGTTCTTTTTGCCTCTATATATTTCTTTGTGAGAGCTCGAGGAAGTTTGTTATAATTTGAATCTGGAATAAACGAACCTAATGTTTGATCAGCATTGTCTTAAATATTACTTTTGATGCATTCATATTAATCTTCAAGATTATCTTAATCTATTTAAAAGAATTCTAGATAAGTTTGTAGGAAAGATTCTTAATATTTTTATCTATCTATTGCATCTTATAACCTATTTATTTTATATTTTCTCTGAGTTATCTTTTCCCAATATACTATAGAATTATTGATAAAGTCGACAGTGATTGGAATATGATCAGAAAATAAACTATTATTATGAGCAGTGAAATTTGCAAACTAATTAACGTTCAAATGGTTGTTTATAATGATATAATCATTACAATACGTTTTTCCTGTTCCTTTGTGAATACATGTATTAATGTTGCTATCATTCACTATCTCAAGATCGTTTTATAGTAAGAATTCTTATAGTCTAATGTTATTATCATAAGCATTTTCAGGATTATCACCGAAGCCTTATAAAAGAGCATTGAAATCTCCCATTAGTATATGTGGATTATCATTATATAAATTCAGCAATGTATTTAGTTGTTCATAAGCTAAATCTTTAACATCTTAACTTTTTCCATTATCAGGCATGTAACAAGACGTGATTAAAATATTATCCAGTTTAATTGTTATGAATCTATTTATTTCTTTTTCAACTTATATATGTATTTCTGTACTATTAAATTCTTCTCCTACAATTAAGCATACACCTCCTCCTTTTCCTGAGTTCTTAAAATATGTTTTAAATCCATTTATCAATATTGGAGGAAAGTCATCTTTTTATCAGGTTTCGTTTATTGATAAAATATCTATACTGTTATCTCTGATAAATTCTTCAATATTCAAGCACTTGCTCGCTATTCCATTAATATTTATATGTCCCATCTTTATTTTTTAAATTTATTAGTCCTTTCTAATTTTTTCCGAGCCTGCAGATAGACCACTTTCGTAAATGCAAATGCTTTTCTATCCTTATTGGTTAATCTAAATATGTACTAATCTTTTTCCATACTCAGGATGTTAATGAAAATATTGTATCAAAATATATATTACTTACGTCGTATATTTTTTAAGTAGCTTTCTATCTATATCAATTTTACTTTTCACACTATCACATGTACCTTATTCTAAATCTTAAGTAATTGTGACATATCTTCCTTATATATTTTACATTTCGTACTATGGACGTCTTCAAGTTTCAGATTTAATAAACTTTTAAAGTTATAGACTAGTCAGATTGAAATAACATATTATTTAATCGCACTCTTTTTTATTATTATGTTTACTCATACGTTTTGCTGGTGGAATTGTTTTATCTTCTTCTTCATGTTTCCTTTTAAGAATATTAAGATTAATATTGGAAGATAAGGTTTAATTCTGATAAATAGCATCGATCGAATCTGTTTAGTTTTATTAATCTTTTTTTCATCTTTTAGTAGAATAATTAAATATATCTGTTTTCAAATTTTAATTAAGTTTTTAAAACTCTTCCATTTTTATCTCAAGTGTCTACATATTTTGGGTGCTTTAAATGAATTTTAAGTTGAGTTAGTGATATTAATGCTATAGTAAAACAAAATCTTCATCTGGCAATTTTATTTGACAGTATTAGTTATTATGTTATGTTATAATAGTATTAGTTGATGCTTCCTATTAATTATTTTAAGTTTACATTAACTTGTCTTGCTTGATTATATTTGTTTGAGTAAATTTTTGACACAAAAAAGCTGTTTATTATTTATTTATATTATCTGTTTAGATAATACTATCCTTTGTTTAAATATTTCCATATAATGTCTAAGTTTATGCATCTACAAATTACTTCTTCTAAAATTACTATTAATTACTAAATTCTTTTGTATGTTAGATTTAATTCTAAAATAATTCTTTATACATTTGAATTTCCTTATTTTTTAATAGAATTTAATTTTGAAAAGCTATATTTATTTCATAGTTTTATTATCTTTACTTATCTAATTCGATTTTAAAAGTTAAAATTTCCATTTAAGCTTTCTACTCTTAATCTATAAATTACTTATTTTAGTTTTATAATTTTTAATATTAAGAATATAACTCTTGGAGTTAAATTTCGGTTATTATTTTTTATTAGGTAATTTGTTGAAGTAAATATTAGTTCTATTCTAATATAGTCTATTGATATCCTTGCTAAGTTTTATTTAGAAAGTTATCTATTTCAATTTAAGTAAAATTTATAATTTTATTAAAGTTTTGGCATAGTGAATTATTTACTCCTATCATTTAAGCTTAAGTAAAGCTTTAATTAGCATTGGCTTCAATTTGAATCTCTTAATTAGATTATATTTCATCTATTAAATTGACTTAATTCTCATAGTTTTTCTATTATATCTAAATTTCTTGAACTATACTAATTATTTCATCTGTTTAAACTATTTAGTTACTGTAATAAGTGGAGAAGTTTGTTTAAGTAATTTTATGAACTAGTTATTTTGATAGCATTTTTTTGTGATATTGCTATGCATCAGATTTGATTGACTAAAAATTGTTCTATAATTGTTTATATTTCTAATAAATTTTATTTATATAAGTTTTATAATATATTTTGGATATTTCTTAGTTACTTATCAATGTTTCAATATCTCGTTCATATTTTGCTTTTATATTAATTAACATTTCATTTAATTATTGGTTCTTATCTATAAGTCTTTATATATTATGTTTAAGTTCTTTTATTTCTAAGGTAAATAAATTCTCATTAGACTAATTAATTATTTAATTTTATATTACATTTCTTAAATCAGCAGTTTAATTTTAAGGTTGTTTGCTCTGAAGATCAGGTAAATAATGATTATTTGAATTATCAGGATTAGTAATATTATTTTATTTCTGACTAATTTAGTTATTTGAAATTTAATAGAATTGTTAATTAGTATTATTCAAAAATTAATCTTAAGTTTATGTTATTTTTGACTACCATAAAAGGATATTTTTATTTGAATTTTAATTAGGATTTGAAGGTATATCTTTAGAATTCTAACTATCTAAGATAATATCTTATTTTTGGAAAGATTTCTTAGGTAATCGTTTCATATCTTTCGCGGTATTATTTTAGGCGGTTAATCTGTTCATCTATTTATAGGTTGATTTCACTTTCATAATACGCTACAATTAATATCCACGTTGAAGAGAGTTCCTAAGTAGTTTTAATGGGACGCGCATGAATTTGTTTTCCGGTTTTTGACTACAATTTTTAAGTAGTTATCTTAATAAATTAATTATTAGGTTTACTTATTTAATTTGTAGTTACTCCAAATCTTTCGTTTGGAGATTTTAATACACCTGTCTATGCTTTTCCTATGAATTTGCAGCTTCTTTGAAATTAATTAAAGAAGAATCACTATTAAAAACTAGTGAATTCTATATTTCATCCATTTTTTTTTATTATACGAATTATTAATTACTTAATTTTATATTGCATTTATTGGATCATCATTTCATTAAAGTTGTTTATTTTAATTCTAAAGATCAGATAAATAGTGATACTTTGAATTAACAGAAATAATATTATTTTAATACTTTTAACTGTTTTTATTACATTCAATTAAATCGAATTTGCCTACTATTATTCAAAAATAAATCTTAAGTTTATGTATTTTTTTCTATTAAAAAGGATATTTTTATTTAAATTTTAATTCATATTTGAAAGCTTATCTTAAGAGATCGGAGTGTCTTAGATAATATCTTAATTTTCAAAGATTTTTTGGATGATCTTTTTGTATCTTCTGCGGTAATATTTTAGGCGTTTAAACTAGTTTTCTACCTATAGGTTTATTTTTCTTTCAATAGATGCCAAAATTGATGTCCACGATGAAGAGAATTACGAAGTGATTTCAGTGGAACGCATAAGAATTTATTTTCTAGTTTTTGACTACAGATATTTAGTAATTTTCTAAATAAATCCATTATTATGTTTACTTATTTGATTTGTATCAACTCCTTTTCTTTTATTTGGAGGTTTTTATGCACCTGCCTGTGTTTGATCTATCAGTTTGCAGCTTCTTAATAATCAATTAAAGAAGAGTCGCTAGTTAAAACTAGTGAATTTTAAGTATTTTCCATTTTTTTAATTTAACCTGGTGCTTATAATGAATAATCATTAAACCACAATTATATAGTTTCTTTTGTATACATGTATTAACGTTACTATCATTCATTATTTCAAGGACATTTAGCAGGAGAAATTCTTATAATCTATATGTATTATCAAATTATTTTCAGGATTGTCTACAAAACCTTATAAAAGGGTATTGAAATCTCCCGTCAGTATATGTGGATTCTCATCAAACTTATTTAGCAATGTGTTAAAAAGTTCATAAGCGTAATCTTTGATATCTTAATTTAAAAAGTATTGTTAAAAAATTTTATATCTTTCAAAACTCTAACCCTTTTTTTAATATATCCATCCAAAAAATCTTCTGTAGTGTAAGATTCAGAGCTAAAAAATAAAGAAAAATGTTCAAAATTTCATTCTTTACTTTCTTTTCTCTCCTTTTTAATTGAGATCTTGTTCAATTAAGTAAATTATTATAAAATTTAAAAATTTTATCACTAGTTTTTTCATTTACTCGAAAAGAAATTTAAATTAAAAAAATTTTACATCCAAGTCAAAAAAATGTATTTTTATCAAAACTTAAGCAATAACTTTTGTTTTTTATCATTTAAAAAAAATTAAACTTATCAAATTTTTTTTCTTGAAATAAAAAAGCAACAAAAAATTTTTTAAAATTTTTCAAATCAAATATTTTCAAAAATCGCTATCAAAAACTATTTTTTTTAAATATTTTTTAAATCATTCTAGAAAATTAAGTTAAAAATTTTTTATTCCTATTTAGGATTTTTTATTCTGAAATAAAAAAAATTATTCCTTTTTGGAATTTTTTATCCCGAAATCAAAAAATTTATTTCTTCCCAAAAATCTTTGGTAGTGTAAAACGCTGAGCAAAAACAAATTTACAATTTTCAAGAAATCCATACTCTAAAATTGAAAAATAAATAAAAAAATTTACCATCAGAAAATTTTTTCCCAATCGGAAACAAAAAATGTTAAATTTAAATATTATTATTTTATAATTATAATAATAATTAATAAAAAATAATTAATTATAAAAATAATCATTATTAAATATCAATCATAAAAAATAAATAATAAAAAAGCAAAATTTAATTTAAAATAAAATAAATAAAATACTTAATTAAATTTTTTAAATAATAATCAAGATTATAAACTAACTTTACAAGTACAAATAATATTTTAACTACTCCACAAAAAAAATGAAAATTTATACTCAACTTTAAATTTTTACAAAATCTAAAAATAAAATAAAACTTAAAAATAAATCTATAAAATTTTATAGAATAAAATTAAACTTAAACTTATTATTTGTCTTCATTTAAAAAAATTATATTTTAAATATTTTTAAACATTACCCACTTTAAATCACATACCTCACTAATTTCAATAACCTATATTATCTACTCAACCTTTTTTCAAACCAAGAATATTTAACAATATACAAATTTTTAAATAAATATATAAAGCAAATACTTCATAAAACTACAAACATTATTACCATTCAACATTCATTTAAATGCATTACCAATATCTTTTATCTTTAATCGCAAAATTTAATTAAGTCAAATCATAAGTTACTCAACTTGAAACTCTCCACTTTCTAATCGTCTTGTCCTGTCCTCCCGATACCAACCATTTATTATCAGCACTCAATGCTATAGATTCTATTGAACTTGTATGTCCTAACAAAGTCTATATACACTCACCCTTATCAAAGTTCCAAATCTTGATTGTTCTGTCAAAAGAACCAGAAAATATAACACTTGAATCAACACTTAACTTAATACTTGATACACCATATGCATGGCCTTAAAGAGTATGAATACACTAACCAGAAGAGAAGTCCCATATCTTAATAGTACTGTCACCAGAACCTGATATTATGTATCTATTATCCTTAGACACTATTACCGATCAAACTAAGTCTGAATGCCCAGTAAGAGTTCGCGCAA
Source organism: Loxodes magnus (assembly GCA_946699065.1). Classification (NCBI taxonomy): domain Eukaryota; phylum Ciliophora; class Karyorelictea; order Loxodida; family Loxodidae; genus Loxodes; species Loxodes magnus. The sequence continues at coordinate 48,007 of CAMPDV010000098.1, forward strand.
GCTGACCAGTCTAGAAATCCCAGACCATTATAATTTTATTACCAGATCCCGATATAATATATCTAGAGTCATAGGAGATTACTACCGATCGAACTCAATCAGTATGTCCCGACAAAGTTCTTTGGAGATCACCATTGTGGAAATTTCAGATCTTTATGGTTTTGTCATGAGATCCTGATACGATATAGCTCGAGTCATAGGAGATTACTAACGAGAAAACATCAGAAGTATGTCCTGTTAAAGTTCTTATGAGAGAACCAGTCTATAAGTTTCAGATCTTGATGGTTTTGTCATCAGATCCTGATACGATATAGCTAGAGTCAAGGGAGATTACTACCGAATTAACATAATCAGTATGTCCTATCATGGTTCTTAGGAGAACACCTGTCTGGAAATTCCAGATCTTTATCGATCTTTCAGGATATCCTGAACCTGATACAATTCAATTCAGGTCACTTGATATAGCTACCGAGTAAGCAGCTGAAGTGTCATAAATGACCTAGTCTAAAAAATATTAAAGAAATACCTTTACTTTGGTCATAACTGTAGTTATTTATTAGCTTTTAGTAACATAAGTTAGGCAGAATTTCATACTTAAAATGAAGTAGAGATATTTTCCCTAAAATGTGGTTTCTCGCTCTTAAGAGTTTTCTTAAAAAAATACTTTTAGTAAATTGCTTTTCTTTTTTCTCCATTTATTTTTTCACCATTTTAATTTTATAATTTACTTCAATAACTATATAATTAAATAAATTTTCCTGATTAAATTTCAATAAAATTAAACAATAAAATTATTTATTAAGCATATTTATAAGTATCTTATTTATAAAACATTTATTTTTCTATTTTTGTCTTAAAGCAAGACAAGATATTAAACTAATAGTGTACAAGCTACAATTTTAATTATATATCTTTTTACTTTTAAATATAAGGATAAATTATTATTTCAAAAGATTTATAACAAAGAATTTATATCCTTATTATAATAAATTTAATATGCATTTATTAATTACAACTTATTTGTGTTTAAATCAAAAAATTTTAATAAGAAAACCTTATTTCTTTATAAAACCTTTTAAATGATAAATAAAATATTACTATTGCTTTAAAGCTACTGCTTTTAATTATTATTTTTCACATGCATTTAATCAAAAAATATTCATTTAAGCTTTTTATTAATTAAAAAAATGAAATAAAATAAGTTTCTTATTAATTAGCTTAAATAAATATTAAAAAACATCAAATTATTTAAAAAAAAAGTATTTTAGTATTTATAGGATAAAATCTTTAAATTGTCCACTTTCTTACTACTATTTCATTAAAACTTTTTACTTATAAAGGTCTCTCTTATAATAATAAAACAATATAATTTATTATAATGTTGATTCTAAGCTAAATAGGTTATATAAATGTAATAAATATAAGTAGTAGAAAGTAAATATTTAAACTAACTAGAAATGGTGTATCACTAATTTTATCTTACAATTATTAAATAGTAATATTTAATTTTATTATTAAAATAAGCTTTATATGTTTAATTATGTCTATTAAATACTTAATATTTTATCCTTTTAGCTTTATTAGTTATTAATTAGTTTCTCTTTAACTAATAAAGATATTAGATTAGTTATAATTAATACATTTAGATAACTTTCTCTTTTTATAGAAAACTAATATTTATTATTTATGTTATTTTTGTAATTATCATTTCAAATTAATAATACCTAAATTATTCTAGATTATTTAAAATATAAAATGGCTTCTAAGAAATAACAGAACTTTGAACAAAACATTTAAACAGGAAAATTCTCTAAAAAATAAAAAAACGAAATAATTACAATGAGTGAAAGTGAGAAATATGATTGATATGACGAACATTAACCACTTGGAAATCCAGAACTAAAAAAACTTCTGATACAAACTCAAATAGAAATATTATCTAAGTAATTAAAAGAGTTTATGTTTAAAAATAGATACCTCACTGATAAAGTAGAAAAATTAGAAAAACTAATAACGTCTTTACTTGAGAAACAATATTAATCATCATAAGAAATAGAAAACAAACTGGAACAAAGAATTTGGTAATAAATTCAGGTTACGCCATTTTCGATTTAACAGAATTAATCAGATCCTATGGAAATAGAAAATGAAGCCTCAAATTAAAATAAACAGTAAACGTTTATTTAAAATAAGTAGTAAATTTAAATTAAATAAGTGTTACAGGAATAATAGTTTAAAAGAAGAATAAAATGCTACGTGTGCAATAAATAACACCAATGAAAATACTGCTACTAACTAAGCGAAATTTAAAGAAAGAATAAATAAGATATTTTTAGAAAACTATTTAGGATATATCCAACATAAAGCGGAAACATTTATAGAAAAAATTCTTTAATTCAAATCTTAATCCTTGGAGAAATAATTAGGAACGCTAAGTGCAAGACCAAAACTATTCCGAATATTAAAGGATGGTGCACTAATGAAGTGCTACACAGCCTAACTAAGTCTAGTAGGAATTCAAGACAAACTAATAGAGAAAAGCTGATAGAATAGGTCAGATGGCTGACTACTAAGACTTTAACAAAGCTTTTTAACTTTAACTTTAACTTTTTTATAAGAATTACTTAAATGAAAAGTATTTCAAGAAAAAAGGAGATATAATAAAATAAACCATGAAATCGTGAAAATAATATCCTTTTTTCGCTCTAAGTTATTCGCTACAAAAATTTTCGGGATGGATAAATCCTTTTCTTAAAGGGATAGAATTTTAAAAGATTTGAAAAGTTTTTTAAATAACTTTTAAGAAGTAAATATAAAAAAATAAATGACAATTTTAGGAAGAAATAAATTAGTTAACAATTTTTTCTATAAGAGGGTTTAAAACTACCTTTTTAATAGATATTGCGAATCTTTAAAATAACTAATCAAAAAGAGCTAAAAAATTTCTTTATAAAAATATGATCAATCAAATAGAAAAAATGAGGTTCAATACATCTGTAATAATAAATTTTAGGCCAATTTACAAAGAATCTAAAAAAAAATTAAACAAGGATCTAAATAATATATCTAACCTAACTATATAAAATATAGAAACAAAATTTTATTAATTAAGTTTAAAAATATTCTGCTTTATTATAATAATTAGAAAAACATTAAAAATCGAAAAGATGAGTAAAAGATTTTTGAAAAGAGCTTACTACGACTAGCTTTCTGTTTTTAGTTTGCGAAAAGATGTTAATTTAGAAGAGGAAAACAAGTTTTTAAGAAAAATTGCTATATTAAGTATTTTTTCTCTTTAAAATTTTTCTCATTCTGTAATATTAAAAGAAAAGCTTTAAAGATAAACTTTCTGATTATAAGCAACTTAAGCATATCTACTGTGCATGTAGAAAATCGATTTTATTTATTAATCTTAAAATTTGAATTTCTAATGAAGCTATTTTATTAAAGCTGAAAGCATTTTTAAAAAATAGATTGATTATTTATCATATAAAAACATTTTTTATTAAACTATATAAATAATTTGAATATATGCAAAAAAATTATAAAAATCTTCACTTTCTTGTAAATAATCTTATACTTCCATCTAAAATAAGAATAAAATTATATTCTAATATTAAATAATACGAATTAGCAAAATGAAAGTGTAAATAATTAAGAAATCAATATAGTTTTCATTATATCAAAAAAGGTTAAAAGAAAAGCATTAATCTTTTGTATTAATTAAAATAATATACAAAGTGTAAGTTAATAACTATTATAATTATATCTATATGGGAAATATTTTGTACAATATAAAAAGAAACATATATAGCATAATAAAAAGCAAAGTTTCTACTAAGCCAATAATGCTAATAGTACACAATTTCATAAACAACCTTAATAATGAGCTATTTTTGTTTTATTTTAAATTATTAGACAATTAAATTATAATTTTTAATTTCACATTCCTTTAATAAATGTTTGGTTATTATACAATATAGTAATTTTTAATTTAAGATACTAAATATTCAAAACATAATAATATTTAAAGTGGTTTAATAAATAGGATTTTTAAAAGATTAAACACTTATTTAAATTTAAAATATCTTATCAAGAAATTAAATTAAAATGTTTTAATATTCATTTTCTAATTAAATAGTCATTATTTATTGTTCATTTATCTATTTTATTAATATTTTAAAGATTGTAATTATATTTATTCATAAAGTATGATATCAACTGAAAATTGCTAGATTATTTAAAGATAAAAACTTAATTCTTAAAACAATTCTTTTATAAGATAAACAGTGATAAGATGCTATTATAGCTTAAAAAGGAAATTTTTTCCTGCAAATTGATTTATAAAACAAAACTTAATTTTATATGAGATTAATTGAAGATGTGCAATAATTTGAGGAAATATAAAATAAATAGGTTATAAGATACAATAAATCGTCAAAAATATTTAGAATCTTTCCTGCAAACTTATCTAGAATTCTTTTAGATAGATTAAGATAATCTTGAAGTTTAAAATGAATTTATCAAAAATAACATCTAATACAATGCTGATTAAACATTAGGATTCTTTATTCCAGACTCAAGTTATAATAATTTTCCTCAAGATCTTACTAAGAAATATGTAGGCCTAAAAGGGCTAACTCAGTATATAAGAAGCATGCATTATATCTGGAAGAATAAACTAATAAGTAACTAATATTCATGAAAAGGTGAAACGACATTCTGAATGACTTCAAGTCTAATTAGTGAAATTTTGAAAAAACAAAGCAAAAAAGAAATTTTTACTTCTAAATGGAGATGCTAAAGAAATATTTTCAAATACTAAGAAAATTAAAAATCCTAAAAAAATTAATTAAATGAACTTTGATTAAGAAATCAAAAATAAATCCATTGAGTCATGGGAGAATTTATTTTTAAAAAGCATTCTAATCTAACTAAATAATAAATAAATCTTAGTAATTAAAAAATAGATAAAATATAAGATAGTATTTAAGAAATTAAAGATTATCAACTATTTATTAGGATTTTATCTACCATACAAGAAATACAAGAAATTATAAAAGAAATTACGAATGGAAAAGCAGCTTTTTCAGCTTGAATAAAAGGTGAATTTCTGAAATATAGTGGATAATATTTGTTAATAATTCTTCACTCTTTTCTGAATAATATGTTAAGATTTAGAAGAATCCCTTAGGAATTTAAATATTATTATAAAACTATATGATAAAGCTTTAACAAAAAGACTATACAATCTGCTTTATTAGAGAAATTTGATTCACTCTTCATAAATGGGATTTATAAAAATTAGATAAAAAACTTAATAAATTTGAATAATATAACAAATAATTGATAACTATTGGAAAAGTGCTAAAAGTAAGACTAAATTGATAGCAACACTGATAGATGTTTAAAAAATGTTTGACTCAATAGAAAGAAGACTTTTGTTTGATTAACTTAAGAGAGTTAAACTACCACTTGGAATAATAATAGCCTTAGAGTTGTTTTACAAAAACCTAAATTCTTCATTTAAAATAGATGGAAAGAACACCAGAACATTATAATATAACAATGGAGTTATGTAAGGAAAGTCACATGGACCATATGACATAGTAATTAGATATTTGGAAAGTAAAAGTACCTAATTGAGATTCAAATGCCAGGGTTGGAGTATTAGCTTCGCATGCAGACAATGAACGGATGATCTGATTCTTCTTTCCAAAACTGCAAAGTAGATGAAGGAGTTAATAAATGAAACAAGTAAGCATTTTTACATAAACTCAATTAAAAATCAATGTTATCAAATCTGAATGCATCTAAATTTTAAAGAAACATTATAAATAATAAAATTTAAATTTATGATTAGACAATTAACCAATTATTTAAAAGGAACTAGTAACATATTTAGATGTAATGCTTACATTAGAAGAAGAATTTTAATTCCCATTGTAAAGAAGTCGCGTTCAAGTATTTAGCCGCAATGAAAAAAGCTGTTTTTTAACTTATAAGATATAAGAATGTGATTTCTTGACATTTTAAAACTTTATGCAGACTTTTTACATTACCTAAAGTAGAATATGGAGGAGAACTAGTACCATGGTGTATTCAGAAAGGAATAACTGGAGTTTTGAATAGAATTGAATCAAGTATGAGGATGATTTCAAGAAAAGCATTTTAAGCAGCAACTCCAACATCAACAAGTTATATTTCATAGATTTAAACTGGTTATCTTTCAAACATATTATGGCAATAAAGTTTTAAATTCTATTATAAAATGAAATAAGAAAGCATTAATTTTCCAACATCGACAATAGGCTCTCTTTTCATTACCAACTGAATAAAAGGATTTCAATGCTATGATAAAGTTTAGCAATTATCAGACCTCTATAGTATCGCACTGTAGAATTCTAAGATTAGTATAAATTAAAAAATGTTTACTAAATATATAAGAGACAAAATACAATAATATTTCTATAATACAGCTACTCAAAAGTTTAAGAGAATGAAAAAATCTAAAATATATACTAAGCAGTTTAGTAATCTTAACCAATTTCCAGTAATTACTTACACTAAGTTGAACGAATAATTTAGACAAGAAATTATCAGTATATATAAACTTAGAACCCAATCTTATAATTTTCGAAAAGATCTTTAAGCTTGTCATTATCCTATTGATAATCCCTACTGTATGTGTGGAGAGTATGGTACATTTTAGCACATTTTTAGATGTATATACTATTCTAATATAAGATATTGACTATCGTAAAAGATTGAGAATTATGACTTAAGCGCTTTATAATATATGATTAAGGACTTATAAACTTCTTTCCTAAGTCTTATTTGGGATATTTAGACTTATAAATAAAAATATTTCACAAGAAACTTATATCAAGAAGATTAGAATTATTAGAAATGGAAAAAGTAAAAAAGGAAGACATAAAAGAGAGAATATAACAAGAGTAATTAAAAATTGATGAGATCAAGATTATAATTAAAAAGCATTAAAAACATTTATTAATGTCTATAATTGAAGGAAGCAATTCATTCAGTTATAGATGTCAAAAAACTCTTTTAATTTAAAATTTAAATAAACAGTTTCATACAATAACTCTATTATTAAAGTGAAATATTATTACTAAATAGCTTTAATTTATACCATTTATTTTTATAAATAAATATTAAAATTTAAGTTCTAAAAACTAATTAAATTGCTAATTAAGCCATTTAAAGAACTCTTTATTTAACTATAATTAATAAAATATAGAGAATATAAAGGAAGAAATATCTAAAAGGAATTTAAGTTTTAAGTAAACTAAATGAAACTTTAGCTTTATTACTTTAATAATATAAAATTATAAATGATAGTAAAATATAGTTAAAAATAATCCTTTATAATAGTAAGATATTAATATTAAAAATACTATATCAAAAATCTAAAATAATTAAATAATTATATGCTTAGCTAGAATTAATTATCTTTGTATCAATTTAAAACTAATAAAGAGAATGCTTTTCATAATTTTGATATGAGTTTTAAATAATTGGTTAACAATAAGCATTTGATTACTAGATTATAAAAATATAAAAGTTCACATTTAATAATTAATGTCTACAATAATTAAAACAATAATTTAGTGAATTAAAAAGTAAATATAGTTAAACATATCTTTAGAAATAACTGTATAAAACAAAATTAATTATTTTATATCTGTCAGCTTAAAGAAATTTAAATATAAGCCATTATTATTAATTTGCTAATAATAAGAAAATTATACTTACATAAAATATTTAACTATAATTAAATTACTTTATTTCTTTTATTTAAAAACATATTTTAACTAAAACTATCCTTTAATATTATAAATACTAAAAGATTAAATTTTATTTTTCTTATCATTTTTATTTTATATATATCAACAATTATATTAGAAAATTCCCATATTTTAGCTTAAAAATAATAAAAATAAATGATAGTTATTAAAATAATTTCTTTTATTTTTTTAAATTAATAAATAAAAAATCTTATTCACTATTTAAAAGTTTAAAAAATAAGTCATAATAATAAACTATGAGAGTTTAAATATTTTAAATATTGAGACAAAATTGTATAATTATTGGCATTTAACCAGGCAAATTACGCTAAATTTAAAAGTTTCTACATTTCATTCATGATTCTCATCTTGATAAAGAATTTTTTAGTTCCTTAAATCTGTTTATGGGTTTTTAATATAATCTATTTTTCTCTTCACTCTAGTTCTTAAAAACCTTTAATGGTCTTCTAAATATTATTGATGAAATATTTTATGTACTTATCTAATTTAATTATCTTATCATTTGTAAACTATTTATTAATATAGTTTTAGTCATATAAAGCAAGTTTTTTACACTATTTTCAATTAATTATTTTAAGTTTATTAAAATTTTTTAAAATATTTGTAAAAAGATTACGTTTGAAAGTGTGCTAAAATGTATTAAATTCCTATCTAATTAAGCAAAGTTTATTAAATTGAATTTTGATATATCGATGATTCAGTTCATATTAAAAATTATAAGTATAAGTAATTAGTTTTTAGATTGAAATAGTTTCTTAAATTAGATGTCTATCGTATTTAGCGTATATTATTAAAGAGAAAACGTTTTATATATATTTTATTAAATCAGCAAATCTTTTTGCTGTTGATATGACTTCATTTCTTTAAAGGCATTTTTAGAATAAATTTTTTATTTAAATATTGCTATGCTTATTAAACTCTTTGAAATCATCAATTATAATATCTATTTGCAAATATTCATAAGTAAGTAAGGTTTTGATTATCTTGATAACTCTTAATTAAAAAAAATAGTTATCTTACATCAGATTTATTTCTTTGCTCTGATTTTGAGAATAAAGATTAAATGGTTTAATTTTTATCTTTTTACTAAGTAGAATTATTTTTGCTAAATTGGAGCTATCATTGCTGATATTATAATGAAAGGTAAAAATAAACTAGTATTCCATACACATGTGAAATATTTAATGATCTAAATATTTCTCTTACACATGTTGTTCTTATGTTAAAATTCTATTTTAGGAAATAATAATAAGCTTCATTATAATAAATAAAATAATTAAAGTAACGGTTTATTAAGAAGGAAACCTTGAAGCAAACATTTTAAATTTCTAAATTTTAATTTTAGAAATGCCCTTAAACTATTGCTTCTTTTTCTTATTTAAGAAATAGAAATAATGTTAGTACAGGATTGATATTAATAGGAATAAAGTAAATGGTATTTAGTTTTGAATAATCTAATAACTAGGTATGACTTTGGATTTAGTAGAAGTAAAGTAGGTTATAGTTTTTGTTATAATAGTAGAATGTAATATTTGTATGTTAAATAATAAATAGATATTATATAAGTTATTAAAGAATTAAGGAATAAGAAGTACTTTGAAATGAGTTATTTAGGTTTGTTAGTAAAAATATGTAAATAGTATATTTGATAGTAGTAATAGTAGTTTTGATAGTTACTGTTGATATAGTTAAATGTTATTTAAATAATGTTAAATGACTATGAATTGATAAATAAATAATTAGTATATTTAATTTAAAAATAATAAAATTAATTAATTAAATTAAATTATTATTTTATCAAAAAAGATTAATTTAAATTAGTCATCAAAAATATAAAAGCATTATAAGGGATTATACTACTAATATTTTAAAACTATAAACATTATTATTCAAAATCAATATAATCATTAAATCATTAGTCTATTATTCATTAACTACTTTAAGTCAAAATACTAACTAATCATTTTATCCTTTTTAATCAAATTCAATTATCATTTATTAAATAATCCTAATTTACTTTAAATATTCAAAAATTATCACTAAATCATATTCAATTTATTAAAAAGCCTAATTTAAAACTTTCATAATCAAGGAATCTCTTTTAGAATATTTAACTATATATTAATCAAAGTATTTTAAATCTATTTTATTTATTAAACTTAAACAACTTATTTTATATTATATTTTTATTACATTTTAGCTAGTTTATACTAAATCAAATAATTATGTAGCATAAGAATTAATTATTTAATAATAATAAAACTTTAGAAATTCTTTTTTACTTAATAGATTCATTAATATCCTATAAATATTATCTCTTTTAATTTCAACTTTTTTCTATTAGAATTTATTAAATTTTAGATAAATTTATCGCTCTATTTATTAAATTAAGATAACCTTTTTAATTTTAGAATTTAAAGCCAAAATTTGCCAAAAATAAGATAATTAATGTAATTTATAGTTTAAATGTTTAAGTAATTGTATATTTATTTATAATTTTCTAAACGGTAAACTTTTTTTAAGAAAGGTTTATTTGTATCTGTCTTACACATTTTAGAAATTTTATAATTCTTTAATATATAATAAAAATATTTATTTAATTTTAGAAATAGTTCCTTAATTTATATAAAATTTAAGATATAAAATTTATAGAAATTTGTAGTTAAATATGTTTAAATTATAATTAATTTTAGGACTTAATTTTAATATTTTCATCGTCAATTTAATAAAAAAATGTAAAATTTGTGACTTTTTTTTTCTTTACTAACGATTATCTAGAAATATTATTACTAAAGAATCCTTTAAAATTTCACTCTTTTTTTACTTCTAATATTTTTAGATTATAACATTAATTAAAATATCTTTTTATCTATTTTATTTTAAGAGGATCTAAATTAAAAAATAAAGATTATCTGTTAATTGAATGAAATTTTACTTTTTTTAATTTTATTTATTTATAAATTATAAAGTTTATCTTATATTTTATCTTTATAAATTATTATCTTTGAATCTTATTTTTTTAAAAGATATCAGGATTCAAACCAGGATTTTTCGCGGCTCCTAAAAATAGGAGTTAACGACATCCTAGAAAGGATAGGACCAGGAAAAGGGTAACAAAAAAGTCACTCATCAGGATGAATCTCCCATCTTTGAAGAAAAGCCTAGGAAATTGGTTAAGAATATTATGCGCTCGGAAGTCTAGAATTTCACCACATAATAGTAAATAAGCTATTATTAGCTGATTAAAGTGGTGCTAGACCTCCAGGAAGAGGTCAAAAAGTTGAAGAAAGGCAATAAGAAGTTAATGGAAAAGCTTGAATTGCAAAGGAAATAGAATCGAGACTCGTGACCTAAGAAAGAGACCTTAACGCATTTTGAAATATATCATAAGACTAGAGTATTAATCTCAAAACTAACAAAAGAAGCAGAAAAAACTGATCAGCAAATTAGAAAAATAGAAGAAAATCAGTACAAATTGCATCTTTAAATGGAATTGAAAGAATAAAGAAATGATCCAATGATAATTGAAGGTGACAATAACTTAAGATTTAAACCTAAACTTTTATTTTTATTATTTATAATTAATTAAAATTTTTGCAGCAGTTTAATTAAACAAAAAAATTATTGTAATTGCAAAGCAATTTTTAATCTTGATATAATATGAAAATGATAACTAATTACTAATTTAATTAAAAAAATTATTTAATTATGAAAACATTAGCTTTCATTTTTAAAGCCTTAATTTTAATAATATTTTCAATTATAATTCTAATTTAAAAAATAAGTTAAAAATTAAAATGGTTATTTTTTTGACTTATATTGATTAAAATATATAATAATTAAAATTTATATGTGTTTACCATATTTCATATAGGTAATAAAAAATGTTTTGCAACTTCCATCTAAATTACCTTGATTTAATTTTCTTCTTCACTTGCTCACTAGTCAAATTATTCCATTAACTTTTTCACTTGTTCGTTTTTTACTCTAAAATTTAAATTCTTCTTCGAAGCAATTTTGAATGAAAGTATTTAATTCTGTAGTCAATTTTTTTAAGTTATCTTAAAGTATGGAAGTTAGGATTAATTTAAATTTTTTGTAAGTTATAAGTTTAAGCAAATCATAATTTTTCAAGTCTTTAAATTCTTCCATTAAATCTTGCAGAGCTTCATATTAAGAAATATGTTAATAGGTTTCTTATTCTCCGCAAATGCAAATTTCAGAGTGTTTTATTTAATAGTACCTATATTTCAAATAATACTAAAAATTGTAACTAAAGGTCATTAATTTGAAAATTGATACTATTTCTCGAATCATTGTCTTGTTTAATATTGTGTAAGTATAAGTTGGAAATTTCTATTAATCAATGTTATTATCTTAATCTTCAAAATAAATGCGTGTAGCAGGCATCACACTCAATTTCCTATTACAACTGAATAAAATGTTTATTCTATTTTATTTAAAATTATTTGCTACTACTAGCATCTTAAAGTTCTATTTGAAAATGTTAAGTCATTTATTTAGAATTCTTTAAATATTTAAGGTTACTGTTCTTAAAATAAATCCTACATCAGAGTTGGGATCCATTTAAGATTCAGTGTAAAGTTTTATATAGAATTTGAAATAATACATTGCAATGTAATTTTAAAAGAATAACCAATTCAAGACAATAAAGTAAGATTCATTAAAAGTAGAATTAAGACTTTGTCAAGCACATTTTGCTACTTTTCTTTAGCTAGTGATTATATCATTTTATCTTTGAAGAATAGTTCAAGGAATTAATTCTGACCCATACTGCGTCTTCGGTAGTATAAATATTCGAATAATCTATTATATATTAATTAACACTTTTTATTGTCATTAAATTTACAGTCCCTTTACTTTTTATATCTTATTAAGATTGCCTTTCTCCAATAATTAATCATTAAATAGCATCTCCAACGTAGTGAGTTGCAGAGAGATAAAATTTATTGAGATAAAATGTAGGATTTGAAATGCTTAATGATACCTTTAAAACTCATGATAGTAAAACTGAAGCTGATGTCTATTTAGTGCTCGCCTTTTAATTACCAGAAACAGACGTAACATTACAAACAGGAACTGTACCTGCTAGTATTGTAGAACAAGTAATTGGGTCTGGATGAAGCGTGTAAATTAGCTAAATGTTTTAGGATTATTACCTTTCAGTATAATTAATAATGCATTTTGAAGAGAGAAACTTCCAGAGAACTAAAACTGATTAATATCATCTTTCGTACATCTAGAGCCTAATGCATAGAATAAGTTTTTAAAATCAGAGGAGAAATAAAAAATATATGCTTTGAAATGGTTTAGTCTTATCTAGCATGTATTCATGGTACTTTAATGGTTTTTTATAGATCAGGAGAAGACATATATTTAACCTATATATGGCTTAGATAAGTAATTTTTAAATAATTCTAAAACAATAATACGTGAAAGTCCCTAGCTTGGTAAGCTTTTAGTTGAAATTTTAAGGAATATAGCTATTGGAAGAACTGATGAGGAAGAGAAATAGCTCTCTTGAAGCAGCTTTAAAGTATAGAGATTATATAAATTATCTTCATCCTAGTGACTATGACTTCATACTTTATAATATGAGAGATTTGAAATAGTAAAGCATTCTTAAATAACCGATTTATGGTTTTTTGTCTATGGTTTATTTTTTGCTCATCAATAAAATATAACAGTTGATGGATTATCTGACTAAATCCAAAGAATTATTTGGAAAAGATTTGCTAGAAATATTTCAGTCTTTAAATGAAAAGCATATTTGAAAGATACTAACTGATTAAATATTTACATAAAAAAGCATGAAGTTCAGTGCAGAATACGACAATAAGTTGAAATTTTGTATTGGGTTGCTTCAGAACAGTATTTTAGAGACCGTGAAGAATGTCTAGCTTATATGCTACTTAGAAGAATTAATTTTTAGTAAGGTAAAATTGTAAAAATTTGAATGGAATTACTATTCTATGTTTAGCAATCTGTCCAAGTGGAAAAAGCTCCTTAAGTGAAGCAGGAGTTGCCGAATTTATTCTAGGAGCTAGTAAGTTTAATAGATGTGCTGTTTGAACAGGAGAGTAGATGCTTAGATTAGTATAATAAAATGCTCCCACTAAAAAATACACTAAAATACTTAAAATGTTCTTAGTACTTAATAAACTGAATAAGAAAAAGTAAATAAAACTAAATAAATGTTAAATATTTATCATATCTTAAGATCTCCCTTTTAAAATCAAATTTATACATCTTAAAATAGCAAAGAATGAACAATTATTATTTTCAGTATAGCAAAAGATTGAACTGAAGAAAATGCTCAAGCTATCTAAGAGAAAATTAGATGGTCGTAAAGAAGAAAAGCCTACGCCCCCTTTAGGAGTCAAATTTATTTTATTTATAATTACAAGAACAGTTTCTTAAAATAGCGTAGTATATGAGGTTTTCAAGAAAAAACTTCCTAAGCTTAAAAGTTACGATATGAATTGGAGAAATAGAAGAAAATCAGGTAAAGAATAAGCAAGTCTTATAGCAATGCAATTAGGATAAACTATAAGAACAAATCAGGATGTATAACAAATATATTTGAAGAAAGTGAAGGAAGAAATATAAGAGGAAACATAAGAGAAAATCGAGTATATTCCTTCAGAAAAAGCTATTCAAACAGTATGTATTTTCGACAAGAAAAAGAAAGAATATAGCAGTAAATAGAAGACGAGGCAGGATATCCTATATGTTTTTCATTTTTCTCATAAATTTAGAAAGCTGCTTTGCATGGTGATCCACATCATTTGAAATGCGAAATATATCTATAAGTTTTGAGTTTTTGTCCTCTATATGATAGAAACTTTAAAAACACTTTTAATTAAAATATCTTTTAAATATTTATATTCTAATAATATTGTAAGCTCTTAATGAAGCAATATTAAAAGCTAAAATTAATTAAGATTATTAACTTTAACGTATTTAATTGAATAATTTAATTTAAAATAAAATTTAATTCTCAAAACTTAAAATAAAAAATGTTTAAGATGCTTTCTTAAAAGAAATAATATTTAATTAGCTATTTGAAAACTAAATTTATTTAAAAAGGTTAAATCTAATAATTAAATTATTTTAAATTATTAATTTCATAAAATTTTAAGTTTTTTCTAGCTTGGATAATTATAAATTACATCTATTTATATGTAATTAATAAAATGTCAAACATCCGACAAGGTTTCTTTGCCACCTCTTCAAAAGACAAAAAGAAAGAGAGGAAGCGAGATGCTATTCTTCTAACCTCACGTCTTTTCTTTAATTAGACCAACCTTTTTATCAGCAAAAAACTAATAATAGACCTAACAACTTCCAAAGCCGGGTAAACGACAGAAACAAACTTGGTAAACTCCAAACACGGAAGAGAGGTCTCGAAGGCAGTAGGAGATGGTGTTGCGTGACAAGGAACGATCCTTTGGCTTTAACTCTGAGCAATTTGATGTAGCTTAGTTTGTATTAAGGGTGGTGAACTTCAATGAAGAGGTTTAAAAGTTGAAATACTAGAACAAAAAACTAATTTTCAAGCTACAAAGAAAAGAATTAAATGGACGGGGATCGTATAGATGACTATGAACGCAAATGGATGCGTTCTTCAGCATCCAACACTATTAGGATAAAAACACAACTTAGCTGAGGGATTAAGTAGTGAAATAAGAATAGGAAATTCAACTCCTAAAAGAATCAAGAATGGAATAGCTAAATACTGGATCGATCTCAATGATCATCAAACCTTAAGCTTAACCTCAAATGAGACTAATTCCGATCAAGAAGAGATGCTTTCGCTTCTAAAACCAATAAAAGATATATTGGAAATGTAAGAAGTTTCAATAGAAACAAAGGAATTTGTGATTAGCAAAGCGAACAGAAGCAATTGGGCTGAACAAGATTTTTTTGCACGAGAATGGAAATATGAACAAGAGGAAGAATATGGAGTTATAATAAAGCCCGACAGGAATGTAGAAAGGTAAAACTATTTAAAAAAATCGTAAATGGGAACGTGTAATCTTTCTGTTGCCCCAAGTATTTTAACGAGCAGTGAAAAGCTTGAAGCATTGTACTTTTGAGAGGGTAAAACTCCTTAATAATGGAGAAACAATTTTATATAATAATAATTACAAAACCTAATATTTGTTGTTTTATCTAAAACTTTTTAGTATCAAATGATTTAATTTTAAGTATGCGTTTTCTCCTCATTAATTCCAAAGATATTTATTTTACTCCAAAAGTTAGAAGCTTTTATATATAAAAGGATATCATAATACAAATGAAAAATTAAAATAATACTATTAAATAAACTATGAATTTCATTTAAACTTAATCATTCGATTCTAGTTGAGAAAAAGCTTGATCTGATACTGTGATAAATAAGATTTTAGTCAAATTTTTCTTGATATAAAAAAATTTAAGTAAAAAAATGAGCAAAAAATAACTTTTCGAACTTTATTAAACATCAGAGAAATTTTTTAATAGAATATGACAATTTGAAATAACATAATTTAAAAAAATAGAAAAAATAGAAAAAATAGAAAAAATAGAAAAAATAGAAAAAATAGAAAAAATAGAAAAAATAGAAAAAATAGAAAAAATAGAAAAAATAGAAAAAATAGAAAAAATAGAAAAAATAGAAAAAATAGAAAAAATAGAAAAAATAGAAAAAATAGAAAAAATAGAAAAAATAGAAAAAATAGAAAAAATAGAAAAAATAGAAAAAATAGAAAAAATAGAAAAAATAGAAAAAATAGAAAAAATAGAAAAAATAGAAAAAATAGAAAAAATAGAAAAAATAGAAAAAATAGAAAAAATAGAAAAAATAGAAAAAATAGAAAAAATAGAAAAAATAGAAAAAATAGATTAATTTATTAGTGAAGAAATTTAGTTTATTGGAAGATATTCGCTAGAATTAAATTAATTGGAGCTTAAATTTTAAGTAATATAATTACGATATTAATAAGTTATTATGACAAGAATTTAACAAATATAAGATAATATTTAATCTAAAAGAATATGATAAATATTATAAATGACACAATAAAAAAAAATGGATTAATCTCTTCGACTCTCAAAAAATTAACTTAGAAACCTAAAGAAAAGCGGCAAAAGAAATTTAGAAAAAATAATAACAATAGGAGGAGTCTAGCTCTTCTTCAAAAAGTAAAGTTATGGTAGGATAAATAGAGATAAGTTAACCTAAAAACGAAACTAATCAAAAACTTTAAATTTAATTAGACCAAATGTAAAAAGTAATCTCAAATTATGAAGAAACAACTTACAACTTAGGCGAAAAAATACGGGAACTAATGAGTAACATAGAAGATTAGAACAACGAATTACTAATACTTAGAAGATAACTTATTTGTAGCAAATTAATAACGGAAGAACAACTCTGAACTTAATCATAATAAAACTTTAAATATGACACAAAAATGGAAATAGAAAAAATACCAATAGAATTAAAAACAGAATTTAATCCAGAAAAAGAAATGATTGCTACAAGTTTCATTAAAAGATTAGAAAATATAGAAAATAAATTATCATAAAAAAGAACGAAATAAAGACAATAATACAAACTTTGTTGATGTTGCAAATCAAATCAACATATTTTAAAAAACTGTTGATAATGAAAGAAAATAAACGAATAAGAGCAGAAAAGAACATGGAGACAACTCAATAAACTATGAATAACTCCAACAGGGATCTACAAATAAAAGCTTTTTGCAAGACCACTTGAACGGTTACAGTGGTAACCTTCCACTTAATAAAAAGGTCGTGGATCACACCCACGTTAAAAAAACTGTCCGCAGGAACTGGTTGCAATTCCAGAGAATGCAAAACTCTACTAACTTTAAGTATATTATTATTATTATTATAAATGACACAATTTAATAATAAAATTATTACGAAGAAAAATGTATTGAAACAAATAAAAACTAAATATAAAATTTCACTATTAAAAATATTTAGAATCTAATAATAAAAATTATAAATAAATAAGCATAAACAATAAAAATTATAAGAAATGAAAATGCTATAAATAAAGTTTGAAAGAATTATATAAATTAAACTATTTGATTTATAATTTTTATTAAAATAATAATATTTATTTTTATATATAACTTAAAATTATTTAAAACCATGCTTAAAATGTTTAAAAATAAAGAAAATTATTTTTTAAGCTATTTAATATATTAAATAAGTTTAATTATATTTCTTAAATACGATACTAACATAAATTTTATACTATCTTTTATTTCTAATTATATCTTAAAATCATATGATATTTTAATTAAATTTTTAATCATTTTACAAATTAAATATTTTAAATTTGATATCTAAATATTTGTTAATCTATAAAGATTTTGCTAAACTAAAATTATATGAAAAATTAATTAAAACTATTTTATAAATATAAAAATATATTATTTTAATATATAATAAGAAATTAAATATTTTTATAATAGATAAAAAGAATCCATTCATGATGTAAAACTATTTATTATATTCTTTATTTACTTTATAATTTCTTGTTTAAATTTACTATCTATAAATACATTTTTTTACAATGCAAAGGCTTTAAAATGCTAGTCTCCCTTTTTTTTAATTTTTATATATATTTGAAAGTATGATAACCACTTGCTATAATATAGTTAGAAAGAAATTATTTTCGATAAAAGTATAAATATTACTTATCAACTTGATAGAGTTTTTATTTGATTACAAAAGAGATTTTTATAATTAATTTTGTCGAAAATGTTTAAAAAATGATTTTTAATAGAAAGAGATATTTTAAACTAAAAATAAGAAGGGATTTATACTCTATTGATATAATTTATTTTATAAATAAATAATTTTTTCTTATGTAATTTTAATTATCTATTTTAAGTAAAAAAATAGCATTTTCCAATCTGTTAAGCCTAGAATTTTAAAACTTTGACTTTAATTATAAATTAGATACAATTGCATTAATTATTAAATACTAATTATTATTAATTATTTTTCTATGAAATTAAATTTATAAAAATAATAAATATAAGATACGTAAATAAATTATAAATACTATTATTATAATAATATTTTCACTAATAATTAATAACTATAAATGAGTAAGTTTTATAAAATTTAATTACCAGAAATTTTTATTTTAATTAAAATA
Source organism: Loxodes magnus (assembly GCA_946699065.1). NCBI lineage: Eukaryota > Ciliophora > Karyorelictea > Loxodida > Loxodidae > Loxodes > Loxodes magnus. The sequence continues at coordinate 67,042 of CAMPDV010000098.1, forward strand.
TTTAAATAATATTAAATATTAAATAAGCAAGAATAATATTCAAATTTACTATCATTTATATTTTATTTTTTTAATGGAAATTTATCAAAAAGTTTAATCTTATTTTATTTGTATATCTATTGTTCTTAGACAATCAGTAACTCTCCTTTTAAAAAAATGCTCCTAATTTCATATTTTTTTAATTTATAGGTATATTTTAATCAATAAAATAAAAAAATAAATATGTTTTAATTCAAAATTTTAATTAATTTTGCTACTTTACTTAATATTTAAATTTAGAATTTTAATATTGATATGGATCAAGTTATTTCTAAAATATTTTACGGGATTTCATATTAAGTTTAGAAAATAAAAAGTTAAATAATTTGTTTACTTATTTATTCAAATATTTAAAAGTTTTCATTTAAGCTGAAGTTAAAATTTGAGATTAGTAAAATAATTAGTACTTTTACCATATTTACATCCATAATTAATGAAAAATTTAAAAAATAAACTATCTTCGAATAGGCTGATTATAAAAATCTGAGAGTTAGAGAATTTTTTATCATTTTTAACATTTTTAATTTTTTATATTTTTTTGTTGAATTTCTTTATTTAAAAAATCAATCAATGCTAGATTTGTAAAATTTTTATTTATAATATTTATCTTAGACACAATTATTGCTAAATATAAAATTTTAAATTATAATTTTTTTAATTTTTTAAATTAATTAATTTATACTTTATTTTTCTTTAATAATAATTTTAAATAATTTAATAGAAGTTGATAGTGTCTATTAAATAATTAGTAAATTTTATTTTCATTTTTTATAGAAAAATAAAATTTCTTAAGTTTTCCTTATAATTTTTAATTTAACTTTTAAAAATATTTTACTACATTTCTAAGGTTAAAATATAGATTACATAATTTATTATATGTTTTATCTAAACATTAATAAAATATTTAAATATTTATTTATAATATCATTTAGAATTATAAATTTCTTAATATTTTTAAATTATATTTAATTAATGTTTTTGCATTTACTTTGGTTTTTATAAAATATTAAGAGATTTTATATAAATTATTTTAAATTTTTATTAAGCAAATAGAAAAATATTAATTTTCTTTATTTTAATTTAAAATATTATTCTTCATTAATAAGAAATTCAATCACAGCTTTATTAAATATTTTATCTAGAGGATAAGAAAATTTCTTATTAGTATCTAATTAAACCATCTTTAACTAGTTAAAGTACTTAGAATATTTGCAAGTACAGTTAAAGTAAAAAGGAATTTTCTTTTAAGTTTTTAGGAATAAGTATTATTAAATGAGTTAGTAAAGGAGGCTATATATTAAACTCTTGATTTAAAGATAAATAGAGGATTTTAGATATGTAAATAATTGACTCTATTGAAGATTTAAGCTAGCTTTTCTTGATTTAATTATAGCAAAGAATAATTTTTTTTGACTATTTATTTTAGTACATATAATTACCTAACTGTTTTATAGAAGTAGTATCATTAATACTTTAAATTTAATATATTCTTATACGCACTAACATTTTTAAACTTAGATAAATTAAGACTAAATATTTACAAAATATACCTTTTTATCAGTTTTCCAAACGAAAGTTAATTACAAAAAAAAGATAATAAAAAGGAATATATAAATATAATTTAAATTTATAAAAATTATAAATAATCTAAAATTCAAACTTATTTTAATGCCTAAATTTCAAATAATTCTATAACTATCTATATCATCTTTTTATGTTTAAATCTTTTGTAATAAGGTTAATAAATGAGGATGTGCTATAAAGCAAAACATAGAGAATTGTTGATTAGGAAAAGAAGATATAGAATAATAGTAGACTAATAAAATGTATTAAGATTAAATAATAATCAGCTAGATTAATTTTAAATAGCTTATATAAGCTAATCTAATACTTATATTATCTCATACTTATTACAAAGAAACATAATATGCTAAGTAAACTCTTTCTGTTAATTCAGAAAATAGTAATAGAAGACTCTAAAAATATGCTTTCTTTCTTAAAAGTTTATAATTTTCTTAATAGCAAACAACTTATTTTAAGAAAGAGAGTATTAATAGTGATAACTACGATTTTAGATTTGTATAGAATAATAGAAAAGAAGTAATTGCAATATAAAGTAAAATAATTTAGGTATTATTAATTAGAAATGATAATTACAAAAATAACATAAATAATAAATATTAATTTTCTATAAAAAGAGAAAGTTATCTAAATGTATTAATTATAACTAATCTAATAACTTTATAAATTAAAGAGAATTTAAATTAATAACTAATAAAGCTAAAAGGATAAAATATTAAGTATTTAATAGACATAATTAAACATATTAAAGCTTATTTTAATAATAAAAATAAATATTACTATTTAATAATTGTAAGATATAACTAGTGATACACCATTTATAGTTAGTTTAAATATTTACTTTCTACTACTTATATTTATTACATTTATATATTTTGCTTAGAATCAACATTATAAGTAATAATCTATATTAGTTTATTATTATAAGAGAGACCTTTATAAGTAAAAAGTTTTTAATGGAATAAGAGTAAGAAAGTGGGTAAATAAAAGATTTAACTTATAAATACTAAAAATACTTTGTTTTAAGTAATTTGATGTTTTTTAATATTTATTTAAACTAATTAATAAGAAACTTATTTTATTTCATTTTTTTAATTAGTAAAAAGCTTAAATAAATCATTTTTTTTGATTAAATGTAAGAGAAAAGCAATAATTAATAACAGTAGATTAAAAAAAATGGTAATATTTTATTTATCATTTAAAAGGATCTACAACGAAATAAGGTTTTCTTATTAAAAGTCTTTGATTTAAAACACAAGTAAGTTGTAATTAAATGCATATTAAAGTTATTATAATAAGGATATAATTCTTCGTTATAAACTTTTGATATAATAAATTATCTTTTTATTTAAAAGTAAAAGGATATAAAATAATTAAAATTGTAAAAGCTTGTACACTATTAGTTTAATATCTCGTCTTGTTTTAAGATAAAAATAGAAAAAACAATGTTTAAGAAATAAGATATTTATAAGTATGCTTAATAAATAAATTAATTGTTTAATTTTATTGAAATTAAGTAAGTAAAATTTATTGAGTTATTTTAATTAAATAGTTATTGAAGTAAGTTATAAAAATTAAATGGAGAAAAAAGAAAAGTAATTTACTAAAAGTATTTTTTTAAGAAAACTCTTAAGAGCGAGAAACCACATCCTAGGGAAAATATCTCTTCTTCATTTTAAGTATGAAATTCTGCCTAACTTATGCTACTAGTTAATAAATAAGATCAGTTATGATCAAAGTAAAGGTATTTCTTTAATATTTTTTAGACTAAGTCCTCACTGGTCGCACTTCACCTGTTTACTCGGTAGTCATATCAAGTGACTTGAATTGAATTGTATCAGGTTCTGGATATCCTGAATATTCGATAAAGATCTGAAACTTATAGAATGGTGCTCTCCAAAGAACTTTGTCTGGACATACTTCATTTGTTAACTCGGTAGTAATCTCCCCAGACTCTAGCTATATAGTATCGGGATCTTATGACACCACTATAAATATCTGAAATTTCCACAATGGTGTTCTCCAAAGAACTTTAACGGGACATACTGATTTCATTTAATCGGTAGTAATCTCTATAGACTCTAGCTATATCGTATCAGGATCTTATGACAACACCATAAAGATCTGAAATTTCCACAATGGTACTCTTCAAAGAACTATAATGGGACATACTTCTATAGTTAGATCGGTAGTAATTTCCTATGACTCTAGATATATTATATCAGGATCTGAAGATACAACTATAAAGATTTGAGATTTCTAGACTGGTCAGCTTGTGCGAACTCTTACTGGGCATTCAGGTGGAGTTTGATCGGTAATAATATCTAAGTATAATAGGTATATCATATCAGGTTCTTATGACAGTACTATTAAGATATGGGACTTCTCTTCTGGTTAGAGTATTCGTACTCTTTCAGGTCATAAAAATGGTGTATGAAGTATTCAGTTAAGTGTTGATTCAAGTGTTATCTTTTCTGGATCTTACGATAAAACAATCAAGATCTGGAACTTTGGTAAGGGAGAGTGTATATAGACTTTGCAAGGGCATACAGGATGAATAAATTCTATAGCATTGAGTTTTGGCAATAAATGGTTGGTATCGGGAGCTGAGGACAAGACGATAAGAAAGTGGAGGATTTCGGTTGAGTAACTTGCTATTTGACTTAATTAAATTTTACAATTAAAGATATAAGATATTGCTTATGCATTTAAATGAATGTTTAATGATAATTATGTTCTTTGTTATATGAAGTGTTTGTTTTTTATTTATTTAAAATTTGTTATATTCTTAAATATTCTTGGTTTAAAATAAAGGCTAATCAATATAAATTATTGAAATTAGTGAGGTATGTTGATTTAAAATGGGTTAAATTAAATTAAATTAAAGTTATTCAGAGAAGGGATTTTTTTCTTAATAGTTTCCTACTCCCTATCCAACTGATAGGTACTTGAACTCTTGGTGGTCTGTTCCTCCAGTCACTTTCAAGTCTTCGCAGTGGATTGCTCCGAATATTGCTTTTCTTCCTGTAAATATTCCCACTGCTAGTTTGGTAGAATTAGGTTAGTTTGTTTCAAATTTTCTTTTGTATCTCTTTTCTTTATCTGCATTTCCTTCAGAGATGGTTTATTCTTCCACAGATAAAGCATTTTTTCTTAAAGTATCTTTCTTTAGTTAATTCAATTTGTTTATTCTAGACCTCTTCCAACTCCATTGGAACGGAGTGTGCTGTCTAGATCTTGATATCATTCTTGATATTCTCCATTTTAAGGTTAATATTGTTTTCAATTTTCTCTAACTTGATGTGCATGTTCTCGTTCATATCATATAGCTATTCCAACTGCCTGTCGAATTCGTCAATTCGAATATTCATGGCAGCTTAGTTTTTGTTTCTAGGAGCATGGGTTTCCTCATCTTCTAAATGCTCTTGCTATTCTTGAGCTAGTTCTTCAATCTGTTTTTCCAGGTCTTTATTTTTTCCTATTAATGCTAAGATAAGCTTAGCCATTTCCTCCTTCGTCATTCCTAAGATTTGTTCTTTATTGAGATCTCCGAGGTCCATGTAGGGGTTGAATGTCCTAATCTAGGCCTGAAAGTTACTAATCTTTTGCTTCTTGGGAAGGTCCTCAGTCGATATTGTTGCATGTTAGTGTTTCTAGGGTTGTCTGGGGGGTGTTGTTTAGAGTTGCTCCTATATGGTTTAAGAAGAAGGTTTGGTTTTGGAAGATGACGTGTGGTGTTTAGAAATTTAGGTTTCCTGCTTCCTCTCTTCCTTTTTAGCTTAGAAAGAGGTGGTATAGAAGCCCTTTTTGAAACCTTCTACCATATGATTTAAAATGGGTAATATTTAAAAATATTAAAAATATAATTTTGTTAAATGAATACGTATAATAAGTTTAAGTTTAATTTAATTTTATAGATTTATTTTTAGATTTTGTAAAAATTTAAAGTTGAGTATAAATTTTCATTTTTTTGTGAAGTAGTTAAAATATTATTTATAAGGTTAAATTTAGTTTATAATCTTGATTATTAATTAAAAAATTTAATTAAGTATTTTATTTATTTTAAATTAAATTAAATTTTGTTTTTTATTGTTTATTTATTATGATTGATATTTAATATTGATTATTATTATATATATTTTAAAACTGCCATAGTTATTTGAAGGTGAACAACAAGGTTATCTTCATAAGAAGTTGGGGAAGTTAAATACCCATAATCGACTTTATGTCTTCCTCTGCTTTGGTTTGGCCTCGAGACATAAGATTCTTAGACCTTCGGCACTGGCTTAGTTTAGATTTAATTCTGGAACGAAAAAGAAATAATATTGCGAGCTTCATCAGAGGTGGGGAATTTAAGTACCCATAATTGATACATGTCATCCTCTGGTTTGATGATGCAACGAGACACAATCCTGCCATGTCATTGGACCTCTAACAAGTAGAAAAGATTACGAGTATTCTTAAATTATATCAGTATTGAAAATTTTTATCAGTACTGAATAATTATACCAGTATCGAGCAAGGTCTGCCAGTATCTGATAATTTTATCAGTAAAAAACATTCTTGTCAGTATGAAACATTTTTTTTAAAGAGCTGCGCACCAATGAGAGTGCTACGCGCTATATAATCAAATTTATTTATTTATATTATTTATTAATTATTAATTATTATTTATGTAATATTATTTATTATTTAATAATATTTATCATTATATTATAAAATTTTAATATTAATGTTTAACATTTTTCGATTCCGATTGAGAAAAATTTTTCTGATGTTAAGTTTTTTTATTTATTTTTCAGTTTTAGAGCATGAATTTCTTGAAAAATGAAAAATTTGTTTTTGCTCAGCGTTTTACAATACCAAAGATTTTTGGAACAGAATAAATTTAATTATTTCGGGATAAATAATTCTAAATTGGAATAAATTTTTTTATTTCGGAATAAATAATTTTAAATTGGAATAAAAATTTTGAAAGTAGTTTTTAAAAAAGTTTTTAAAATTTCTTCAGAAATGTTTTTAAAATAATTTTGAAAATAGTTATCTAAAATCGTTTTGGAAATAAAATTTGGAAATTGATTTAAAAAGCCTTTTAATTTTTTTTAATGAATTTTTTTGATAAATATTTTGGGACGAGATTTACTTTTTTTAATATGTAAAAAAGGAAATATTTTTAAATAGACTTAAAACCAAAAAAACGTTGAATTTTGAGATGCTAATTTAATTTTTTAAGTTATATGTTAATAAATTTATTTAAATATGTTTATTCTCGTGTTTAAGTTCAATAATAAATTTTAATTTTAATGTTTAATATGTTTCGTTTCTGATTGGAAAGAAAAATTTTCTGATATTAAGTTTTTTATTTATCATTATTTTTCAATTTTAGATCTTAAATTTCATGAAAATAAAAAATTTTTTTTTGCTTAGCGTTTTTAACTACCAAAAATTTTCGGCACGGAATAAATTTTTTGATTTCGGGATAAAAAATCCTAAATAGGAATAAAATTTTAAGAAAAAATTCCAAATATAAAAGATTTTTGAGAAAAATAGGAATTAAAAAAATTTTATATTAAAGTGGAATTTGGAAATCTTTTTTATCGAAATGGTATTTTGTAAAAATAAAAAACATTTTTTTTGTTAGGAAAATTTTTTGATTTTAAAAATTTTTAGCAAAATTTTTTTGTTTTTGATATAAAAATATATTTTTGATAAGATAAATTATTTTTGAAATCATAAAATAATTTATTGTTAATGTTTTGAAGTAAAAACATTTTTTAATTTTGAAATTCTTTTCGAGTAAATGAAAAAATTCGCTTTAAAAATTTTTAATGTTATAAGAATTTACTTAAATGAAAAGGATCTCAAGAAAAAAGGAGATATAATAAAATAAACCATGAAATCGTGAAAAAAATTATCCTTTTTTCACTCTGAGTTATTCGCTACAAAAGATTTTCGGGATGAATAAAAAAAAAAAAAAAAAAATGGACATGTACTAAAATTCGCAAAATTTCTTTCTTAGCGACTCTTCTTTATCTAAAAATAAAGAAGCTGCTTTCTAAAACGATGAGCATAGGCAGATGCTCAACTACTTTTATGAAATAGACATGGAATCGCTGCAACTTAAATCCGTTGATAATATCATGAAATTACTAAGAAATTTGCTAAAGAGCTGCAGTTAATGCCAAATTAATAGATATCTTCGAATTCCACTAAGACAGCTTGGCAATTCTTTAAAACGGGGACATTAATTGAAGACTAATCTCAAATATAGGAAATATACTTATAGGTAAAAAGACTAGCTTGTTACTTCAACCTCTACGATGGTATCTAAAATATCCAATATACAGTAAGATACTTTAGATACTTAGGATATTTAAGATATTTCTTTAATTAAAAACTAAAATTAAATTTAAATACAAAATTAATAAGAGACTATAAAAATTCAACAATTCAATACACAAAATAACATAAAAAGTCAATAGCAGATTTCAATAGACATTTAAACTGATTACTAAGAGAAGTTTGATATTACATATTTAACTGATCTTGAGATTTAAAATGCGTAACTTTAAGAAAAAATTGCAAAATTAAAATATAAAATTTAAAGCAAGATAGAAGAGGCAAATACTTTTGAAAATTAAAGGATAAATGAAAGCAAAAATCTTAAATTTCGAATTTAAAAACTCATAACTAAAAATAATTCTCTGTAAGAAAAGCTAATACATATATATGAGTAACACAATAAAGAAACTTTAAACATTAAATCACAATATAAAATACACTTAGAATAATACCAAAATTATTTATTTAAAGCTCAAAAGTAAATTAAGAAAATCTAGAATAAAAATTAAATCTTAAGGTTTGATAATTAGTAGAAATAGTTAATGCTTTAGTCCAAATAATTTGTAAATAATGCTACAAATAAATAATAATCAATATAAACGAATACTGATCTTTCTTTAACTTAAATATAAGAATTGGAAACTTAGAGTTAACTTCTCACTTAGACTTAATAGCAAAGTATAGTAAAACAAGCTATGCTTAGTGAGGAGCTAATGAACATGACACTATCATTTAAACTACAAGATGAGGCAATACTTGCTTCCAAGTAAGAAGCCCAAAATATTATAAACAACTTGGTTACTCAAATTTAATTCATTCAAGCTGAATTGAGTAAATGTAATTTGAGACATAATGAAGTATAATAACATCTTAGGGAGGTAGAAACTCTTAACTAAAATCTCAAAGGTGAAAATTTTCATTTATTAAGCAAAATAGATCAGATCGACTAAAAGGTACATTCACTCACAGTCAATTGCTAGTAACAACAGGCTTAGTGTTAATTATTACAAAATGAGAATTATTAAATATCATAGGAACTGAGCTTTCAAAAAAATAAATATGCCAAATCAGTCAAAAGCATTTTTACATAAACAATCACTCCTCAGGCATAGAATGAATAAACATAAATTGAAATTCAATTCAGCAACTAAATTTCTCAAGCAACTATATCGACTTTAGATTTAACTACTGGTACAGACTTATTATTCTTAGATCAATCTACCTAGTGCGACTTCGTTGAATTGAAGTATACAAAGTTGTAGAATTTATATGATAAATTAAACGAATAATTTATCAATTAAGATATATAGAGTGTCTACTAAAGGCTTGTCTCGTGTTAATAAAAATAGTTTTGAGAAAAGGAAACACAAACCTGTTTAAAAATTAATAGCAAAGATGCTTGAACATGAACAAAAAAAGGGAAATTAATAAGCAATTATAGTTAGACAAGAATCATGGAGTTAAAGAATTAGGTTATTTAGACTTAAAATTCTATCAATGCTAAGGATGAAGGAACAATAACAGTAGTTACCAATCATTAGCTAGTTGCTTCTTAACAAGAACTATAAATCACAAAATAGAATAATGGAAAACTGTAAGAGTAATATAATGAATTAAACGGATTATATGTTTAACTCATGCAGGATTATGAGCATCAAGTAGAATTGAAGCTAAATGTCTATGCATAAATTTCAGAAATATAGAGAAAATAATAAGATGTTAAAACTCAATCTTACTTGAAAGAAATAAAATGAAATGCTTCAACATAAACATTTTTAAGTGATTAAATTTAAGAAGATTAGCAGATTGAAATTTTAGAAAATTCAAATATCTAGACATCATATGTGATGAATTGGGATAGCCAAACAAAATTTGGAAAGAGAAGTTGAAGAGATGCCAAATTTAACCAAGACACTTTAAACTTAAAATAGTCAAAATTTGGGTTTAATGAAATAAATATTGAAGAGATTTTAAATAAATACGAATTTAAAGACGCCTAACTAATTCAATTTATAAGGTCCAATAAATGATGAAATTAGAATCTTTTCACTTTCGTAGGCAATAGATTTATAACTTTATCTTGCAAACTAAACCATGCTACGTGTGATGGAAATGAAATAGATATAAAAATCGATAATAAATTGAGTGAAAAGTACGATTCATTGACATTATTCATTATAATAAGTTACAGGTAATATATCAAAAATTGCCCCAAATTGCTTAACATATAAATTCATCAAAATGAGAAGATTCTCTGTATTTATGAGCCAGGAATAAAAGGAGGAGTTTTGACTTCATCATAAGAAATTCATCGATTTATAAAAAACGGAAATTATATAGTTAAAACGCTGCTATAAACTGATTTTAGAATTAACTATATTGTCCTTTAAAAATAACTAAGACTCAAAGGAGGTGTAGAGAACAATGTAGAATAACCGTATTAATGCAAACAAGAATTTGAGAATTAAGAAATAAAGATGCCTATCGATAAGCAAAGAGAGATAGGCATAATAAAGCTTGGACATATTAACATAAATGGAATTGGAAGCAAGCAATTAAACGTGGAAGAATTTATACGAAATAATGACTTAGACATTTTCTCAATTAATGAAACGTGATAAAAATAAGACTATCCTCCAATACTTATTAATGGATATAGGACCTATTTCAAGAACTCAGGAAAAGGAGGAGGAGTTTGCTTAATTGTTAGAGATTAACTTAATAGCACGGAATAGAATAGCATATAACAATTAGCTCAAGAGAGGTTCGTTACAATCAAACTAGATAATATATTCATAACATCTTGTTACATGCCAGATAACAGCAAGAGTGAAAATATAAAAGACGAAGCATATGAATATATAAATGTATTCCTTAATTCTTTTCCTGACAACTCACATATATTATTAGGAGATTTTAACGCACTACTATAAGGCTTTGGGGATAACCCTATTAACAACTATGACAATACAAATAGATTCTAAGAATTCATTCTCTAAAACGATTTAGAAATAATAAATGATGCAAATATGAACACATGTTTACATAAAGGGAATAAAAATATGTATTGCAACGATTATATTGTCATCAGTAATCACTTGAATATGAATTAATTTAGAAATTTTCAGGTTCATAATTATAGCTTATTTTCAGATCATATTCCATTCACAGTTGAATTTGTATACCATACTCATCTTCAAACTGAAAAAATAAAAGTGAGAAAGTACAAAATAAGTAGACTGTAGGATCCTATTGATAGATTTATCTATTAGAATTCATTCAAAGATTAAGTAGAAGTATTCTTCCTAATTGATAGAGATAACTTAGAAGATTAATACACTTATATTAGAGACTGCATTTAGAACAATGCAGATTAAGTTTTAGGCTCATTTATCCCAGACCCGAAGTATAATAGACTTCCTAAGGACCTCACATAAAAATATATCGAAGCAAAGAGAGCAAATTAATTGTACAAAGAAACTTTAGCATATATAGGGAGGAATAACTAAGAAATCATTGATCTTCACTAAAGAGCGAACACATTATGAAAAAGCTTTTAGCATCATTTATGAAAATTTAAAAAACAAAAGGCCAAAAACAGATTCCTACTCCTCAATGAAACCACAAAAGATATGTTTTCTTAAGCAAAGAAAATGCTTAACCCTAGACAAAGAAATTTGATGAACTTTAATAAGGAATTGAAGGACTAATTTGTAGAAGCATGGGAAAATTAGGTATTTAGCAAGCATTCGAATTTAACTAACCAATAGATTGAACTAAGTAACTAGAAAATAGATGCAATTTATGAAAATAACATAGAAATTCAAAATTAACCCTTTTCTTACTTATAAAATTTCGATCCTTTTACAATAGAAGAGATTATCTAACTTATAAGTCTAATTCCTAATGGTAAAGCAGCAGGGCCAGATGGAATAAAAGGAGAACTGCTAAAATATGCAGGATATTATCTAGCGTTGATGCTTCATTCTTTTATAAATAACATGCTTAGAATTGGAAGGATTCCTGAAGAGCTTAATACTTCTATCATAATCCCCATTTTCAAAAAAGGAAGTAAAGACGATTGAAAAAACTGACGCCCTATTTCCCTTATCAATACTATTTTGAAATTATATGATAAGGCCCTTACGAAGAGACTCTACTCAATAATTTATGAAAGACAGTTAATCCACTCAAGCTAAATGGGGTTTATGAAGAACAAATAAACCACCTAATAAATATGAGTGATCCAATAAATCATAGATCTTTATCGAAAACAAGCGAAAGGAAAAACTAAACTGATTGCAACTTTAATTGACGTAGAGAAAATGTTTGATTCTATTGAAAGAAGAATTCTTTTTAAATAACTAAGAAGAGTCAAATTACCACTAGGTCTCATCTTGGCTTTAGAATCATTTTATAATAACTTAACTACTTCCTTTATTATAGACGGAACAAATTCTAAGAAATTGAAATTTAGCAATGGAGTGATGTAAGGAAGTTCGCATGGACCTGTGCTTGCATTATTATACTATGACATTGTCATTAGACATATAGAAAACAAAGGAGAAATATTAGGATTCAGATGTGCTAATTTTAAGAATAGGTTCACTTGTAGAGGTTGAGCTGACGATTTAATACTATTATCGAACTCATAAAAAAATATGTAGTCACTTATTAATGAAGCAAACTCCATTTTCAATTAGACATTTCTTAAAATAAATGTCTCCAAATGCGAAACGTTATAGTTTTTAAAAAAGAAAAGCAAAGAAACAAAACTAGACTTAAAAATAGGAGACCAAGCAATAATTTAGAAACAGCAAGTCACATATTTAGGGGTGATCCTTCACCAAAAGAAGAATCTAATTAACCATTGCAAATACGTTGCTGCAAACTATCTTTCAGCAATTAAAAAGGCAGTATTTGCATTATCAAGATATAGAAACGTAACACCTTGAAATTTCAAAATGCTTTGTAGACTGTTCGCGCTTCCTAAAGCAGAATACGGTGGGGACTTAATACCTTGGACTGTGCAGTATGGAATAAATGGAATCTTGAACAGAATTGAAAAGAGCATGAGATTAATAGCCAGAAAAGCCTTCTAATCAGCAGGAAATACGTTTAATGAATCATGCTTTGTAGACCTCAATTGGATGCCATTCAAACACATGATGGCTCTTAAGTATTTCAGGTTTTTCTTTAAGATTAGAAATGAAAGCTAAAATCAACCTTAATCATCTATTGGAATATTGTTTGAGAATAATTATAAAGAGGGATATCAATATTATGATGAAGTTTAGAAACTGGCCTCATTTTATAAAATAGAAATTGATAATAAAGAGCACAATAACAACTTAATTTAATTCAGTAAATATGTGTAGACATAAATATAAAAGACATATTTTGAATTAGCTCTTTCAAGATTCAGCAGAATGCTTACTGCATAAATATATACAGAACAATTTTAAAACCTAAGATAATTCCCCAAAATAACATACACGAAATTAAACAAAAAATATTTGAAAGAAATAATTTGTATCTATAAGATTAGAAGCCAGTCTTACGCATTTCGAAAGACTCTGAAAGATCGAAATTATATTATTGAAAACCCTTTTTGTATATGCGGAGAATATGACACTCTCCAACATGTAATGGAATGTATATATTACATTGATATAAGAGAATGATTGGTCTCCAAAATTGGTTAATGTGATATTTTGAAACTAATAAGTTACGATTAACTATATATAAACTCTTTTCCTAAGAAAAAAATAGAAATGGTGGATGAATAAATAAAAATATTCATTCAAATGTTTATTAAAAGGAGGCGAGAAATTCTATAACAAGAGAAAGAAGAAGAGCAATACGAGAAATAATAAAAAGAAGCAAATCTAAGAATAGAAAATTTTAATGAAGAGAATGAAGAATAATAAAAACAAGAAAACAAAGAATAAGATGTCCAACAAAATTAGATGTAAAATGATGAGGAAGAAGAAGATTGGAACGAAGAGGAAAACGATAGCGAAGATGAAGAAGAAGAAGATTGACAACAGAAAATAGAAAAAAATGAAAGTTAGCTTGAAAATGAACAAGAAAGGAAATACTTAGAAGAAAAAAAAAACCTAAACTAGAAAATTAGTTCTGAAGAGCAATAAACTTGATATACAATAACATTTAAAAACAATATAATACCTTCAATTGGAAGAACATATTCTGAAAATTGAAGGTACCACAAATTTTTTTGTTAAATTTAAATTTAAAGATTTTCGGGATGAATAAATCCTTTTCTTAAAGAGATAGAATTTTAAAAGATTTGAAAAGTTTTTTAAATGAATTTTAAGAAGTAAAGATAAAAAAATAAATGACAATTTTAGGAAGAAATAAATTAGTAAAAAAAACCTCTGAGTGCTTACCGTTTTTAATAAGTATTATGAATTGTTAAAAAATTAATCTAAAAGGAATTTAAAAATCCATTTATAAAAATATGAACAGTTAAATAGAAAAAATGATGTATAATGCATCTGTAATAATAAATTTTAGACCAATCTACAAAGAATTCAAAAAATTAATTCAGCAAGGATCTAAATAATATATCTAACCTAACTATATCAAATATAAAAGAAAAAACTTATTAATCAAGTTTAAAAAAACTGTTTTATTATAATAATAAGAAAAGCATTAAAAATTTTAAAAGATTAGCAAAAGTGCCTTGAAAAGAGCTTACTACGAGTAATTTATCTATTTTTTAGTTTGTGAAAAAATGTTAATTTAGAAGAGAAAAACGAGTTTTTAAGAAAAATTGCTATATTAAGTATTTTTTATCTTCAAAATTTTTCTCATTCTGTAATATTAAAAGGAATAGCTTTAAAGATAAGCTTTCTGTTTTTTAGCAACTTAAGTATATCTACTGTGCATGTAGAAAATCGATTTTATTTATTAATCTAAAATTTTGAATTCCTAATTAATTATAAACTAAACGTAAAAAAGAGTTTAGCATTCTCTGGGATTTCAACCAGGTACTTGCTGCCATTTTCTTAACGAGGATGGATACCACGACCTTCTTGATTAAGTGGTAGATAACAACTTTTGATTCTCAGTCTATCCAGCAAATATTTTTCTCTTATAAATTCCATTTGATGTAATTCAATTTTATTAATTTAAGTTCATGTTCTGTTTTTTCTTTTTCGTTCAGTTTTTTTCAGGTTATGCATTTCCTTAATAAAATGAAATATTGATTTGCAGTATCAACATTGTTTAAGTTCTTATCTTGATTAATTTTTTATAAATATCTTGTTTTTTACTTGTCTAATCTTTTTATTATATTCTGATTTTAAATTTCGATTTATGAGATTTCTTCTTTTTTTATTTAAGTTGGAGTTTTTTCTAATTCCATTATTTGATTATTGGGTAAGTTTGATTAAGATTATCTTCATAATTATTCTTCTGTTATTAATTTATTTTATATTAGTTATTTTCTTAAGATTGCTAATTCATTATCCTGAAAATCAATATTACTCATAAGTTCTCTTATTTATATGCTTTGGTTATATATGGTTTCTACGTATCGGGAAATTTATTTTTTCATTTGTTCGACTTAATTTTAGATTTTTAATATGGGTCATTTTTTTATTCTTCTACTTATTACATTCCAACCATCACTTTACCTTTGGAAGAAGAACTAGATTCTGATGTAGTCATCTACTTTTATTTTTCTTTGCCCGCCTTTCTTTTGGCTTTTCTATTTTAGGTTCTAGAAAGGCGAATCGACTATTCCGTTTTTACCGCGCAATTTTCCATTTTTTTTTAATTTTGAATTCCTAATGAAGCTATTTTATTAAAGTTGAAAGCTTTTTTAAAAAATTGATTGATTATTTATCAAATAAAAACATTTTTTATTAAACTATATAAATAATTTGAATATATGCAAAATTATAAAAATCTTCACTTTCTTGTAAATAATCTTATACTTCCATCTAAAATAAGAATAAAATTATATTCTAATATTAAATAATACGAATTACCAAAATGAAAGTGTAATTAATTAAGAAATCAATATAGTTTTCATTATATCAAAAAAGGTTAAAAGAAAAGCATTAATCTTTTGTATTAATTAAAATAATATACAAAGTGTAATTTAATAACTATTATAAGTATGCCTATAAAAAATGGGAAATATTTCGTACAATATAAAAAGAAACATATATAGCATAATAAAAGCAAAGTTTCTACTAAGCTGATAATGCTAATAGTACACAATTTCCCAAATAATTTTAATAATGAGCTATTTTTGTTATATTCTAAATTATTAGACAACTAAATTATAATTTATAATTTAAGCATTCCTTTAATAAATGTTTGCTTTAATATATAATATAGTATTTTATAATTTAAGATACTAAATATTCATAAACATAATAATATTTAAAATGCTTTATTTAATATAATTTTTAAAAGATTAAACACTTATTTAAATTTAAAATATCTTATCAAGAAATTAAATTAAAATGTTTTCATATTCATTTCCTAATAAATAGTCATTATTTATTGTTTATTTATCTATTTGATTGATGTTTTAAAGATTGTAATTATATTTATTCATAATGTCTGAAAAATTGCTAGATTATTTAAAGATAAAAAATTAACTCTTAAAAACAATACTTTTATAAGATAAACAGAAATAAGAGGAATTATAATTAAAAAAAATTCTAATAAACAAATTTATAAGACAAAAAATTAATTTTATAAGAGATCAATTAAAGTTGTGCAAGAATTTGAGAGCAAAATTATTACAGTTAATATCAAAATATTGTAATTCGAAAGCCATAGATGCAAAAGTTGTTGCTCAAATTAAACTAAAAATAGATTTATTATTTGGTAAATTCATCTAGAAATAAGAAATATATCATTGCTTTAACAGATTTATTGAGAAATTTAATTTATCTTCAAACTTAATATCTTTTTTATTTATTGTTAAATAATGGTAAAATTAAATGTTTATTATGTAATTTAAATTTTTTTATATTATATGTATAGTTATATTAAAAGTATGTACGAATTATTTAAAAATCAGATAATTAAAAAGATGATGGGAGCTGAAGTTGATTCTCTGATAAAACCTTTTAGCTTTTTGGATAAGTTCAAGTTCCTATCCACAGAGAAGGTCCATGGCTAGAGTCATTCTCAGCAGGAAAACAAAATCTTTCCGATTATTCACTCTTGCTAGCAACTTGAAGGCTTTCAGCTCCTTGTTACAGAACCCCCTGGCTGAAGCTATTGAATTAAGCAACAGAATATCCTCTCTATATGCATTGAGAGAGCACCCTGGGTCACAAAGCTGAAAAGGAGTTTCCAGTCCTTCGAAAGAGAAATTTTAAAGTTTATAGATAATTAATTGTAAAAGGCTTATTACTCCTAAGGATAATATTTAAAGATTTAAAATACTTAATTGAAAAGATTTGCTTGCTATGTTTGTAGAAATCTTTATAAGTCAGTATTAATAAATATTCGAAAATAGTCCCCATTTCAGTTAAATATCTAAATCAAAATAGGTGAAAAGAAAATAAGTAGAATTGTCATGATATAGTACAAAATTGAGGAAGACTGGCGAAGTATTTAATAAAGGAAATGACTTTCAATTACTTTAAGTATTTACCAAGGTGGTATCACTATATCTCGATATTGCTCTTATTATATAGAAATATTACCAAAATATAGAAATTAAAAAATATAAAATTTTAATTAGTTTTTAAGATAAGACTAAAATTAAAATATTTAAATGTAAAAAATAAATAAATTAAATATAAATAAGAGCTTAATAAACTACTTAGCTATAAGCATTAAATAATACCTATTTTAACAAATTTATTATTTTATTAATTTCACTTTGTTTTCATTTAAACAAATTCTCTTTAATTTTAATTTATAATATAATTAATAAAAATCTATAAGCTTGTTTTAGTTTAATAAATGGATTAGTAAAATTATAAAAGTCCTAAAAAATAATTTGGTTCTTAGAAAAGAATTCCTAAGATACTTTAATGTAGTTGCTTAATGTGTTAAAAGTGTATTAAAATTGGCCTTATGTCGCTCAATAAATATTTTTTAAAACACATTAGTAAATATTTAAAGGCTAAATATCTGAGTTAAAAGACTTGATTTCAACTGAAAAAATTGAGAAGAGCATAATGAGTTTCAATAAAAAGCAAAACTAAATGAAAATTTATAGAATTGTTTGCAAATATTTAAATAATAAAAGATATAGTAAATTAGCTTCATTAAAGTTTAGTGATGATCTAAAAACTCTTTTCTAATATAATCAATTAAGTATGTACTTAAAACCACAAATAATATTAAAGGGCAATTATAAAATAATATAAGAAAAATCTAAGAAATAATTTAAAATTTAGAAAAAACATTACATTTACCATCATAAACTAGATAGTAATAAGAAAAAATAGTAGCATTATTACATATAATTAAATATCAATACGAGCAGATAAAGTTAATGATTTAGAAATATAACTAAGTTCAAAATGAAGAAGTAAATGTTAATTAAATTTCAGATCAGTTAATTAAAATTATTTTATCGTTATGAATTTTATTGCGGAAAAATGCAAAATTAAAATCCATAGCGTTATAATATTACAGATATATTAAATGAATATTTTAAATAATAAATTAAATATGATTTTACACTATTAACAGTAGAGAATGTTGCTAAGTTCTTAGAAAAATTTTAAAATAAAGCTTTAGAAAATACTAATTTGCAAGAAAAACCTTTAAATTTTTCTAAAATATGTAATAATTAAAATATTTTAATTTAATTCAAACAGTTATCAAGTTAAGGTTTG
Organism: Loxodes magnus; assembly: GCA_946699065.1. NCBI lineage: Eukaryota > Ciliophora > Karyorelictea > Loxodida > Loxodidae > Loxodes > Loxodes magnus. The sequence continues at coordinate 85,851 of CAMPDV010000098.1, forward strand.
ATAAAAAATTGAATGATATCATAGAATTATCTAAGGCTGATATCAAAATAGAATAAGCTTCTGCAAATGCGATAGCAATCTTAAAATACTTGAACTATATCTTTATACAAAAAAATTTTGAGGGAATAAGAATCTAAGGTGCTAATTTGAGAGAATCAAATTTTCAAGATTCTAATCTAAGAAACTCAAATTTATAAGTGGTCAATCTAAGAAATATAAAGAATGCGAAGCTAATCAACTGCAATTTAAATGGAGTAAATTAAACTAAGAAGTAATACGAATTGCCCTAATTTCTTGATACTTTATTGAAACATATGGATTGAATTTATTCGATAGAGGTCACGAGTGACTAGAAATAATCATATCAGAAAATAACGATTCGACTATAAAGATTTGGGATTTTCTGAGTGATTTCTATAAGAGTACCTTGACCGAACGAGCGAATGAAGCTGTAAAGAGGGATAAGAAATTAATAGTTTGGGAAGTTATGCTAGTACAATATAAGTATGGAAATTTTTGAATGTGACCTTAAAAATTACTTTGATGGGACACATGAATTATGCTAGATCGGTAGTGGTAAAAAATTATCAGAAATGAATCGTCTCGGAAAGTTCTGATTAAACTATAAAAATATGAAAATTTTCAATTAGTTAATCTATTCGAACTCTCTAAGGATATCAAGATTCGATAAGAACAATAGAATCAACTCATGAAAATATTAAAAATATCTGGAGGTCATGACAAAACAATCAAAATATGAAATTTTAATAAACAAAACATACGAACTTTAAGGTCATATAAATTTAGTGATAATGTTAGCAATAACAACTGATAATAAGTTTATAATATCTGGATCATATGACATATTATAAAAATATGGAATTTCTAAACAGATGAGAGGTTAATATTATTACTCTGACATTAGGGAGAAATTTATGAATTAATGCTGACTGGAGATATAAAAGGAGTAATACCAGGTGGATAAGAGAAATAGATAAGGAAGTTAAATATTCAAAATTATTACAAGATCTTAAAGATGATTATATATAAAAGAAGGTAAGTATATAATTTAAATATAAATAGGAGTGAATTTAGAGTGAATTACAATAAAAATCTTCTATTCAAATAGTAATTTGTAGTTTTGAGAAAATAGGAACGAGTGAAAACATCAAGCAAATATTGATAATGAAGTAAGTTTGAGAATATGAATTTAAAAAATGAAATTCATTGAAATTTAAATTAATACCTTAAAAGATATGAAGCAATCTAAAGTAATTTTAGCTTAACAACAGTCAAAGTTTTCATAATAAATAAAAAGCATAAATTTAAATTATTTTTACTTTGATTTTTTAACTATTATTATTTAAGTATGGATATAAAATTTTGGTACTATAAAATTATTTAAAAAATTAAAAATAATATACTAACTTTTATTATAAATTTTACTTTTCAAAAATTAAAAAATAATTCTGTTTTAATTTTTGTAAATTTATAATAAAACAATAAAAATAACGCTTGATTAAAAAAATTATGAATTTATTTAAATATAATATGCTAATAAATTCTGGATTTTTTAATTCGTGAGATCAGTTAGTACAAACAGCAATATCCTAAAGAGAAGTTATTTTACTACTAAAAATTTGAATAAAACATTATTAAAATTAAAAAAGAAACCTGATTTAATCTGTGATTCTTTTACAATTAAAGATTTAAGGAAGTAAACTAAATTATTTTAGAAGATTTTTAAAAGATTAGATCTTTTGTTAAAAACAGTATATGATAGAAAATTCGAGATGCTTGACAAAATGTCTAAAGAATTAAGAATTTAAAAATTCATAGAATAAAAACAAAAAAAATCTAAAAACTACAGAATTTTATTAAATATAATAATTTTATTACCAAAAATCTTAATATCTAGATAAAAAGTAATCAATTCTTTATATTAAAATGATTTTATTTTAATAAATTTAAAAATGTAAGAGATATTTAATAATTATAAAAGAACAATATTTTATTTTTATATTTACAATAATTTTGCTTTTAGTCATATAAGTTAAAAATTGTTCTTAATTTTATATTTCCAATTTTTGATTAAAGAAATATTTTTTATTTTTTTAATCGTAAATTATAAAAGTACAATCTTTTTCATTTTATTTCTTTAAATGAAAAAAATCTTTTAAGATGCTATATTTAAGAAAAATTAATGAAATATGTTCTTATATAATGATTTTCTTTTTAATTACGTATTTTTTAATTATAAATCTTTAATTTAATAATAAAAATAATATTTTATTTTACATTATTAATTAGATATTTTTAGTTTATTTTTACATTATGCTTTATTTATTTTTAATTTGAAAATAATTTACAATTAATTTATAATTTTCAGACTTATGAATATAAACTATCATGATATTATTTTTTAATATGTTATAAACTAAGAAAAATATAGAGACTAAAAAATTAAATTCTTATAGAATGTGGTAAAATGTAAAGAAATATTAATTTCTTTGGGATACTATTTTTATTTTGAATAAAACTTATCCTTTATAGAGATTAGCATATTAAAACATAGACCAGTTACTTTTCTTATATCCTCCTTACAGTATGCAAAATTTCTTAAAAATACTTAAAGCATTTTAAATTCCAATAAATATTAGAATTACGATGAAAAATAGTAAAATTTATTATATTTTAAATTTATAATTTTCTAAATTTAAATTTTTTTTCTTATTTGGGAAATAAATAATTTTATTGTTTAAACTAAAGAAAATAATTTTATTTTCCTTTGTAAACTAATTTTTATGCATGAATAATATAAAATTTGAATTTTAAGTTGTTTTTAAGATTTGAACTTTAAAATATTGAAGTCATAAAATTATTTAATTTAATTTGCTGTAAGTTTCAAAGTTTTTGCTCAATTTCTTTAAATTATAGCACCTATTTAAATTAAAAACATTTTGAATTGTTTTCTAATTCGCATTTAGTTTTTTAAATAATAAACAAATCTGTATTAAATCTAAAAATTTAAGCATCAATAACATAATAATTCTAAATCACAATTACTTCTAAATATTTTTTCATTCATTCGATAAATTTTTTCCAATTATCCGTAGTTTATCAAAAAACATTACTATCAACATCTAATTATAAAAAGGAAAATTAAGTCTTTTGTTATAATCCTGATATATTAAATAATTTGCAATTTTAGTAAGATAGTAAGTAAAAAGTGATTAAAAAATAAACTATTAAATTAATTTTTAAATTTTATGATTAAAGATCTGATATACGAGTTATTATCATTATATTATAAAAATACTAAAGTAAATTTAGGATATCTATACATAATAATAGTTAAAGAAAGTAAAATCAGTTATTTTCGAAAACCTTAAAAAGTTTAATTATTTGTTAATCGGTTACATATAAATAAGAAAAATTGTAAACATTTGATAAAAAATTAAAAAATTAATAAACTTATAGAATAAAAAAAATTTTAAAATTAAAGAATTTCATTAAACATAATATTCTTAACGCCAAAAAAATTAATATCTAGATAAAAAAGTAAGCATTTCTTTATATTAAAATGATTTTACTTAAATAATTAAATAATTAAAAAAAACTTCATTATATAATGATAATAATTTATCTAACTTACAGTAATAAAAATAATTAAAGCTAAAATTTAGTAGAATTAGTCAAAATAAAAATAAAATTTAAACATTTAAAATTCTTAAGAAACTTCAATTTATTAATAACTTTTATATTAATTCAAATGGAAAAATAAAAATGTATAATTTAAAAAAGATATAATTTTTAGATTAGGAAACTTGAAAAACATAACTATTAATCGTTATATTTTTAACGTGTCTCTTAATAATTTAACAAGGATGTATTACAAGACATTTAACACAAATACAAACTTCTATGTAAAATTCATATTATAAAATTTAAATTCCACTTGCAGTTTTTTGGATGCGTTCTCTTCAAGATATTAATTCTAATTAGGAATCACTTTAAGTTTATGAATTATAAGAAAATACTTAATATTTTTGCTAACTACGATTTTGTTTATATGATAAAAAAACTAATGGAAAACTTTAGAAACTTTTACCTAAAATCTTGAAGTGAATTTGTATCATTTGCAGATAATTTCGAGACTTAAGGAAAATTGATTTCTAAACTTAAGCTTTAAACACAATAAGTTTGTCTTTTGTTTGCAGAAAAATTTTATTGTAAAATAAGCAAAAAATCAAATCTAAATTATCGAGAAATAAATTATCTAAAGAAAAATTCGCAAAAGAGACTTCCTTAAAGAAAATATTTTTCTCTTTAAGATTAAAACTTAATTCTCTCAGACATTGTCATTTTACAATTAAGTTTGAATTATTTTATTTTTGTAGTTCTTTTTATTAGTTTAATAAATTTATATTTAAATAGAAATTAAAATTAATTCTTTTTTAATATTCTTTGAAGAGTACTTATATCTCTTTCTATTGCTTATAAGAATTGATTTACTTTTTTAGATTATTTAAATTCCAATTTTTAATTTGATTTGATATAGTACAATTGTTAATGATAGTTAATTAATTATAGAAGTTATTTGCTTGATTATTATTTTTAGATTTTTATAAATATTATAATCTATTTATTAATCTTGCTCCTTCATAAAAGTTTTAGTTTCTGTATAATGTTTAATTTTAAATAATGTCAGTAAATATATGAAACTTATTATTTTAGATTTTTTATTTATGCTATATGCTTTAAATCTTAATCCTCATCTATTTTTTAATTCTAACAATGTGCAGAATAAACTTAATGAATAATTAACTTTTATTATTTAATTCTTATAAGCAACAAAGCTATCTATATTTATACTAATAAATATTTAACTAATGAAACTATACATTCTCTCCATTTAGTAAAGTATCTGTTTAAATAATAATTTTAAATAATTAGAAATTTATAGTAAACATACTATTTTAAACTATAAATGTAATAAAACTTATAAATTTAGAGTAAGTAATTTAAACATAGCAAAGATATTCTAGATAATACAATATTAATAGATAATATATTCAACTTTTACTAATCAAATCATTATTTAATATAGCAAAATAGCTATTATCAGCAAAAGAATAAACATTTGGTAAACTAAATATGATTAATTAATTAATTAATAAAGTGGTACCATACTTTTATTTAAGATTAAAGTAAATCAAAATTAAAGATATTTTTACATCAAAATAAACACTTAATTTGAAAAATTAACAATTACTGATAAGTCATAGTAAATAAACAGTCTTGCTAAGTTTTAGATATGAAACTTAATAATAGTATCGAAGCTAGAAAAATTTTTCAAATGCTCATAAATTAATAATATCTTATGTCATTTAGAAAATTCTCTTATCATAGTAAAGTATCATATATTGATTCTCACTTATATATAAATAATAAGAATATAAAAACTCATAAAGAAGGAGATTGCTTATAAATTAATTGAAAAACAAGTAAAATTTAGAATGCTTTGAAAGGACTATCTAGATAATGAAAAAAGAAAAACTTAAACCAATTAGGCTTTATTTAAAATCTTTGAAATATCCGGAAAAGACAATTGAAAATTAAAGGCAATAATTAAGTTTAAATATGATATCAAGTTAGAAAGAAGAAATTGTTTCTAGAATTTAAAAATAAAGAGAAAAATGAATTACCACTGAAGTTTCTTATTTAGAGATCATAAGGATGAAAAAGCCTTAAAAAATTTAAGAAGGGTTATTATAACTAAGATAATTTGCTAAGTAGCTGAAAGATTTATCAAATATTATTTTTTAAAACTGCCATAGTTGTTCGAAGGTGAACAACAAGGTCATCTTCATCAGAGGTTGGGGAAGTTAAGTACCCATAATTGACTTTATGTCTTCCTCTGCTTTGGTTTGGCCTCGAGACATAAGATTCTTAGATCTTCGACACTGGCTTGACTTGGCTTAGTTTATTTTTAATTCTGGAACGAAAAAGAAATAATATTGCGAGCTTCATCAGAGGTGGGGAATTTAAGTACCCATAATTGACACATGTCATCCTCTGGTTTGGTGATGCAACGAGACACAATCCTGCCATGTCCTTGGACCTCCAGCAAGTATTAAAGATTACGAGTATTCTTAAATTATATCAGTATTGAAAATTTTTATCAGTACTGAATAATTATACTAGTATTGAGCAAGGTCTACCAGTATCTGATAATTTTATCAGTAAGAAACATTCTTGTCAGTATGAAACATTTTTTTTTAAAGAGCTGCGCACCAACGAGAGTGCTACGCGCTCTATAATCAAATTTATTTATTTATTTAAGTGAATATATGATAATACTATTATTTCTCTTTGTTATAATTATTTTACCTAAGATATATTAAACTCTAATGTTAATAGCTTACTTTATAAAGTGTTAAAGTAATTTTATAGACTTTAGAATATATTGTTTTGATAATTTTCTATTTAGAACTAATTACCTAGGCCCAAAAAGTTATTCTTGATGGCTTAATTTAAGCCTGGCTTATTATTATATTGGTTCAACTTATGTAAGATGAATGGTAATAGAAAATAAATGAAAAGTATGATAAATTGAGTATAATTATATGGTTTACTAATAATAACTAGAAGTATTATTATTATATCATACAATTACTTATTATAATCTATTTAACATTAATTTTAATTATTATATCCTTTTATAAACTGGATACTATTTCTATTTTTAATTCCTATATCATTTAGCATTTGTAACAGCATACTAAATTTTTTTATTTAAAAGTATTAGGGATTTCAATAACTTTAAGTTTCATTATAACTTAGATTATTAAAAAGAATATTCAATTACAAAGAAAAAAGTGCTTAAGTATAAAATAAAAAAGTCTGAAGGAGTATCATTATGTGCTTCTCTCAATCTTAGTATACTAAATAATCTCCTAAAATCCTTAAAAAAATACAATTCATACCTAGGAGGAAATAAATTTATGCTCTAAGAGAGATTCTTAATATGATTTTCTTGAAGTATGTAGCTATGTTTACTTTATGATTTAATGAAATTTACTCAAAGTTAATATAGTAACGTAAGGCAAGACTTATAAGGGAATATTTCTTGTACTGTGGATACTAATGAGATTGTCAATTATCTTTTAGAATTAAATTTATTTGCCAATAAATTAAAAATTAATCCTTATATCTAATCTATTATATCCTTAATAAGTTATTTTCTTTCTTATCTAGCAAACTTTAAGGTTTTAAAGTATTGTAATTTAATAATAGTTTAAAAGGAATAAATTATAGAAGCTATTCTATTAATTTTAGCTTTAATAAATAATATTTATTTTATTTTAAGTTATTTAGTTTAAAAATAACTAAAAATAGATGAAAATATCTAGATTATGTAAAAAGGGATATGTAATAATTAAGTAGCAGTTAGTAAAATAGCAAAACTAGTTACTTTAATAGAGAATTATAGGGAACTTTCTCTTCTCTAAATTATAATAAAGATTAATTTAGATTTGAATTATAAGTATGAAGCATATATTACATTAAAATCATTAAAATAACTGTTCGCCTTCCGGCTTAATTGAAGTTTTAAATGTATAAAATCTCCTTTCCTGCATGTTCGTTCCATGTGCTCTTTTTCCTGGATTTCTCTCTTTTTAATAGTCTGAATTAAGAATTTTTTTTTCCAGATTTTCCCATTTCCCGATGGGAAGAATTCCGTCGCTCGCCATTTCATTTGCTAATAGTTAATATTACTCTAAATATTCATTCTTATTCTTTTCTATTGGGGACATTTTCGCCATAGATGTCAAGTGCTGTTGCAAATGTAACATCTTTTCCTTGCTCTAGGAAATATATTTTCTTGTTTCTCTATTTCCATTGGAATTCCTTAAGAAGACTTCTACAGGTTTTCTTCTATTAATTTAAGTCTGGAATCTAATTTTACTCAGTTTTTCTCGTCTTGCTCTTGCATTACTCAAATATCATTCTCTAAATTTTAAATTGACTCATAGTATCCGACTTTAGCTCTTCGGTCTACCATATGGATTTCGTCATCATCTTCATGGTTTATCAGATCCTGACTTATTGCAAACATCTCTTCCTTCTGGGAGTTTAATTCCTCTTCGAGTTTTTTTATGTTTCTAATAAGTAGATGAATCAGCTGTTTCATCTATTCAGAGTTCATTTGTTCTATTTCAATGTTGTCTAAATCAAAGGTAATAGGATCTATATTAAATTATCGTACTTTACCTTCTTCGTTTATTTTTTATTTCTTCGTTATTATTTTTATCGATTCAGTTGAGTGGTCTCTTTTTTCAGTTTTCAATGGAGGCGTTGAGAGTTGTGTCAACTTTTCTGTTCTGAATTTTTGTCTCAGTTCCTAATTGTCCTTTGATGGAAGAAGTCCGCTTTATTTTAATTTGTAGGATTTAGTATTTTTTATTAGTTCTTCTAATTTATTTTGTTGTTCTGGTTATTTTTATTAAGAAGAGCGTTAAGTTGAAGAAGAAGTGGTGAGAATATTTACTTCTGGTTTTCTCTCCTGTTCTGAGGAGGATTTATTTTAGTCATAAAATTAAATTATAATATAGAGATATTTTTTGCTATATATCTTTAATAATCTCTTATCAATTTAATTTTAACTACTTGACTGTCAATCTATCCTTTACCAAGTTCCTAGTCAAGTACAACGTATCTGTTTTAAATTATAGTTTAGAAATTAGTTTTTCTTCAAAAGTTAGATAATATAAAATCTCTTAGCTATTTTGAATTAACATTGTAATTTTTTATAAAAGCCGAATTTTCTTCCATTTTATTGATATGCTGTTTAGTAGATGGAAAATATGGATAAAGACATTTTCTCTTTAATTAATTTATAGAATCTTATTCCAAAGAATTTCTTAAGTATCCTATTTTAGATTTTATGAATGAGAGTTGTTGAAAATCTAAAAAGATTATTAACAGAATTTTATGGATAGAAATGTTAAATTGGAAGAAATTTACTACTTTAAAATTTGGCTCTATTTCAGATTTTCCATTAAAGTACATTTTTCTGATGCAAATTTATCAAAAGATTTGATTTAATTGATTAGTTGCTCATTTAGTTTATCATATTATTTCTACAATTTTATGTATTTAGAATCAATAAAGTCGCACTTGGAAATTTAACCCAAATGTAGTAGGTTTGTTCCAGTAACCGTATCTAAAGTCAAAATAATTGTTTGAATTTTTTAATCACTGGATTAAATTTCAACCTGTGTGTAATCATTCTATAGTTAAGGTATTTTTGTTTATCTGAAAGCATCTTTAAATTCTTGGATATACTTATTTTTTACAAATATAATGAACTTAATATGCTTTAATAATCCAATTCTTTAAGTTATAGATTCTATTAAAGATTATTACATAAATCCGATTTCTAAGAATATTTCTTTTCTCATTCAAAGTTAAAAATTTCAAGTTAGCTTTATAATATTTATACTTAATCAGTTACTTTTTAATTTTAAGATTTCAGTTATTAATTATAATTAAAAATATAGTTTAATTCAAGTTCAATATTAGTTTTTTATTATCAAACTTCTTAAAGTAGTTGCCAAATGTGTTGTTATCCAGAAAATTACTATTAGTAGAATGAAATTTATTATTTTAAATATTCCTATTTTGAATATAATAATGATTCTTCAGTTTATGTTTGATCAATTTCTAATTTTATCTATTGCGTTTACGCTTCTTAATTTATAAAAACTCTATTGTTAGTTTAAGTTCTTTACTCAATACATTTTATTATAAAATTTGTTTAAACAGTTATCTCTTTAGAATTGATATAAGTTGTTTATACTGATTATTCGTGAACTATTATTTACTCTTTGGATTAAAATGAAACCTAATTCCTCTCAAATTTTTATTGAAAATTTTTCTAAAGTAGTTATTAATTATGTTTTACTATAGAAAGATATTATTTATAAGTAACATTATCTAATTAAAATTGTTTATTTTAATCTTCTACTTTAAAATTATTAATAGATTATTTTTTATATGTTATAATATTTAATTATCTTTTCAATAGCTTTTCCTAATAATATTATAAGTCAAATTTTAGTAACTAATTTTATTTTTTATTTTTTTGAATTAATTAATTAAAATATAATAGTTTCAATATTTAAGAATATTGAGACATATTTGCAATAAATATAGCTTAGACTATAAATATTACAAATATGTTGAAAGATAAAAGTTTGTAAATGTCAATTAAGCTTCTTCTTGTTCTTTCTCTATTATATATTTTTATTTATTGACTTGATGAATATTGTCTTTTTTTCCTTCTAGAAAATCTTCTAAAAGCTCATCTAGTAGTTCAAACATTTCAATACGCTTTTTTAGTAATTCAGAATGAAAATTTTTGATTAATTGATCTATTTTAGGAATTTGATTTTTTGAAAAATGTTTGTTTATATAGTTTTAGTCATAAAGAATTAGTTTCTTCTTGTCTTTTTCTTTAAAAGCTTATGACTTTCGAGTTCCTCAATAATGTCTGCATAGTATTAGCAATCAAAAATATGATCAGTTTCATCAAAGTCTTAGCCACATAAGCAAATAATGCTATATCTAACGTTAATGTGGCGATTACTAAGTTCTTATTGAAAACTATAAGAAAAAGTCCTCAGTTTATAGATAGAAATAGTCTCTCTAATATAGTGTTTATTATATTTGGTATAAGTAATTTCAGGAAATACACTTTAATTATTTTCTATTTAGTCTATAATTCTTTTTGCTGTTGGCATAAGTGTATTCCTAGAGAGATATTCCATTAAGAATTTATGTTTTATTTTTTATTCTGTGAGTTTATAAAAATCCATCTTACTCTTAACATGTGACATGTCAACATTATACAAATCGATACATTTCTTTATATGTTTCTAGTATGGTAAATTAAATTTAGTGCATTTTTCTAATAGAAAAACAGTATCTGAGTTAGGATTTTCTTTGCTATATTACATTAATTTTTAATAAAAGTGCATTAAATTTTTAGTTGCTATATGTGTAAAAGGAAGCCAGTTAAGGTCAATAAAGCATGACTCATTGAATGTGAATTCTTAAGATCTAAACGCCTATCTTGAGATAAGTCTTTACGATTTTGTTATCTTGTTTTTTATTCCTTTAATTCCAGAAATAGTAGCTCACGGAGTAATATCACATCCATATTCAACTTTAGGCAAAATAAAAGTTCTACAAAGAGTTTTAACGCTGAGAGGGGATACTAATCCATATTTAGAAAGTATTGCAGTAGCTTTTTAAATAGCTACTCTGTATTTGGTAGCTACTGCTGTATAATGTAATTTGTAATTTTATTTTATTCCTAACTAATATCCTAAATAGTTAACTTCATCTTTTTAAGCAATTGGAATCCCATTGAGCTTTATAGTAATAAAAGGTTAGTTTTCTTTTCATTTATTTTTTTTCAAGAATTCTATTATTTCACATTTGGCTACATTAATTGTAAATTTTACTCAATCAAAAACTGCAGATGTAGCTTGTAATAATTTTTAGGCATTTATCTAGGAAGAAGACAATTGGATTAAGTCGTCAGCGAAGGCTCGTACTACGAAAGTTTTAGATAATATTTGAAATTCTAATTTCTTCTGATTATCTTCTAAATATCTTATAACAATATCATAGTATAAAATTGCAAGTACAGGTGCATGGCTACTTCCTTACAATACTCCATTGTTATATTTAATTGTTCTTGTAAGATATCCATCAATTTCAAACTTAGCATCAACATTATCGTAAAAAGATTCTAGTGCCAACACTAGGTCCAAAGGTAGCCTAAGTCTTCTAAGATGATCAAAAAGTAATTTCCTAGATATGCTACCAAACATTTTTTCTACATCTATTAAAATAGCAATTAATTACTTTTTATGGGACCATCTACGATGCAAGTCTATAATTTACTAAATAGTTCAAATTTGCTAAGTAGTGGAGCGTTTACGAATAAATTCAAATTAGGCTGGATGTAAAATGTTTCGTTTATAAATATAATTATAAAGTCGTTATGCTAGTGCTTTATCATAAATTTTAAGTAGACAGTTCAATAAAGCTATAGGTCGTCAATTACATCAATTACTTTTGCTTCCTTTTTTGAAAATCTGAAGAATATTTATTTTTTTCATTGCATTAGGTATTTTAAATGTTCTAATCATGTTATTAATGAAACTTGTAATAATTTGATGCAAATCTTAACCTCCATATTTAATAAGTTCAGCTTTTAGACCATCATTACCTGTAGCTTTATTATTTGCAAGCTAAGATATAATTTTTTTAATTTCAAATCATGTAAAAAGAGACATATTTTATAAATGACTTAATTTCCAATTTAAGATAAAAGATTTATTTCTAAATATTCCCTCTATTTTTCTATTTGAGAAGTCAAATTCTATCTTACTTATTTTCGAATGTTTATCAAAAACGTTAGTTTACCAATTTTAATAAATTGCTGTTGTTAGTTAAAGTTAAAATTCATCTAATTACGAATTTTAGGTTTTATTAGATTTTTAGCTGGTTTAAACATTATTTAAGCATTTTTATTAAGATCTTTATGTTTTTCCTTAGCTTTTTATTTTTTTCATTTCCAAAATTTGCGAAGATAACTCTTATAAGATTAAATTTTAAGCTAGTAAAGTTTGGTAACATCTTAATTAAGATGTCCATACAAAGCTAATGCGTTCTAATATGCAATATTATCCTTTTTTGCTTGAACAAATAACGTAGCTAAGTAACTTGGCAATATATATTACTAAATTAAAAAGTTTAAATTGGAGTTTAGTGAACTTGGAGGACTTTCAACCTCGTGTTCATAGGACCAGTTTGATAACCTGGCTGGAACCAGCTCCCTTCAGAACTCTTTCTTCAGTCGCCTTCGATTGTATACCACTTCGGTTTGTAGATTTGACCTCCTGAAGGATAAAATTAGTTACAGAATTCTCGTCTAATCTTATCCTAATATTAGTACTATTATTTTTCTTATTATTTTCTATTCCAGTACTATTATTTAATTAATTTCAATTTCTAACATTGTCTATATTTATGTCCAGTTTGTTTGTATACAAAGTATCTTGGTTTATTCCTAATTCATTTCTTGTCTGGACTCCTCGGTAAATTAGTAGCTCCTTCTATGTCCATTGGATCTTGAATTGTCCTAACTTTTAATTCCTATTACTGTTGCTACTTGCTGTTCTCTTCAAACACAGTTGTTCTCTGCTGCAGCAATCTCATTTCCCTGAAGAAAGTGTTTTGCTCTCAATCATAGACTTCCCAGAAGCTTTCTTTCCATTCCTTGAGCTCAGTAACTTGATTTTTTAGAGTTCTATTCTCTAATCGTAGCCTCTTTACTTCCTCCTTCAGGTCAGAGAATGCGACTAAAATTTATGGCTGTTCTTCCTGGAACTGTGGCATCACAAACTCTCGCACGGCTGCTGCTTCTTGCGTCTCCAGCACCTTTCTAGGTCTTTCCTCTTCAGTTGGTGTCATTGGGGTGGCCTTTTGGCGCTTTTGTCCCATCTTTTAGGTTGGTCTGGAAGTTCCTAGTTGAGTCTATTATTCTTGAAGGTTTTGAGAAGAAGATTATTTTTAGGAAGAAGATGTGTGAGTTAAAGATGAGGATTCTTACTTTCTCTCCCCTTTTTAGGAGGTGGTATAAAAGCCTTTCTTGAACCCTTCTACCATTTTTTTCTAGTAACTCGGCAATTGATAATAGTTTTTCCTTTGATTTTAAGATCCAAGCGCAATCTCAGCATTATAACTAATAAGATCACAGATGAATTAGTACTAATTTTCAACATCGTTTTAATCAAGTTACTAGAATTGATAAAATTATCCCAAAAATAGATTTTAATAATAGCTTCTTGTTTCCAAATCCTATAGTTTATAAATTTTAAAGAGTAATCGTTATTGTTAATCTTATTCACTTCTTTTTAAACGTTAATTTAATGTAATACTTAATGGAAAATGATCAGTATGCAAACCCGAATCTTGGATAACTTTATAGTCAACGAAATAATCAGAATTTAAATGTTAAGTTGCCAAGAAGTAGTCATTACAATAACATTAATTATTCGCTCTATGAATAAATGTGTTGGACTCATTATCATTTAAAACTATTAATTCATTTGCTTCTATAAAGTCTAGTAATCTTTAAGTATTATTATTGATTTGAGATTAATTATTACCGTAGTTAGGAATTAAGGCATTAAAGTCGCCACAAAGGATAGTAGGGTTTTGGTCACTATTATTTATGATATTATTAAGGTATTCATATGCAATGTCCTTATAAATATTTGACTTTTAGTTTATAGGCAAATAGATAGTCTAATCTAAATTTCATTTAAGAAATTAGTAAATAATTGGCTGCTTGTAGCTTACTTAAAATATATTAGATTGAAAGTAACAAAAACATGAATAAATATAAATTTAAAGTTATTATAATTAGTATTTTGCTAAAATAGATAATTTAAGCTTTCCAAATCTTTAGCACTTTATAGGAAAAAACTCTCTTAGTTGTATCTTCCAGTAAATAAGCAAATGCTAGCATATTTAAAAAATCAATAGTGCCAAAGAAAAGATTTCAATACTAGCTTTAATAATGACTAAATAATTATATAAATATAACAAATAAAGCATTCTTCTTTTGATAATACCAATAGAATCCCTACTATAATCTGATTTAAAAATACAAATAAAATGTAAAATTTTGAGGATAAAACAATAAGAAACGTTGTAATAGATTTAAAGAAAAGAATATAATAAATATTTACTTACTTAGCAATTTATAAATGAAGTCTTTTATTTAAAATTAAGATAGCATAACCTTATTATACTTGTTAAATTCTCTATATTAATATATAATGGTTCATATTTAAGGGTTTTTCTTCTTTTTTTGTTTTAAAATCACTATCGTTAAAGTTTATCTTCTTCTTAATCTTCATACTAAAAGTTCTATTTCTGTGTTACTAAAAAAATTTATTTCCATTATTAAATTTCTAAAATACTTCTTAAAAAATTGTAGGCTTAGTTTTAAAACAGATTAAATTGATATCTATAAGGTAAAACCAAATAATAATAAGAGGTGTATAATTGCATATAACAAATGACTATTTATTAATTTAAGGTTTATTTTTATTTATAAAGCCTTTTATTTTAATGAGATAGATTATTCTTCTTATAACTAAGGATGCTTATTATAACTTTTATTATTATCAGTCTTATTTCTTAAATAAATGGGCTTAACTTAAAGATAGCAATAGATTAAGATAAACATTATGAAGTTTATAGATTTTTCTATTTTAGATAGTTTATTAAATTATAAGATGAAGATACTAAAACTATTAAAATAATTCTTTAGTATGCTGGATTTAATAAAGTAGACTAAGTTGCTAAATGCAAATCAATAGCTTCTTTTTTGTATCAAAAAAGAATTATGTACCTGAATGTATGATTCTCTGTGTTAAATAATATGCTATATATAAAACTACTCAACTTAAAAATAACTAAATATCTTATAGTATACATCTTAAATATTTTCAAAATTATTAAAATCTCTAAATATTCTTTACTTTAATATCTCAAATTTTAGCATAATTATTAAAATAGCTTAAAAAAGTATCTCTCAAAAAATGTATATCATTTAATTAAGAGAACTTACAAAATAATTGACTTTTAAATCAATGAGATATTTAATTATTTTTCTTTATTATATCTTTTGGTATAAGATTGAATATTCTAATATAGAGCTTTTAAATAATATTCATTAAGCTGATGTTTTTAATAATTAAGAATAAAAATTTAGAAACATTTGTATTTAGCAATTTACTTAAGATCCAACTTATTTTAAATCTATTTAGTTTTATAGTGTGTTTTTATACGTTAATATTGCTTGGTATGCTATGATTTATTACATTCATTTAAATTTTAGTTATCCTAAATTTTATTCTTCGTTTTAACTTAGAAAAACTAAACAGATAAAATAAAATTAGGAATAAATAGTTACAAATTATTTTAAAATATACTAAAATTCATTATCTATTTGTTTACTTGAAGTGGTTAGCATTTTAGCTAAATATGTGATTAAATTGGCTTCATTTTAATTAGATTTTTCTTTTTTTTATTTTACTAGAAGATTCTTCAATTTTTTTAATGTGCTAGTTAAATTAAAATCTGCATAAGCTAGTCGCTTTTCATTTAAAGAAGAATTAGATAAATCTATATTCTGCTTGCTTCTTCTTATATATAGTTAATTTCTTTTATCTCCATTTTACATCTCTTTTATCTCATAAATTTATATATTATTTTATGAATTATTTAGCTAACAAAGAAATAAGTTAAGTTTCTAACCTTTATTTATACCCTATAGCAGCATTTATTTAGATCATTAGTATTTAGTTTAAATATATTATGCAATTAACATCACTAAACTTATATACCTTTACCTAAAGTTGAAGACTTAATATTATTTTCTTTATAGCTTTGATTGATATTTCAGTTATCTTTTCTTATATTTATTATTTATTTATTCTTAAGCTTTTTTTTAATATAATGAAGATTGGTTTTTAAGAAGTTTGGTTATAATCTTTATAAAAGTTAGGTTACTTTAATTAATAGAAATTAATGGTTTAATTATTAAGTTTTTATTAGATTAGTTTAAATTAATTATTATTTTAGCTTTGGTTTAAGTTATTATTAATAATAGTGTTACTTTATATAATTATCTAAATTTCCTTAGCTTTTAATACTTTAAATAATATTTCTATTTCTTTTAATTAAATGTTAGGATTATATCTTCCCTACTATTCTTTAATAGCTACTAATAAATTTAATTAGCTTTTAGCTTCTTAAGATATTAAATTAAAAGTTGATTAGTTAGTATAATTAAAGTTACTATCCCCTTTAGGCTTCCTTTATCAATTTTGATTTAAAATCTTAGGATTTATCTTTTATTGCTTTTATAAAAGTACTTTGAATATAATTTTCTTAACTTGGTTCTATAGTAATTTAAACTTATTTGCTAATTTCTTATAAAATAGTTTATTATATTAAGAGTTTCTTCATTAGACAGCCAACTATTATATGAGTATGATTATTTTTACTTAGCTATAAGATTTAACCTTACTATTTAAGTATTTAATATGCTTAGATTTATTTCCTTCCTCTTAATCAAACTTTTATATTTCTTACCTACACTTTATTTTAAGTAAAAGCATGAAAATAGCTGGAGAAATAACTTTTCTCTTATCTCTATATTCTCATAATCTTAATTTACTTAGATAGAATATTCAAACTGATTTTATCTGGCTAGCTATTACCAATATGAGAATAAAGCTTAAAGGTTTGATTAAAGTAGATATAATGAAAAATTAACTAGAAATAGAATCAAAAAACAAAGCGATTAAATGTTGATTGGTATAATAAAGAGATAATTATCTCTTTGTAAGTACTTGATCTAATGATTAATGCTAGACTATTAATAAAATTATCTTTAGCATTCTTTAATTTAATAACCTTTAGCTTTGGAAATAAGAATAAGGATTAAGAGATATATGGATCTTCAGTTTATAATAAATCATTTTAAATCAGCTTTTGGAAATTAATATATTGAGCTATTCTGTTTTATTTTAGGCCTTTTGCTTTAATAATTCCAATCAAAGCTTTAGAAAGATCTTAGATTTAATTTTAAAGGAATTAATTAAAATTCATTTATAACCTCTTATGGTGTAATGGCGAGCACCTTGGACTCTAAATCCAATGATCTGAGTTGGAATCTCAGTAAGAGCATTTTGAAATAAAATTCTTAAATCTAACTAATTTAGATATTAAGCATTTGTATATATGAAAGCATTCAATTATTTATTTAAGCCAAATAATTATATGCTATATCTTCTATATTTCGCTGAGTTTGCCAATGATTTTTTATTTACAAGTAATAAAATTAAATAGGAATATAAATAAACATTTTAATTATCCTTAATCCTTAGCTAGTTTAATCTATTTAAAGCAAATGACAAATAAAATTAAATCTCTAACTATTATCTAATTTTTTAATCTAGCTACTTTATACTATTCTTTCTTATAAAATATAGAAATAAAGGCTCTTTTAAAAATTAGATATAGGAAATAGTACAGCTAATTAAATATAGCAAGCTAAGAAGTTTAGAATTAATTATATATTACTTTATTACCTAAGATTTAATTAATAAAAATAGATTTCCTTAGTTATAAATCTAACTTAAGATATAATAGTTTAGGTATATTATAGATAATTAGGTTATAATATCCAAGCTATTTGCTTCCTATGTTTAAGAAATAAAATACAAATCTATAAATCTAAATTTTGGGATTAAATATCAGAAACTTTAGTAAAATCTTTGCTACCTGCTTCCTTTTTATTGGAATTAATTTAGTTTTCTTAATATTCATTTTCATCTTTTAAGAATAAGACTCTAAAGAATCTAAATCAGAAGTGTTTTCTCTTTGATGAGGTATCATTTATAAAAAAATGCTTCCACAATAAATTTTTTGTATTCTCTTTTTTATAAATTTTCTTGAGAAATTAAATGCAAAAATATTTTGATTGGTAATTTCCCTAATCTTGGTAAGTTTTGTCCAATGACTTTCATTCTGTTAATTGATTATATGAAAATAGATAAGAATTAAATATATATGATTTTTTAGGTATTAATTTAAATATAAAGTAAAATTATTTATATGACTGTTTATTTAATTATAGTTCATTCAATAATATACAAGATTAATAAATCATTTAATATTAATAAATTTCCTTTAACTTATATAAGAATAAATAAACTAATATACTTATCTAAGGGTACTTTAGTTATTTCTTATTAATCAAACTTGGAATTTAATATATGGACTATAAGTCTCTTTACTAAGCTTAAACCAATCTTAAAGTATCCTTTTATTATTTAATCAATTTAATTCTTCAACTTTTTAGGATTTCTTTTATAAAAGGATTTACTTATCATTCCTTCTTTAGGTAACCAAATAAAATGATTATAAGATTCTTTTAATTAATAGCTTATTAATTTTATAACAGTAACTAAGTTATCTATTGGCAGTATATTAACCAGCTCATTAGAAAAATAAACAATCATAAGTATAAATCTATCAAATAATAAGCTTTTTATCATATTTTTAGCAAACCATCATGACATTATATTCATTTAAAAGCTTTTAAATCTTTATAACAATTAACAGGCTAAATAAGTGACTGAGACAAAGTCTTAGGGCTATATCATTTTAATTATTTATTCCATTTATTTAAAGGAATGGAATTAGAATATTATGATATAAAGAAAGAAAAATGGTTATACCATACGATTATATTTGACTCTAAAAAAGAATTAAACTGAAGTTATCTTTATATACCTAATGAATCTTTAATAAGTATATTTATAAGAAAAAGTATAATAACGTTGCTACCTTTTATTATACTAAATAGCATGCTAACTTTAAATTAAATCTTAGATAAAGTTATATATAATTTAAGCTATTTTATTTCAAAGAACTAAGATTATTATGAAAATATATTGTTGAAATATAATGGTTATACCCACTTTTTTTAGCTCGATAGATAAAATATGAGACCTCTATAAAATGACACTACTATCACTACCAGGAGCCCAAAAAATAATTCTTAAGAAAAAGTTTGTTATTGATTATCCAGCTTTTGTTCACTTTCTTCAGATTATAAATTATTTTCTTGTAATTACGTATTTTGGATATTTTCTTGAAGCTTCTCGTTATAATTTCTAGCTAGGAAGGTTTTATTTTACGAGTACACATATATTTTTTGCTTTGCTGCTTAGCTTTCATAAGAATTCTCTTCATTATCCTTGGAAACTCTTATTTTATATTATTATTTATTCTAAGGTTGTGAATCTAAAGATTCTGATTCTTTTCGCTTTCTTTGCTTAAAAAGAGGGCTTTACTCCAAGTTTAACTTAGGAGTTTACAATAATTTCTCCCTCTCAATAATATCTGCATTCTATTAGCGTTTGACTCCTAGCAAATTTATTGAAAACTACTTTTAATTTTCCCTTTCCTTGTATGTTAGATTTTAGATTAGACTCTTATTATATTCCTGTTTCTTTTAGGATATAAGCAAATATCTTTCCACTTTAATAGTTTCTCCTTGGTCCATTTTTACACTATTGAAAGCTTGATGCTAATAAGGTTTTAAATGATAAGTATAAAAAGAATTATAATTTTAGATATTCAATTTATAAATTTAGCTTTAGCTACTAAATCTAATTCATTTCTTCCAGTCTTTTAGAATCAAAGAGTTGCATTCTTATAAGATTATTTAACTATTAAGGTAGCTTACTAAGAGATAAACTTACAAAGGATTAAGGAGCTTGTAGCTAAGATCTGGCACATAAATAACTTAAAAATTAGTAAATTAATTACTATTTAGTTTGAATAAGTCCATCATTTAAATAAGCAGCTTTAAATAAAATCCTAATCATAAGCATTTTAGTTAATACTAGAATAATTAAGAGCTTAAGTTAGTAAACATAGACAGTTAGATTTTAAATTTCTAAGTTTATGGTGTCTTTACTTAAGGAAAGGTACCATTTAAATTCCTTTAAGAGATGACTTAAATATAAGTATTGATAGGGGAGGCAATACAACTATTGATGCTTTATATTATTGAGTTAAAAAATTATTAAGTTGGTGATAAAATAAAAGTAAGAGAGATATAAAGGGGTATGTAGAATATCCTTAATTCACTCATTTAGGATAATTAATTTTATTTATTTAATAGTTTAATTAAATTGAAGTTAGATCAAAGCATTATATTATACAATTAATAAAGTCCTATTGCTAGATAACTTATTAGATTAGGTATAACAGGTTTTTATATAAAGCCTTATCTTTTAAAATAGTAGTTGGATTATTATAATTAGATATTTCTTTGTATGCCATTAGATTGCTATTAATAATTCATTAGTCTATTATCAAATAAGCTAGGCTAAAAGACTAAGGTATATAAGAAATAGGAAGAACTCTAATTTGGTTTTAAGTTAGGTTATCCTAGTAATTTTATTAAACCTTATTGAAAGTATCTAAAGATGTATATAAAGCTTAAATTAATATATATCTACTTAGGGATTAAAACTAGCAATTCATTATAAAATATTAAAAAGCTAAAAGTATTTTTGGTAAAAAGAAGCATATTTGTTGTAAGTAAAAGCTCCATATAAAGATAATCTTATGATGAAATATCTATAATAACTAACTATTTAAGAGTAAAATAATTAACTAACTTTGCTAAGAGAATGTAGGATGCCTTATAATATTAATATATTAATATATTTTATAAAGCATATTATATTATTATGTAATATATCTATGGGTATGCCATCTGTTCTTAACGATATGTAATAACAAACACAAACAACCAAAGAAAATTAATACTAAAAGAGGAAAAGGAAATAAAAGACTTATTCCTATAAAAATTATTGTATTTCAAAGAACTTAATTATCTAAGGATTTAATAATTAAACCATATATATCAAATAAAATACCTTTAATATAAAAAATTAATTGAGAAAGAAATAAAAAATTAAATAAAAATAAGGATAAAAAGCTATAAAAGTTAGTTACAGTTAAGATAAAATATCAATATAATACTTAAAACCAGAAAAATATAAACTTAATCAGAAAAAATAAAGAAAATAATAAATATTTAATTTAAAATATAACTAAGAATATAATATAATAAACAAACTATTTTATTCAAAGTTCTGTATGATCATTAAAAATATATCCATTTATATATTTGACAAGGTTTGTTTAGATTATTTTAATTTTTAGAAAAGGTGGATTTGAGTAAGAGAAATAAAATCAAATAATTTATAAAATTGAGTACAAATATAAGATAAATGTAGAAGGATTTACTTTATGTGGCTTATATAAAATATTAACCCTTTTAAAAGATAGAATTTTAAACTAAAAGAGTTTTTGGACTGCAACTTCTTGCAGTTTAACGACTCCAACACTCCCTTCATGGGATAACGGGGATATCCTGTTGCTTTCGAAAAGCAGCTGCCAGGGAGCTCCATCGCTATGGGCAGCCAGGCTTCAAGCCCCTACCAGGAGTGGATAATCAAGAGGAAGGCGTTCCCTTGCAAAGGTTGACTTTGACCAGGGACTTTCTCAGCGACAGGAAAGGAACTTGTTCCTAGCCATAAAACCAGAAAGTATGATTCAGAAGGTCAATCTCAGCTCCCGCCATCTTTTTAATTATTATTAACCCTTTTAAAAGATAGAATTTTAATATTAAGAGATTAACTGAATTTTTATGATAACATTTGTAAGTATAAAAAAGCAATGAATCTGAAATGAAAATGATATAGGTATTTCAATAAATGGTATAATAAATAAAAATAATACTTTATATAAATAATATAATTATTCTCCTTTAGTTGTATCTTATAGTTTCTATGATGAAAAGAAGATACAATATATTCTTAGATATTTAAATATTAGAAAATAGTAAAGAATATCTGATCAATTTGCTATATTTTAAATAAAATGTATACACTAATTTTGTAGAATAAGAAAACCTTAAAAATTATATTTGTATAAAGGAAAAATGATACTTGCAAATTGGAAGTATAAAATAATCAAGTCATCTTGCATTAAAGCAATGCCCCAAAAATTAATAATAAAATAATATAATTTAAAATAGTAAGATGAGGAAGAAAAAATTAGTGAACTAAATATAAAATAGTTAGTGAAATAAACTGATTGCTTTACTAAAGGCTTCAAATAACTTTATTTTCTCATGATTAAACTTCTCAATAGCATTTAAATATAAATTGTTAACTTGAACTTTACTTCTTTTCATATCCTTTTAAACTAACTAGAATAAATATAGATAATTATAGCACTATAATTTTCATAGAAAATTGAAGAAAAGAGGTATAAGAATTATATTTGGATTTATATATAAATTTTGATAACTTTTAATAATATAAAAATAAAAGTAAGTCTGGTTTCTAAATTTCATCTAGTTAAGCTTCTATATTCATATGTTTATAAAGAGTTTATTTATTTAATTGGAAAAATAAATACAAGCAATCTAAAAATAGCTATATATAATCTGATTTTGTAGTTAAGGTATTAATTTTCTCTTTAAATACTTAGAAAATCAAGAAATTTCATTAATACCTTTATTAAGCAGAAGTAAGCTTGATTTTAATATAAAAGATAGCCCTTTAACAATCATTAGCTATTCTTATGTGTAGTAGTAGCCAATTAATCATCAGAATATAAAAACTTTTTAATAATTATATAATTTAAAAGAAGATAGATAATAAACCTGTTAAATGATCTAATACATATTTCATTTCTCTTTGAATAAAAAATAATTTTAATAAAAAATAAAAATTTGATATTAACTAAAAAAGACTTAACTTTTTGCTTCAAAAGGATTAAGATTTTATATGCTTAAATTAAAAATTCCTTTCATTCTTATTTGAATACTTATAGCATGCTAATTTACCCTTTCCTATATAATTAATACTAGAAATCCTCTTATAAATCTTTTAAATTTTAAATTTTTTGCCTTTCTATAGAAAATATTTGTTAGTAGATTTACAATTTCTTCCATTTTTATTCCTAATTCCTTATTAATTATTTATCTATACTGTATTTTATTTTATTCTTTAGTTAAAACGATAGCTACACTTAAATCATTATATATCAAATCTCATATATAGCTTGGCAAAATTAATATTAAGATAGTTTTAATAAAATCTTAATGAATAATAAATTATAAAATACTCTAACGTGAAACTTAGTTCCTACAATCTAAAATTAACTCTTCTTTTTAATGCTTTATTTTGCTTTAGTTCAAATGTTTTAATTTTGGCTTTCTTTTGTGAATTTTTAAATTTAATTAATATTTTTCCTATCTAATTTATATTCTCAGATATTTATATACTTAAAAATAATTAAAAATCACTTCTCACTTTTAAACTTTAAACCCTTTAATCTTCTATTAGAAAAATTAAGATATTTAATTTTTATTATTATATATAATATAAAATGGATATCGGCCACGTCAGACAAATTAGTAGGTAATCTGGTGCAGTGTATACTGCATTGCGAGTAATCTCGCACTAGATGCCACCACTGGAAAGGGTGGATAAGCTCTGTTGAGACATACCTAACTTACCCCGAGGGTTCTCTCTAGCAGTATGAAAGTTTGACTGACGGGCCTTCTAATTACCTTTTAATAACTAATTCTTATTTGGACCTTATTCAAGAAGACTGAAGCATTTGACTCAAGATTTAAGGATAAATTTTGATAAGAAGATTCCCCATTTGGAGAAGCTGACATGATTCATCGGACCTCTAGAATTTTAACAAGAAACATGAGAACATTTTCCTTAATATTAAATATTAATATTGAAAGAGATGCGCACCAATGAGATGCTACGTGCTCTATAATAATATTAATTAATTTATTATACTAATTTATTTGTATGCTATTTTTAGTTTAATAATCTATTTATTAATTATGATTGTTTAGTTATTATTATCTTCTTATATATAATTTTTAAAGCTCTTCTCTTTATTTACTATTGAACTTCTATTATTTTTATTCTTTTTTTTGCTAAGAGAAAATTAATTTCATACTTTTCTTTTATATAAGCATGTGAATAAAAAATTAATATATAATGTGCTTGAAGGAAAGCTAAAGTAGATAATAAAAGCTTATCTAAAATTATAGGTATAAGTATAATATAGATTAAAATCAATCATCTCATAAACAAAGAAGTATTAAAAGAGATAAAGAGCTTATCAAATTTCGGCTAAGAAAATAAAAAAATAATTCAAATAATAAAGGAATTAGACTCGTTTCAAGTCCTCTTAAAAAGAGATTTAAGGCAAAGAACTGCTAAAGATACTTCAAAAACTGTGTTTATTGGTTGAAGAAGAAAAAATTAAACATTTATATGACATTATAAAAAATAAAATTTCAAGTGTATTGCTTAACAAAATCTAAAGCTATATAAATTTTCTGTGTGAAAGTTAAAAAATTACCTGGATTTAAAAGAAGCACCAATAGAATAAACATCTTTTATATTAATGCTTTTGAAATGATTATTACAACTTTTAGATAAGCTAAATTAAATTTTCAAAAATAAGTATTTATCTTATAGATTTATACTAATTAATTTCCCTATACATTTGTACTATTATTAGCTAATTTACGCTTTGAGAAATTAGATATAAATATGAGTAAAGAGACTAATACTTTTAACTATATTATTTTTTGGTGAATAAGAAAATCAAACTACAATGTTGATAAAATGATGTCAAAAGTGCAATTATTTTATGTTTTAAATCAAAATAAATTAAGATATTGATACTATTTAAATAAACTTTTTAGTTAGATATTAATCCTATCAAGTGAGATCATGTAATAGAAATGTAGAAAAAATGTAGATAAATTTTCGGGAATTAAGCTAATAAAATGAATATTGATTGGCTTATATCTTTTATAATTTAAATATTAATTAAATAAATAAATAAATTTGATTATAGAGCGCGTAGCACTCTCGTTGGTGCGCAGCTTTTTAAAAAAAATGTTTCATACTGACAAGAATGTTTGTTACTGATAAAATTATCAGATACTGATAAATCTTGTTCAATACTGATATAATTTTAGAATACCCGTAATCTTTAATACTTGCTGGAGGTCCAAGGACATGGCAGGATTGTGTCTCATTGCATCACCAAAGCAGAGGACGACATGTGTCAATTATGGGTACTTAAATTCCCCACCTCTGATGAAGTTCGCAATATTATTTCTTTTTAGTTCCAGAATTAAAAATAAACGAAACCAGTGCCGAAGGTCTAAGAATCTTATGTCTCGAGGCCAAACCAAAGCAGAGGAAGACATAAAGTCGATTATGGGTACTTAACTTCCCCAACCTCTGATGAAGACGACCTTGTTGTTCACCTTCGAACGACTATGGCGGTTTTAAAATAATATATAATAAATAGTTAAAATATTTGATAGTAGCTGCTCTTTAAAATTGCTAATATTTATTATTTTTATTTTAGAAATAAATTTTAGTTGGTATCACAATATAATTTAAAGGAGTATAAACAAAATTAAATTAATTTATATCTTTCATTATATTCTTCATTTAAAATAATACAGAACAAGTAAATTTCTTAGGATACTCATAGATAAATATTCTTATCTGTTAAATGCAAAAAATATAATTATGAAGGTGAAAATTTACTAAGTATTAAGATGCTAAAAATATTTTAATCTTCTATTTATTTTAATTGTGAGATTCAATAGGGAATCATTTTAGATTAATCCTATAATTTATAATAAATTGAAATATATTTTGGTCTTTTATTTTAATGATTTACACAAGCTGAATATAAATACTATCTATATCTACTAATTTTATATATCTATAACTTTAAATCTATTTTTCTAAATTAGTTTAAAAAATTGTCTATAAGAAGAAGGATGATTAAATAAAACTCAGATTATTGTTCCAAGCAAACTTAATTGTTAAAATTAAAATATTAATTTAGCTATATACTCTTCATTACTCTATTAGTTAATTTTCTAACTTTTTATTCTTATTTAAATAAAATAGAAAATATAATTATAATTACATTTTTTAAATATAACCATAATTTCAATAATTTTTAACTAAACTTACTTAAATTTATTTACAACTAGAATATGAATATTTCTATTTAATTATATTAATGTGTAAAATAATTTTTATTATATTTTTTATACAAAACACTTTTTATAGCTTGTTCTAGTTATTTTTATTTCAGATACATTTTTTTATTAATATTTATTATTTAAAAAATACAATCTAAGTGTCTTTCTGATATCTCTAAGTTCTTTAATTGACATACTAATAAATCTTTAATTTGGATTTTAGAAATTTTATAAATGATATTATATACCAAAAATTATAATAAAAACCTTTCTAATAAATTAAGATAATATGAATATACTTCTGATGCTTATCTCAAATAATCCAGATTATAATTTTTAATTAGTCTTCTTTTATTAGTTATTTGATTATTTAGAAAATTGAAATTATTTTTATTTTTTCTTATTTTTATCTCCATTTTATCTAGCTAGATTTACATTTAGTTCTTCTTTTTTTGATTGAATCTATTTATATAGTTATAGTTGACTAACCATTAGTTTAAATTCTAACTTTTACTAAAATCCATTTATTAAAGAATCTACTTAGAGTAAATAACTATTTTTAGACTTTTATTTATCTTATTTTATCTTTTGAGTTCTTTATGTTGGTCTAAAAGTAGTAAATTGATTCTACTTGCAAAAATAGTAATTGATCACTAATATCTACAATTTAATGTTAATATTTCAGCATAGTATAGCAATAAATAATAAATTAAGAGATAAACTAGATTATTCTCTTTAGAAAATCCTTTTATTTCAATTAAGCTTATAGCATTTTCCTTTAAGGCTATCTAATTTTGTTTATTATTTCTTTTTCATTAATTCAAATATTTCATATCTAGCTGCATAAATTGTTATTTCTAGTCATGAAGAATTGTAGTTGCTAAATAATGCATTATAGCATTTTTTAACTTTTGCATATATAATAAAGTTTCTAAAAATAGAAAATCAACTAATAGCATAATTAGAAATGTTTGATCTCTATTTACTATTAATACTATTTTTAAACTCTCTAATACCAAATACTTTTTATCACTTATGATATATATTAAAAAGCTTAGATATTTTAATATTTAGCTTAAAAGCTTATCATTATATTAATATTAAAGAGTATATCTTCTGTTCATTTATATATAAGAATTTACATTTTTATATATCTTCATTCTATTTAAAGATACATCATAGCAAACTAATTTAATTTTATTTATTTATTTGTATACTTTTATAGTAATTTATTATCTAATAATATCATTTAGATATTATAGCTTTAATACCATATATTAGAGATAATTAAATTTATATATGCTGTAATAGTATTTTTAAAGCTTGCTATTATACATTTCATATATTTATATAATAGATAATTTCATTAAAATTATGTTTCCTTTCAAGTTACTTTACATTTTCAATTCTCACTTTTCTTTTTTTCTTCCTCGATCTAAACTTGAGATACTTCACCAAACTAAGTCATATCGCTGTATAAAAATTCCGATCTTTCGTTTAAGAAATTTATACTTTATCTGTTTTCTTCAAAAGACTCTTAAAATGCAAACTTAGTATTTAGCCATTATGTTTAATAATTACACTTGTTTTGGAGAATATTTCTTTTTAGAATGCTAAGACTATTTTGAATTTATTATTTATCATAAGCTTGAGAAGATAAAGTATTATTTTATGCATCATCTAAATCTTATAGTATTATATCTTTTTGATTACTTTAAGAATTAATGCTTCCTTCTTAATCTTTTAGTTAATATCTTTTTTTACTTACCTTTATAGTCTTAGCAATATTCTCCTCCTTACTACTATATTTTGAAAAGCTATGTCAAGGCTCTTTAATCTTTCTGAGCAATCTTTTAACTTACTAAATTCAATATTCCTACTAAGTGAATATTTAATTTTGAGCATTTAGCTAGTATAGTTCTAATAAGCTAACATCAAGCAGTAGTAATCATTCTACTTGCTTTAGTAGCTTTGGTACTTCTTAATCCTCAAACCTTGAGAATATGATTTGAGTATGTTTATTGTATTGGTCTAAATCATACAGCTAAGTATCATTATTCTATTACTGTTGCTGCTTATCTAATTTTAAGATTTTACTTATTTAAGCCCTTAATTTTTAGAATCTTTCTAACTTCTACTTTTGTTCATTCTCTTACTTACTCCAATTAGTTATAATTTCATCTAATTTAATATGCTTTTTAAAGCAGCAAAAGCGTAAGTAGATATCTAGAGTTTTATAAGAAGCTTGATATCCAAACTCAATTATCAAAGACTAAATTCATACTAATAAAAAGCAGCAGTTTACTAGTATCAATGAGAGGAACACTAAGTAGTCTAGTACTATGTATCTCTCACCTGAGTTGAAATAAATCCCTAGAAACAATACAAAAGCAGAAATAGCCAGATAACTAATTTCAAGCTTATTTAGTTAGTTATTAATATAAGGTTGAAATCTTAACTATAGTCAAAAGCTTAAAGTTAATACAATAATTAAGCATCAGAACTGGAATATAATGGTATTCTTTTATAAGAAAACAAAGACAAAGGTAATTGCAAATTTCTCATACATCTTAACAAACTCTCAGTAGTAGAAATTTTCTTTGTAGCCAATGGTTAAGAAACCAAACTAGGATTTTATTGTTATAGTTTTGATTATTTTTCTGTTTCTATATAAATATAAAGTAACTATAAAAGGTACTAAAAAGCCATAGAACAATAGAGCAGGTAAAGCATAAATGAAAATAAACTTAAAATGAGATCCATTTCAGCAAACTATGTTAGTAAACGCATTTAAAACTGATAAATCATAAGAAATACTATAGCAGCTAAAGGCACTAAAAATTTTCATCATTAAATTGGTATAAATTTAGAAAAAGCTAACACTCATCACTGTTATAAAGAAAGACTTATTAAAACGTTTCCATTATATTAAAGTCCATAAAAGAAGAATCAAAAATGAACCAAAAAGTATTAGGAAAGGAAGAAAAATATTTCCAGTAACTTCAAAATAATACTTATTGTCTTAACTTATTTAAATGCAATCAAACTTGAAAATAGATTGGGTGACAGCAAGATATTACTTATTTATATTAAATAAATAATCAAAGTTATTTGGTCAATCAAACTTGAAGTTAAAAATCAAATTGGAAAACTACATGTAACTTGTAAAAATTTTGAAATAAACTCCATAATATTGTTCCTGTTCAGTGGCAGATTTTAGAGTCTATTTTACCAAATAAATTAAGAAAATTATAAATATCACTATAATAATAGTATTCAGTATCATTATCTATTTGGTACTTTTACATTTTTCACAATCATTAAAGTTATTTTTTTGCCACCCTTCTTAACACGTATCACAAAGTGGGCCTTCAAATCCTTTTTAGCAGTTTCCTTGTCAAACTATTCCTTTTCTTTATTCCTCTCTTTGATTTTTATTTGTGGTTTAAATATATTAAGCTATATAATCTTTGGTTAAATATGTACCTAAACATGCTTTATCTTTAGGACATTTATGCATTACTTCAGATGTAAAATTTTCTCTTCAATATCCTTTTTCTGGAACAATTAAATCACTTCCTAAACATTTACCTCCTTTCATACACTCTTTACAAGCTTTTTCACTTGCTTTTAACGAATATTATCCAAATAAGCAATTTTAACATGAAGATGAGTCAATAAGAATTTATCCAGTAAGACATTACTAAATATTCAATGATAGTTGTATTTTGTTTGATATGCTTTTATCTTGATTATTTGCCTCAATAGCATCTGTTTCAAATTATAGATTAACTTAACTTCCTGGCAAAGCTTTTACTATTATATCTTTAACTGTGAATACACCTTACTCTGAAAATAGTCTTGTTTTTCCTGATAGTTCTGCTTCTTCTGAATAGATAGAAACTGTTGATGAATCATCAGTTTTTACTACTTAACCAAAAATATCAGTTATGAAAATTTAACTTTCAGGGATTTAAAATCCTGGTAACTAATCTAATAAATTTCTTTCCATTCTATTATTTTAGTAGCATTAAGGTAAAGCATCTGAAAATGAAACATTTTAAAGTTTGTATGCAAAACCAGCTAAATCTTTTCCATAAAAGGCCATATTATCTTTAAACAAAGAGCATATTTCTTAACTAGTAGTATTAGGAATAAAAATAGGCATAGTACCATATAAAGAAATGGCTCCTCCTTCACTTATTTAATTGTTAATAGTGTTATTAATAAAGGTATTATAATTAATGACATAGCTACATTATTACTCATCTTTACATATTAATCTCAATGCTCCTCCTTTAGAAATCTAATTAGCATCACTGTCTATTCTATTGTTTTAGAATATGTTAAGTTATAAAGTAATATTAGCATTTTCAACATATCCTACTCCTCCATCTTTATAACTAATACAGTTTTCAAACCTATTTTTATAAATAAAGTATTCATTTCCTGCTTTATCATTCAGTATAGCAAAGCATGATCCTGACAAAGCTATTTAATTTGAGCAATAGCAATTCTATATTTTCATCTAAGAGTTGTAAGAATAAATAGCAGATCCATAATTAAGATAGCTAACTCCATTTATAAAGGAAGTATTAGTTAAGTTAGAAAAACTTTCTTCAAAAGAAATAGCGGTATTTTCATATTCCCTCAAAGTACATTACTCCATGTTCATTTATGAGTTTTTCATGTAAATAACCGATCCTTAATCTTAAGAAATACTTTAAGTAAATGTTGAGTTTAGTACATTTAGCTCTGATTAGAGAGCATAAATACAGCCTTATTTAGCGTTCATATTTATAAAGATAGATTAATTTAGTTTTAAAGTAGACTTAGATAGATAAATAGCACTTCCATATATTCCAGAACCGTTTTTAAATTAAGTATTGCTAATTTCTATTTCTGAATTTAAATCACCCAAAATATAAGCTCCAGTATATCCTTCCTATTTCTCAAAAATAGAATCATCAATTAAAACTTTGGAGCTTCAGACCATTAATCCTGAAGTCATCTAGACTGCTTTATTATTGCTAACTAGCACGTTTTAGGAAATTAAGTAGCTTTAATATACAAAAATTATATTAGTGTTTCCTATATTATTATATACTTAGCAATCCTTTAACCAACTTGGAGGTTCTTCTAATGAAGCTCATAAACTTATAACTCCCATAAAAGAAGCGCTATTATTAAAAATTATTGAATTATGAATGTTAAATTATGCATTTTAAGCGTACAAAAATGCTCCATCATATGCTTAGTTATTATAGAATTAAGAATTTTACGTTTTAAAGTTACTACTTAACTAAATGTAGCCTACTCCTCCGTTTGTTGAAGCAATATTTTAACTACAATCAACTTTATAAAGATATAAATATGTTGTTTATATATAGAAAACTCCTCCTTAAGTAGCTTCATTAGAAGTGAAGTTTGAGTTTAAAATTTTGATAGTTGAATTTTCGGTTTTCATAACTCCACCAATAGAAGCTTTATTATATTTCCCAATGGTCTAATTTATTTATACTTAGCTTTATTAAAATATGAATACGCCTCCACTTAATGCTTTGTTATTATAAAACTGACTATTATGAATCTAAATGTTTCCTTAGTTCGTTTCAATAATACTTCCTGTAAATAAAGCTTCATTATCATAAAAAGTACAATTGCTTATACTATAATTAGAAAGCTAAGACTATATAGAAGCACCTTTATATCCTTTATTACCTTCAAAGTTTGATAATTAAATGGTAGCATTAGCATATTTAAATGAAATTATGTATCCTTACTAAGCTTAATTATAGTAAAAGGAACTGCTTCATAAAATACAATTTTGGTTAAAAACTTCTATTAAAGCTCCATTATCAATAACGTTTTAGTGAATTAAAGAGTTTTAAACCATCAAATTAGCATTTTTGGTTTCTATTATTCCATACATTGCAACATTCTTAATGAGCATAACTTCATTAATTAAGAGTTTTATTACTTAGAGTGAGTAAATAATAGAAGTAGCTCTATTATTTTGAAATAAGCAGCTTTATAAAACTATTTAATCTGATAAATATAGTTCTAAGGAATTTCCTCCAACAGCTATATTGTTTTCAAAAGTTAATTATTACAAGGTTACATTAGATTCAGTAAGATACATAATAGATCCTTTTGAAGCTATATTTTAATTTATTTAGCTTTTAAACATGTTTAAACTAGTTTAACTTAAATAAAAAGTAGCTCCATTCTTAGCTTTATTGCTTTATATTTAAACATTCTATGTCAAAATAACACTTTTCTAAGCATATGCAAATCCTCCATAATATGTACCTTCACTTTATATGAATTTACTATCGATAATTTCAACAAAAGACTGGCTTAAGTATAAACAACCTCCATATAAAGCTTTAAAATTTCTAGCGCTTACATTTTAAACAATTAAATTACTTAAATCAGAGTAAATCAATCCTCCTTCTGAACCTGCCGAAATATCTTAAATTTGTATATCCTTTACCTAAATATTAGTGTATGAAATATAAATTAAGACTCCTCTTTAGGCTTAATTGTTTTAAAACTCAATAAACTAAATTTAAGCAATCAATTTACTTAAATACAAAATTCCATTTTAAATAGCTTTACTATTTGTTATTTATATATTTTTAAAGATAACATTTTAGCTAAAAGCATAAGCAACACCTCCTTCGTTTGCTTTACTTAATGTAAATAAGCTATTTTTTATTAGTAGCTCTTATTCTTAAAAATCCGTTAGATATAAAGTTCCTCCTCTTTCTCTTGCTGAGTTTCCAGTAAAATTACTATTTTCTATTTGGTATAAACTCGATTGATAAGAGCAAATAAATCCTCCATTGTCTTAAATAGCTTCGTTTTTATAAGCATTTATATGCTCAATTTGAACTATTTTAGAATTTTAAAGTAAAATAGTCCCACCACATAAATTATATGCCTAATTTTCTAAAAAGGAACAGTTCTATAATAAATAAATAGTCGATCCAATAGCATAAATTGCTCCTCCATATTTTTAAGCTTTATTCCTAATGAAGCTGCAGTTTAAAATCTAATTTATAGTTGAATTTTAAAAGTCTAGACTTCCTCCTGATTCTTCAGCTTGATTATTATAGAAAACATTATCTTTAATGATTTGCACTTAGCAATCTTAAAAAGATAAAGCACTTCCTCATTTTGCTGTATTCTCAGTAAATAAACTATTTTCTATGATTTCTAAACTGCTGCTTAATCCTCTAAAGATGCTCTTACTTACAAACTATAATTATTGCGAAGCATTTATGCTGGTTATTTACTTAATTTATGATTTAATAATATGAAACACTCCACTTTTCAAATCAGAAACTTAATTTTAGATGAAACAACAGTTATGAACCTTAGTGATTTAAGTTTCTATCATTCCGATAGCTCCACCCTAAAAAGCTACATTTTAATAAAACGAGCTATTAGTCAAAGAATTTATTGTAGTTCTTTCCATATGAATGCCTCCACCTGAAAAATATGCTTCATTCCGTTCAAAAGTATTATTTACAATATCTTTTATGCTGGAATCTATAAAGAATAGTACTCCACCATATCTTCCTTCATTATCTTTATATACATTATTAATTAATAAAGCAGCATCTGATTTATTTAAATATAAAAATCCTGATCAGTTGATACCATCATTCTAAGAAGCAAACACATTAGATATTATAGTAATATTAGAATATTAAAGCGTTATAGTTCCTTCTTGGCTATTTTATATAAAAGAGCTATTAGAAATTTCAAAAATATCTACTTTATATCCCCAAATAGCATTTCCTTCCAAGGCTTAGTTTTTTAGAAATGTGCAATTACTAATTTGTTGTATTTAGGAATTTTGCATTCAAATACTTCCTCCTTATCCTCATTAACTTTGATAAAAACTATTATTTAAAATATATTAAATTTTACTAAAAGAAGCACTAATAACACCTCCTATATTAGCTGAGTTCTGAGTAAAAGTATTATTAATTAGGCTACTTATATTTGACTAATAAAGACAAATAAATCCCCCTTCATATGCTTAAAGATTAGTAACTTTGTTATTTACAATATTTTAGATATAAGAGTATTCAGCATATATAGTTCCTATTAAAAGGCTTAAGGATTCTTGTAGTTAGATTCTATTAAATAAGCAATTGTTTATTAAATAAACAGTTGAACTTTTCACTAAGATAGATCCTCCTGCAATTTCTGCTATGTTGTTTATAAATTAGCTATTTTCTATAGATTTTATTATAGAATTATCAAAGGCTAAGCTTCCTCCCAGTTAAGCAAAATTATCTTAAAAGGAGCAATTATAGATATACTCACTCTATGAATTATTAAAATAAATTATCTAGCCTCACTCTGCTTTATTTGATATAAACTGACTACTTTCTATCTAAGTACTAGAGTAATTCAAACTATATAGCACTCTACTATTTTCCTAAAATAAGTTATATTTTAAAACAGAAGTAGAGTTTGATGAATAAAAAATGGTGCTTAATGCTACAGTATTTTAGCTAAAGATGGAATTAGATAAGTATAAGCAAGCATGAAAATAGTAAATACAGTTCCATATAAATAAATTTTTCTTAAACTCTGATTAGCTAATATTTAGACTACTATTCTAATTGTAAATTAAGTTCCCTTCAACCTAAGTAAATTAACTATTATAGATCGAAACTTATGATTCGCTTATATTTAGTACATTTCCACTGAGTTTTTACGTATTACATAATAACATTACTCAATCTTAAGCTACTTTTATCTGCCCGTATGTAAAATGAGGGTTTCCAAAAAAGATATTGTATTGTTGTGTTCTGTAAGTAAACTTAAGAATAATTGGAAGTGAAAATATAAGAGTCAAAATATTAATCACAATCAGTTGCCTAGCATTAAAATTCATTTAATAGGCTAGTGCCAGTAATTAAAAGATTACTTAATAAAAGCGTATCATTTTGTAGATTTATTTTCACTAACTAATTTTTTAAATAAATGGTGGCAAATTTATTTGAATATATGCACATTTAATATAACTCTTAGTTCTCTTTACAATTGAATGTTTAAATCGAAATTATTTTAGAACCTTTTCAAGGCTCTCCACCTCTCAAAATTTCGCACGCATCTTTGTAATCCATAAGAGGCAGGCAGTCTATAACATGCTCATGAGGAGAAATAAATATTTCATAAGAGATTCCCCCAGGTAAATTATAAAGCACTTATTAAATCGTTGAAAATGGGAAATTAATACTTCCATCCGAATATCCATATAAATCTACAATATCAGGATGAGTTATGAAGATTTACTAAGTCTGTGATTAACAAACTTTCAGGAGAAAGTAAGCGATGGATAATAAAATGATATTCCTACAATCCACTGGCATTTAAATTATAATTAAATGAAAACAATTCAATTTAAAGGCTAAATTAAATAAAAAGAAGAAACAATCAATCTAAAAATTACAATGGAATTTAAGTTTAAATTCAAATAATTCAAGTACCCGCCAGGTAATTTAAAATAATTAATAAAATTAAGAAGAATTGGTTATCTATTTCAATAGTTATTTCTATTATAAGTTTAACTTATTTAAATATGCTACATATTTTTATTTAACTGAGCTACATTTAAATTAATTATCTATTTAGCCTCTATAAATTATTCTTTCAGATTATTGCTAAATTAAAATAGAAGTTGCTAATTATAGGGTTATTTATTAATTATTAAGACCAAATTATATCTCTTTATAGTAAATTATTAGCTATTATTATTAAAATAGCTATTAACTCTCCTTAAATAGCTTATACAAGCTAAATCATTTATAAGTTTATTAATATTTCTACAAGTTATTGGACTTTAAGATATTAAAACCAGGTATAAAATTAAAAATTTAGTAAAAGTTTGCTAATAAGACGCTAAGTTATAAGCTCTCTTAATTTATTAGTTAGAATATTAGTTTCTTTACCAATGTCTATGGTTAAACAAAATAATTATACTAAAAGCAACTTAAATTATAAAATTCTTATATTTGGTTTTTTATGAAAGGCTTAAGATTCTTCGTCTTTATATATTCTATTAAATTTGTATTGAGCACCTTTACATATAATCATCTAACTAAATCTAAAATTTTAATTAAGTTCTAGCAAGAGTTAGCTTAATTATAGATGCTTTTGGTTAATTTTATTTTTTGCTATATTTTGGGAAAGCATACTCATTAAAAGAAAATTTAGATAAGTCTACTAAATTAGAAGGAATACCTAAAGCTAAATAGCTAACTATTTAAATTTTAAATATATATCTATTTCTCTCTTCTCTTTAATAACCTTCTTTATAGATTTATTTTTCAGGACTATTTATTAAAATTTAAAAATATCATGAAGGTAAAATAACTAACTACATTCGTTTAAGCTATAATAAAGAAAATTTATTGTTATTTCAATCCCTTTAACTATAAAACTAACCTATTTTATTTGGTGATATATGAATAACGATTCTCTTACTCATAAATTATAGCTTCTTTAATTTATTTTTATAACCTGTCACTTTATTGAAAATTAGAAGTAATGAAGAATCCAATTAAAATAGATCGGAATATTTAGATGCTAGTTAATAATCTAAGGAATTTTATCGCAGAGAAGATTTTTTATTTTCTAAGAGATAAAAAATAAAATTAAGGAATGGTTGAAATTCCTGTGCTTTACATGTAAAGAAATATAAAATTTAAAATAGTACAATTTTATTAAGCTTTATCTATTAATTAATTATAACTAATGCTGATTATTTTCGTTAAATAGGCTTTAATGAGATTATTAAGAGTTTTATTTTCTCTTTGTTTATATCTTAATAATACATGCTTTTATTATTAATTGCTAGTTTACTAGCACCTTATTAATAATTTAATTATTGAGATAATCTTAGAGGGTAAGTTTGAATATAACTAAGAATTATTATTTTAAATATCAGAGACAAGTATAAGATTAACTATTATTATAAATTACAGTTATCACTATTTTAATTCCTTTGCTTAACTTAATGAAATGTATATATATTTTCCTACATATACTATATTGCTTTTCATAAGAGTATTATTTCCTCTATGTAATTAATCTAAGCATTTGTCTTTTGCTTATTATAGTTATTATTTTGCTCCTTTTAATTTAATCTTATAAAGATTCATATCTATAATGATTTTTAAAACTTATATTAATTAATCTTTTTAGCTTAAATGTAACTAATTTAAAATTTAAGTAAGTTAATAATTCATAGAAAAACTAAGTTTTATAAATAAAGGCTAAACAATAAGTTTCGGATTAATAAATATCTCTACTAAATCCTTCAAAACTACATTCTTTCATTAATCAAATTTAATATTTTTTCATTCTCTTTTTATATATTTTCCTTTATTTCTATTATTTTTGCCGCTAGATTCAAACCTTAATTAATTGCCTTACATAGACTTAGATAAATTAAATACATTTCTTTTAAATCTAAATATTTTTAATTAATAGAAGCCTCAAGTAATTTCAGTTCTAATTAATGAAATAATAATATTAGATATGATTGAAGAAATTTAAGTGATTTATACATATAAAAGGTATCTAAAATATAATGGTTTTATTATGTTTAATCTTAATATTTTAAACTAATACTCTATTCATTTTTATATAGCTTTTTAAAATTTTCTCATTATCCTTTGCTATTAAATGTATATTTCGCTAAGTAAATCTAAAATTCATTTGTTTTTAATTTATTATATCTTAGAAAAGCGTTGGGATTTACGAAAATTTAACATAAAGAATATGGAAAAAAAGAGAAAAATAAAAATACTTTGGTATAAGGCAAAATAGAAATAAAAGATATCAATTAAGCAAATTGTAAAGCAGACTTTCAGAATTAAAATTATCCTTAATAAAAGTTCCTTAAGGTAATTTAATATCAAAACATATCTGATATAAAACTTCAAAAGAATAAGCATCTAAAATTTTTAAAAACTTATATCAATAAAATTATTAATCTTAAATTTAGTTTTTGATTAAGATATCTAAATATGAAATAAACAGCAAAAAGAAATAAAATAAAAAGAAATTAAATAAAAACATAAACTAAAAAGTTAGATTTTAATAATTTTAAATAAAACCAAATATATATAATTATACTAAATATATAAATAAATAGAAAACTTTAAAAAGATATTAATTTTAAATTAAATTAAAAGTAAAAGATGAAAAAAATCAATACAAATCAAATATAATAAATAGAGTTATAAGTTAATTAATAAAAAATTAAGAACATTTCGCAATTTGCACTGTTGTCCTTTATAAAACTAAAAGCTTAAAAAATAATTTATCGCAAAATATTTGAAAAAATAAAGATGATTAAATAATAATTTTTAACAAAAATAATAAAATGTAAAGAGATAGAAATAATAAACTT
This sequence comes from Loxodes magnus, assembly GCA_946699065.1. NCBI lineage: Eukaryota > Ciliophora > Karyorelictea > Loxodida > Loxodidae > Loxodes > Loxodes magnus. The sequence continues at coordinate 125,108 of CAMPDV010000098.1, forward strand.
ACTTAGATTAAGAGTGAATCATACTGTTTTTCCTAAGAATTTTATTTTTAAGCAAATAATTTTAAAATATTTAAAATTTAATAAATTTAAAACTGTCATATGTTCATATTTACATCTAAAACTTTAATTTCAAATCTTCAAATTGCTCTCTACTTTCCATAATTTTTCCTAATACTAGCCTATTTTATCGAAATTTAACTTTATTCTTCTTTATTTAACTGACTTTAACGGTAGTTCAATGGTATTTTATTTAGATTGGTTTTCTTTTATCTAAAATTAAATAGCTATCTGATTTAGATGGTTATATATAAAAACTATGAAATTAATTTCTATTAAACCTAAAACAGATTCAAATATAAATAATAAAAAAGTTAAAATAAGTCTAAAGCTTAGATAATAAGAAATGGTAATAATTCCTTCTAAGATTTTAATATAGATTATGCATCTCATAGATAAAACTAATTATATATTAATACCATAGCATAATAAACTAACTAGTTTTTAAATTAAAGTTTATAACTAATTTATTTTATAAACTATATAAGTATACAAATTATTTTTTAAATAGATATATATTCTTTAAGTTTTGTATAGTTTCGCTTATTTTAAATCGAATATACATTCTAAGATAAATTTATAAAGTTTTAATATAAGTATTCAAAATAATCAAGCTGATATGCTGTTTAGGAAAATTTGAAATACTTTGCAGAATTTAATTTCAATATATATTTAATAAAGCAATAGCTTTTAAAATCGAAGAAAGAAACTAATGCTTTGAAAAGGAGAAAATAAAATAAAAAAAGCAAGTTTAATAAAAAAATAATGCAAAGAAAGACAGCTATTATAATAAATATTCTAAGGTAATTTTTAATTTAAATACATAATAAAAAGGATTTGCTGCTTTATATTTTTCTATTTATTAATAATTTTAAATTTAAAAAGTTTAAGAAAAGATTAAAAGATATAAAGTTGTTGTTATTTTAAAATTACAAGGATTAAATAAATAATAAATCCTAAAAAGTCTTTACTTCAAATAAAAATCCAATTAAATCTTAATATAAATTCTTCTTAAAACATAGCGTATAATTTATACGAAGCCGTAGAAAAATAGAAATATAACTAATTATTCAGTCTAGATGCCTGAAAACTTAAATAATTAGTAAATTTATTATTTTTTTAATAAGTAGAATAGATAAATAAATAAATAATAGCAAACTAAAAGAAAGCCTTTAAGGAATAAGATAAAATAATTTAAAAAGGTTAATTAGTTTTTTAGGAAAATCTATTAATATTTAAGATGTATTTAGTTATAATTTTATCTATAATTAATAAATTTTAGCTTTTATTATTTTAAATCTTAAAATTCCCTAAAATTCTAAACAGAGATAAATTATTTCTTTATTTTTTATCTTAAATATAAAGAAAAATTCACTAAAATATTAAGAAAATAACTTTTATATTTAGAAAGTTAGAAATATAGTCTCAGATTTATGTATTTATAGCTTGCAATGCAAGATAATTAAATTTTATATAGTTTGAAAACCTTCAAATTTAGTTGCTTTAAGTTAAGATAAAATGAGAAAAACTTTATTAAGGTTATACCATTTAATAATAAATTTTATAGTGCTTTTAATTTTAAAATTTTAATAAGCCTTCGTTTAGTAATTTCATAATTAGGAATGTTAGTATTATAAAAATTGTTGGATTCACTGCCAATATATAAATTCCATAAAATGTATTAGAAATGAAACCTTTTAACTTAAATATTTCCAAAGCTTTTAATATAATGCTTAAATTATCTGAAGATTTATCTAAATTAATAAATTTTAAATTTATTATTTGTTCGCTACAATTTTTAATTTATTACACTTTTCTTTGAATTAATTTTTTTCTTAGTTTTAGTTAAAGCTTATTAACTAAAGTTTTATGGTAATATTTATTCCTATACAATTTATTAAATTTTAAAGTTTAAACTAATAATCTCATTTTAATATTTTTCAATCACTTAAAAAATAAAGATTTGATATTTATTTTAATTTAAGCATTAAATTATTTAAATTATAATTAAACTAAGATAAGCTGATGTTTTGAATATATCTATTACATTTTTATGAATTTAGTTTCTAGCAAATTTAAAATATCACCTTTAATTTTTCTACCTTAGACATTTAGTTTATATTGCTTATATCACTATTTATCTATATTTAATCATAAACAATTAAGTTATTTAAATGCATTCCTATGCATTTTCTAAATTCCTTTTACGTACTATATCCCATTTTATTTATCAGTCTATTTAACAACGACTGAAAATATAAGCTATTGTTATTTATTCTTTAAGATTTTTTAATTTAAATTAGATATAATTTAATCTTCCCTTTCTCTATACTCTTATATACATTTATTTCCAGACATAGAATTTTAAAGTGTTTATAGTAAGTATAAATAGAAATTATACCCCTTTGTATCTTTATTAATTAAAAGCTCTCAATTTATAATGACTTTAAATAAGGATTTACATTATAAAATGAGATCTCTTACAATAATTTATAATATCATTATTTTAATTTACTAAGCTATTTTAATAAAATACCTTATAGATAAGTTTATTATTCCAACTTATTCAAGAAGCTTAATTTACTAAAATTAATTGAGCTTCAACATCCTAAATTTAGATGAACTTTAGTTTTAGCATAATATTTATTTATTTTCCTAATTAAAAAATAATTAATAAAAAAGATAATTTGATATACATTAAGATATTAAATGGGAGTAAAAAGAATGAAGAACTATCCTATATATTAAATATAAGGTTTTAGTTATTCTTATTTAAATATTGTCAATCCTATTTTATCTAAATTAAGGGTTATTTAGACTATTTCTTTTAATTATTTTAATTTATAAATCTAAAAATATCAACCAAAAATTAATATATCATAGTAAGCTACTAACAATTTTACCCTTTGCTTATAGAATAGGGGCTTTATTTTATTGCTTTAGATATAAAAAGTGAAAGCTAAAATAATAAGTTTATTTATAATCTAAATAAATTAATAATTGAAGCCTAATATAATTAAACTTTAATTTTAGAACGAAATTGCCAATCATATTCAGTCGTAGCTTTTTGTAAAAACATTAAGATTTTTTCTATAATTTTATATTCTTCATATGAACAATATCACACTTTTTTAAATTATAATCACTATAAAAGCAAGTTAGTAGATAGTAAATATTATAATTATCTTTAATGTTTTTAGATATGAGGAAATATTAGTAAGCATCATCTATTAAAGCATACCTTTATGATAAACTAACTATTAAAAATAACTTTTTATTAAGATTCTTTTCAGATTATTTAAACTATTTTCATGCATTTTAAAATAAGATTTTTAAAATGAACTAAATTAAATAAAAAATCTATCTCTGAGATATTTTAAATATAGGTATAATTAAATTAAAATCATATATAATAAAATTTTATAAGTTTATTCTAAATTTAAGTGAAATGCATTTCGAGCGAGATATTTTATATATGTTTGTTAGAGGAAGTTAGAAACAAACTATTTTAAATTGAAAAGACACTTAATTAAGTTATAATAAATCTTAAAATCTGGAAAAGCTTTTTTAAAATTAGATAATAAGATAATATTCTTAACTTTAAATTTATTTTAGGATATTAATCTATCGACATAAGAAAGAAAACTTCAACACAAATCTCAAAGGATTTTTTTTCTATCCAAAATAGCGAAAATTGAATTTTATATATGAATTTTAATATAAAAAATAGTTAATTTTACTTAAGACAAATCATAATATTCTTAAATAAAATATAAACATTTATTTTAATAATCTTCTAATATATCAATACTCTTTATTAAACTTTTTAAATACTAACATCTTTAATTAAGCATCAATTTCACTTTAATTTTCAAATAAGTTCGAAGATAGATAAGCAAAATAATTATAATTTTCCTTAATTGTGAGCTTTCTTTTCACTTTAAATTAAAAATCTATTTAGCTATGCTTTTGCTAGTATATTAAAATGTATAAAGTTCAAATAAAGGTATTCTTTTTCTTAAAAATAAACAAAGTTAATATACAAATTTATAAAGAAAAAACAAATTTAATTATATTTTTTTAATTACATATTTCATTTTATTTTTTTTTAAATATAAGAAACAATAAATTTTATAATTTGCTGCTATTCATATCAAAAAATATATATAAAAATTTAAGAAACTTATGTTTACAATGCTTTTGCTAAGGTGGCGGCAATTTTAAAAATTTTCAAATCAAGTAAATCCTAAGATGTTTATTTATTAATTTAAAATAAAGATCATTGAGAGAATTTGATAATTTATTTGTCCTCAATTTATTAGACTTACAGTGTGGTGTAAAAGAGCTTTAGCTAAATTAATTATATGACAATTTATGGAATTCATTAATTATAAGAGTGAAAATTATAAACTTTAATAAGCTATTATATATTGCAGGTTTGAAACAATACATAAAATCATTAATTTTTTTATTCACTTTCTTCTTGGCTTAATTTCTTACCTTCCTTTTTCTATTTCTTTGAATTAAACGAATGGTAAAATTTTTAAGGGCATGCTCTGCTTTTTAATATCTCAAGTTGACTAAAATTTGATTTTTGTTATATTCAGGGAAAGAAATAATACAACTCATGGACAATTATCTTTATAGTTTCATAATTTTTGTAATTTCGATCTTTACATGTTCAAAGGGAGCTAATTAATAGGCTTAAAAATTTTAATTCTCTTCTCTAGCACTTCCCTTTAATTGAAACTACTATTTATAAAAATTGTTTTTGTTGTTTAATAGATTCACAACAATATTCTTATTACATCAATTACCATAATCAACTTTCAATATGCAAATTCCCTACCCTATTACACTCCACTTAAGTATATCTTCTTCTTTAACTCTTTACTAATTATATAACCTAAATAGAACCTTCCACTTTAGAATTTGATATAAATGTATTAATAAAGTATTTATATATTAACCTTAGTATTTTACTCTAAATTTAAGCTGAAATAAACTTCAAATTAAATATATAGATCTTAATTAAAACTTAGCTTATCTTAGCTCTTAAAGATATTAAGTTTATGACTACTAAGCATCTTTCTTAGAAGTATTTTAATTTTATATTCTAATGATATCCACTTAAATTATTTCAGTAGTATAAATATTATAAGCTGATTGAGTATACTTTAGTAAATTAGAAGGCATTCTTAAGAAGATAAATTGGTAAATTTTAAAATATTTAAGTTAAAAGCTTGAATACTTTGATATAAAGAGATAGCTTTATAAAGAAGCAAACTAAGAAAGAGGAATGTAAACTATTAAACTTAATCAAAAAGTATAATTAAATGTATTTCTTAATTAGAACATTAAATTAGGCTTTCACTATATTAAATAATTAAAATTCTTAAAAAATAATTTAATAAATATATAGAGAGTAAGATAAATTGAAACAGAGAAAGCTTATTTATTTCTAAAATCTCATATTAATAGCTTTTATAATTATATAAATAAAAATTATATAATTTACTCATTATTTTAAATCTAAATTTACTCAATTTAGCTTTTATTTATTTACTTTTTTATATAAAAGAAATATCCAATAATTAAGGGAAATGCATTTTCAATTAACTTAAAAAAGCTATTTATCAGTTTTTATTTTTCTTCCAAGCAAAGAATTAAAGAAAATTTTTCTTTCATATTTGTGAATTTAAGAATTTTTTACCTATACAGCAACTAAAACCTCAATTAAAAAAAATATTACAATAAGGTTATCAAAAGCAAAATTAATGAGTACACTTCACTTATGCAAATTTTGCTTTAGAAATAAGAGATAATAATTTAATTTATTTGGAAATCCAAAATTGTTAAATCTAAAAGTTAGAGAAATTGCTAGAATGTTTTATTGGTACTAATTAATAAAATAAGTAATAAATTAAGATGCTGCTTAAAGCCAGCTAATATTAATAAGAATATTTAAATTTGTTAGGATAAAATGAGATTTAGTAATAAAATTCTTACATGACATCTATTATGCTAAATTAAATAACTATTTGCTAAAGAAGAAAGGTTGCTATGATTTTCATTAAACTAACTTAATGAAATAAAATAATTTGCTTTTAGCTTATAAAAGATAAGCTTTTATATTTTAAAAGATTTTTGCTTATTTTTGAATATAGCCATTTTCTTGAGGAAATATAGTTGTAATAAATAGCTATATCTATAAACAAATTCAAAGTTCCCTTATTTCTCCTTTATGTATTTCATGAATAATTGTTTCTATTAGACTGTCTACTGTTATTTAGATTTCAAATGATATACTTTTCTAAATAATTTAGATATTATATATATGAGTATATTATAAGAGAAAGGTAGTTTCAATTAATATTTAATATACTTAAATGATTATTAAAGAAATTTAAAATATTAAACTGTTTGATATTTATATGGAAAGATAAAGTAGTATTAAAGTTGGTTTATATATCTTAAATATTTATCTAAAATTTTATTTTTAAAAGAAATAATAAAAGATAAAAGGAAATTATAGTTTAGATATTTTTAATGTAAGCCATTTGCTTAAAGGCAAGAATTTAAGTATTAGAATAACGCTAGATTATCATCATTGTCTTATGGAATATTTTAAAAAAGTAAAGTTGATTGTGAAATTCTTTAAGATCCTTATAAATAAACTTCCAAATAAATAATTTTTGGTCATTAGATTTAAATGAAGGGTTAATTAAACTTAAAATAAATCTATCTGGTTTGAATGTTCTAGATTTAAGAAAAATTATATTCTTTAAATATTTTATGATAAAACTTAATTTGATTCATTTAGCCTTTAATTTTTATTAATTTTTTTTAGAGAAAAAAAAATTTTTGCAAAATATAAAAATTATTTGTATTATAATTAATTTTTTAAACTTAAAACACTAATTAAAAACAATAAAATTCACCAATTTAAATCTAAATAAAGTTACTTCTATATAATTTCTTTAATTTTTTCAATTTTTTATTATTTTTAATATTTTTCCTTAGGTTTTAGCTTTTCAAGAGATTAAATTTTTTTTTAATTTTAACATTATTTTTCATTAATTTATAGTCCTAGTTTTATAATTTTAAGTTTATTTTTTATTCTTTTATTTTTTATTATAATTATGTAATTATTGTTGAGTTATTAAATTGATTTCCTTAATATAATAATTATTAATTTAAAAATTTTAGTTTCATATAAATAATTTTATTTTAAAGTTTATTTTTTTCCATTACTTTTTTTAATTAATTTTAGTTATTTTTTCTGAATTATTCCAGATGTAATTGCTTTTATCAAAAAGTTACAATGAAGTATAAATTGTAAAAATAGCTCAATTAATTTGTGATTAAGCTTTATCAAATCTACTTTTATAAAATTTTCCCTTTTCTTCAAAATTATTTTAATTATATTTCCTACAATTTTATTATTAAACTTTTAAATCTCCATTTGTTTCTTTTTTAAGGTTAAAAAGATAAAAAAAATTAAGCTTATTTATTTTTTAGATAAACTGTAAAAGGAATTATTTTAAATTTTTCTTAGGATTAAAAAGGATTTGATTTAAATTTAAATTTAAATAATATTAATATATAATAAAATAAATTTAAAGCTAAATAGATAACTATAATATAGTAATCAGTTGATTAATTATAAACTATTGCTAATTTAATTTTTAAACCTACTTTTATAATTTTGATATTAGTATGATTTATTTAAATATATATAGTTATTGATTAAGAGGAAAATATTTATTTAGTAAGACATTGAATATATTAATGAACTTAATCCACTTATAAAATATAAGCATTATATTTATTTATGAAATAAAGCTATAATACATCTAATTAAAATTTAATAAATACATTAATTGATTATCACTCTCTAATAACTTTTAAACTAATAAATCTAAATTCCATGCTTATTTTTAAATTTGAAGAGACTAGTTAAATTTGCCATTTTCAAATAAAAAAGGTGAAATTAATTTTATTCTATAGGAATTAAGTAATAATAATGATAAAACTAAATATTAAATAGATTATGAAAGGATTTAATAATTTAAATAAGGAAATATTTTAAACTTTTAAGCTTATTTATTTTAAATAAATCTTATAATTAAATAATTACTTAAGCTTTAATAATTTATACCTAGTAAATTCAATTAATAGGGAAATTTGTTTATGTGTTATAACTTATTAAAGCAAGTTAGGAAAATATTAGAGGAAAAATATTAAATAATTATCTAATTTATCCTCAGTCTTTTTTCACGTAAATTTGAAAGCAAATATTTCAAACTATAATAAAGACCATAAAATGATTATAAATCTAACTAAGCAAAACATAAAAAATAAAAAATAGATTCCTAACTCAATTTTGAGTATTGTAAACTTCAAGAAGATATAAATGAAAATTTGAATTGGAAAAATAGCAAAAATAATAGAGTAAACTCGCGGAAAATAAATTTAAAACTTAAGAGCATGATTTATTTTTTGATTTTATAAGCACTGCTCTTAAGTTTATTCAGAATACTATAAAATAAAAAAAGAATAAAAAAACCTTAATTTAAAAATTAGCAGAATGACTAATAGCAATAAAAATATCAAAATATTTAAAGAAGCAAACATTTGAAGTGAGTAAAGATTATAAAAAAATAAAAATTCGAAGTGTAGTACAACAAAGAAAAAGAGAATATCTTTATTACTTAAAATAAAATCGAATAATTTTTAAGTGGAGAGAGCAAAGTTAGCAAATCAATGCAACTTAATATCGAAGAAAAAATAGTTTAGGAATAAAAGAAACTAAAGTGAAGAAAATATTCAGTTTTATTGTCTGTCTATTTTCTTTTAAATTCCTGAAAATTTCAAATTTCTCTTCAAATTAAAAATTTAGATTCAAGTTAATGAATTTAAAATGAAGCTAATATCTTTTAGAAATAAAGAAAAGTTTTGCTTAATGTTTAATCATCTTTTGAAAATAGTAAAATTATAAAGATTTTAAATGGTCTTACGATTTACTATGATTTAAAAGCTTTCTAGATAAAATAATTATGAAATTAATTTAAATTAAATTAAATTAAATTAAATTAAAAATTTCTTAATGGTTCATTAATTTTCACCAATAAATATTAGTAGCTAAAATAAGCATCTTCTAATTTTCCTAAGTACTTAAGCCTTTATTATACCATATTTCATTTAAAATTAAATAAGTCTTCAGCCTTTTTAAAAATTAGAAGTTTCTATTTATTTATTAAATTTTAAGCTTTGAGATTAAAATGTTAAATAGCCATATGATAAAAAAAATTTAGTTTATAAATCTTCTTGATAAATTAATTCAAATTTTATAAATAAAAAGCAAACTTTTCTTTAGTTTAATAGTAACTCTTCAAGTTGAGAACTTATTATTCTTACATAATTTAAAAATTAAAATTAAACAAATAAAGTTTACTTAAGCTAAGATTATAAAATAGTCACTAAAGTTTACTTAATAGTTCTTATCTTTTATTCTATAATGAAAACTTTAATAAACATTATAGCCAAAAAGCCTTTCTCGGCAAATAAATTTAAAAATGGGTAAAATAAATAAATTTTTATTTTAAATTGACTATAAAACATTTTTGCATGCATTTAATTATAAAACTATTAGTCAACTTGCAGATGAATAAATAACCAATAAAGACTTATTTATTTATTTAAAAATAAAGGTTTTAACTATTTTGATTTTTGTTTTTAAATTTCAGAAATTTTAATTTTTAAAATAATGAAACAACTACTAAAAATAATATAAGCAGACCTTATGTAAATTTTATAATTAAAATAAGCATAACTTTAAAATAGTTTAGAGTTATTAAAAATAATTTAAAGTACTAAAGAATTTATTATTACTAGTTCCTTTAATAAATTTTTTTATAATTAATCACTTAACTAAATTAAAATAATTCTTGAAGTTAATTATCAAATTATCTCAATTATATAAAGTATTATTTTGGAGATATACTTTTTCTTTATAAATTATATTAATTTATTAACTAAAATTATTTTAATTTTATTAATAATTTTCTTTTTAGAGATTATTACGCTTATTTATATAAACTTCGTGTTTTTATAATTTTATATCTAATCAGTGCTATATTTAATTTATTTAGCTAAAATTAACTGTAATCAATCATAACCTTATTATTTTATAGCTTTCTATTTTCTCTATTAAAATAGCATCACTTGTTGAAATTATTTTAAAATACCTACTTGATTTTTATGAAAAGCAAAAGCTTGTTGTTAGGATTTAAAATTAAATTATCTAATTCGCATAAAAAAACATTTTCCTATAAATAGACAAGATAAATAAAAATGACTAATCCAGATAATTATTATATGATACCTTTCATTAAAATTTTATTATTTACTGATATTAACAGTAATTCTACTTTTTATTAATGGCTAATTATTAACTTTTATTTTTTTGAGATATCTATGTTCTAACCTGATATTACCTGACGGTCTCTCAATAGATAAGTTAGTTTTTTTCCAAGCAAGAATCAACATGAGTAATTATTTATATACTCCATAATCATATACTTAAAGCACCTACCAAGTTCTTATGTTTACCTTCTAAATCTTGTATGTAGCAGGAACTTTTCTAATGTAGAAGTACATTTAGACAAATAAAAATATCGCTACCTTACCTCTTTTGATTATTTGACTTTATCTTTTCGGCAAATATTTACTGAGAACTTACTACTAACTTTTTCTTTATATTATCCAACTAAGTTATTTATAACATAGAAGTGATAATTAAGCTTTCGAAAATAAAACACATACTAATACCAATATCGGAGGAGAAGCCGAGGAAGTAAACAAAGTCCGTCTTACATAAAGAGTCCTCAAATTTTAATTCCTCTGGCTAGTTGAGCATGGAATATCTCATTAAGGAAGTACCAAATCTCTAGGAAGAGGTAAAAAACTCAGAAAGAAGAACTTGAAGCTAGCTGAGCAATTCTAGCATGGGTTACGAGATAATTATACTTCATAATGGAAAATAAAGAGAGGAATTTGGATACTCTACGGAAATATTAACAAGATCAGTTTAGTTAGTCAAATTCCTAGTTGTAGAGAATTCAAGATTAAAGCTATTAGATTGAAAATCTATTATAAAGCTAGAAAAACCTCCAAATTCAGCAGATCCTAATAAAATAAGACACAAATTCGAATAAGATGGAGATAGAAAAGACTGCATTAATAACTAAGAAAGAAAAACTGAGTAAGGACATTTTGCAACCATTACAAAACTTAACTAAATCTATTTAAGAATTCTAGCAAATTTAAAAAGGTTGTAAAATGATCGTGGAGCAGCAAATAGAATATCAAATAAAAAAGAACAATAATTAAATTTGATGTAGAGAGAATGGAGAAGTCTTCAGAATGAAAAAAATCTTAAACCAGAAGAACTTAGGACTACAGTTGAAACAAGTTACGGTGGTAGAAGAGAAGCTCGAAAGACAAGGCTCACGAGTGATAGAACTCTTAAAAAGCTAGGCGATCAAACTTCAAAACATTTACTTATTGGTGATCTGTCAGACTCCACAAATAATTTTAATAACAATAATTTAATTAATTATATGTATACATATTAAATATATTCTATAAATTCTGCATATTATATACTATTTTTTTTTAAATTTAATAGATCATTTACTAATAATTTTTTCTATATATTCAAATACATTTTATTTAGATAAAATATTTTTAGCTAGAAACTATAAAAATCCATTAAAACATAAATTGTTTTTTTATTTAAAAATTCAAATACTTTATTTAATTATAAAAGTCTATAAAATAAATTCATAATAACGGAAATTTTAATAATTTTTCTGAAAAGAGAATTTAATTTAAAAATTAATATCTTAACCAAAGATACTAATACTCTTCCATATCTTTCATATTCTTAAAAAATGCACTTCTCTTAACATTAGGATTTTAATTGTGAATCTTATTTCTTTCTTTTCTCTTTTCTTTATTTGTTTTGTTTGCATATATGAATATTATTTTATAATAATCTAACTACCATATAAAGTTATATAACTTTCTAGTTTTAACTTCCATTTCTAAATAACCTATATTAAAATTAAATTTACAATTTAGTCACTATAGAAGCTATTATGTTCATTGATTCTTAAGAATTTTATAAAAAGTATATAATCCAAATTTTTTTTGTAAGTTATTTTGTTTTCTAAAATATTTTACCTTAATAAACAATTCTAAAATAAAGATTTAATTTCTTATTATTACTTTAAATTATGATTTAAATAAAAATAAGTTTAATTATTATAAATATATACTTAAACTTTAGAAATTAAAAAGAGATAATAAGTAAAAATTAATTGATAAATATAAAAATTAATGTATTTCAACTTTCTTTTCATCTCCAGTTCTTAACCTTTTCTTCCTCTTCTGGTAGTATGATTTATTCTAAATCTTCTTTTACAGAAAATTCATCGAAAAGAAATTCAGATTTATAGTTATCGAGATTTGATTCTTTTAAATGGTCTTCAAAGGCGTTCTATTCTTTTTGTCATTAAGTTTAAAAATAGCATTGATTTAGAAAGATTTTTCTTTTCAAAGCAGAAAGGTTATTTTTAATTTCTTATTAATCATAAGCTTATTATATTTACTAATTAAATTAAACTTTCCTTATATTTGACTCATTAACAGAATCATTATTTAAGTCTTCTATTATTAGATCATTTTCTTGTATTTTGCTTGCTGTTAAATTATCTGTACTTTAATTTTCCTTTAATTTTCTATTCTATTTTTTAAATTTAATTGGCTCTACTTCAATTTCCTATAACCAATACCTATTTTCATTTTATTCACTTTCCCTCTGTAAAAACGCTTTAAGTCTTTTTTTTCAATATAATTTCTAAGATAAATTATGGTTAGCTAGTATCACTTTATATAGGTCTATAATATTAATATCATGTATAAGCATTAGTTCTAAATATTTTAAGCAGTTTACTAGATTTATATCTTAAATAGATTAGAAATATTTTCTAGTATGTTTGTTTTCTATTTTGCTGATATACTAATGTAACGTTTCTTCTACTTCCTTTTATTTTTTAGAAGCATTTTTCTTCTTTTTGGCTTTCTCCTACTTTTTAATTTCTTCTTTTTCTCAATTTTAAATTATATCATTTAATTGTATTTATCCTTTAAAGCAAGTTAATTTAGAGTATATTCTTAAAGAAGCTTTTTACATTTCATACCCAAATTCTATTATTAAATATCTTAGTCATACTATTATGAAATATCCATTAACTAGCACTAAAACAATAAATATTAAAAGATCAATAATTTAGTAATGCTAACCTGAGTCAAAGTAAATACCACAGTATAATATCAAAATAGAGATAAACAAGTAGTAAGTTTCTAGTAGGTTTAGCTAATCTTTAATGTAAGGCTTGCATTTAACTTATAGTAAAACACAAACTGCTAAAATCAAAATTACACATCAAAATTAGAATATAATGGTAGATTTTTATAGGAATATGAATATCAATGAAATCATAAACTTTTCATACATTTTAACTATTTCTCAGTAGTAATACTATTCTTTAAACCCTATTATTAAAAACCCAAACTAAGACTTTATTTGAATAGTCTTTATTTTTTTTCTATTTCTATATAGATATAAAACTACTATAATTGGAACTAGAACTCCATATATCATAAATGAAGGAAGAGCTATTAGTAGTATATACTTAAGATGGTCTCCTTCCCAACATACTATGTTAGTATAAGCATTTAAAACTTCTACGTTTGCAGAGACATTATAGCAACTAAAGGCACTAAAAATAGTTAATACCATGCTAGTATTTATCTAAAAGAAGGAAACACTCAGAGAAGTTACAAACAATGATTTACTGAAAAGTTTTTATTTAAAGAGAGAATAGAGAAATATTAATGAAGCACTTATAATTAAAATGATAATAGGTAGAAGTAAAGTGCCTGTTACTTTTCCATAATATCTTCATTCATCTTCAAAATAAATGCAGTCAAAATTGAATATTGTTGATGTAGTTTAAATAAATTATCCATTCAATTAAAAGAAATCCTTAATGACATCTGGCCAATCAAATCTAAAGTTTTGAATTAAAACTGAGAACTACATATAATTAGTGAATATTTTAAAGTATACACTATGATACTAGTCCTATTCATATGCTGATTTCAATGTAAATCTAACTAAGTAAAAAATGTATAATCCAAATATACATAAAATAATTAAAGCTACAGTGATAGTTGAATTTTAACTCAAGCATTATTAGCATCTATTTTTTCCATCTTTTATTCAATCTTATTAGCATACGTCACAAAGAGGACCTGTGTAACCATCTTTACAGCTTCCTTATCACTGTATTCCTTTTCTATAATTTTATTTTGCAATCTTATCAGTGATTTAAAAATATTTGGAAATATAACTTTTATTTAAATTCGTACCCAAACATGCTAGTTATTTAGGACATTTATGCATTACTTCAGAAGTAAAATTTTCTCTTCAATACCCAGATATTGGCACAACTAAATCTCCACCATAGCATTTTGCTCCTTACATACATTCTCTGCAAGACTTATCACTTATATTAAATGAATATTACCCATATAGGCAATTTTAGCATTAAATTGAGTCAATAAGGATTTAACCAGTAAGACATTACTAAATATTAATTTATAGCACTAATTTACTTTATTCAATATTATCTAAGCCTTAATCAGCTTTTTTAATAGCATCTGATTAAAATTATAGTTAAACTTGACTTCCTGGTTAAGCTTTTACTATTATATCTCTAATTGTGAATGCTCCTTACTCTGACTATATTCTAGTTTTACCTGATAATTCTGCTTCATCTGAATATATAGAAACTAGTGATTAGTTATCAGTTTTTACTACTTAACCAAAAATATCAGTTAAATAAATTTAGCTTTCAGGTATTTACATTCCTGGTATTTAATCTAATAGTTTTCTTTCTATTTTTTCACTTTAATAGCATTAAGTTATTGAATCATGTTAAGAAACATTATCAAGTTTATATGGAAAGGCAGCTAGATGATTCCCATAATATGCCTTATTATGTTTAAACAAAGAGCATATTTCTTAACTAGTAGTATTAGGAATAAAAATAGGTATAGTATCTTGAATAGAAATGGCACCTCCTTGACTAATTTAACTACTGATAGTGTTATTAATAAAAGTATTGTAAGTAATTTGATAACTGCATTATTATTAATCTTCACATATTAGTCTTAAAGCTCCTCCTTTAGTAATATATGGTTCAATACCATTTATTCTATTATTATAGAATTAGTTAAAATAGAAACTTATATTAGCATTTACAACATACCCTACTCCTCCTTCTTTTGCAGCAATACAGTTTTCAAACTTACTATTACTTATCAAGTTATGATTCTATTAGTTATCATTTAGGATAGCAAAGCAAGAACCTGATATTGCTATTTGATTAGAACAATAGCAATTTTACATATTCATATAGGAGTTATAAGAATAAATGGCAGATCCATAAGTAAGACTACTAACTCCATTAATAAAAGAAGTATTATTTAAATTTAAAAAGCTATTTTCAGAATAAACAGCAGTATTTACATATTCCTTTAAAGTACATCATTCCATATTCATTTAGCAGCTTTTTATATAAATTATAGATCCATAAAGTTAAGAACTTAAGCTTCTAAAGGAACTATTTCAAATCATTAGGTGAGATTAAACAGCAAAAATGCTACCTTATTAAGCGTTCATGTTTTCGAAAGTCACTGATGATAAATATAAAGAAGAATTAGCTAGTTAAATTGCACTTCCATACTCTCCTTTACTATCTTTGAATTTAGAATTAAATACTTCTATTTTAGAATCTAAATCACCTAAAATATAGACTCCTGAATAAGCACTCTAATTTTCAAATGTTGATCATTCAATTTTAACTGTAGAATCTCAGATCATGATACCTGAAGTCATTTCAGATGCCTTGTTTGAACCAATTGAAACGTTTTTAAGTTGTAACTAACTTTTATAAATGAATATTAAAGAATTTTATCCAAAATTAGTATTAATAGAAGTATTTTAGATTATACTTGCTGCTTCACTCTATGAGGTTCATAAACTTATTATACCTAAAGATAAAGCAGTGTTGTTAAAGATATTTGAGTTTATTATTGTAAATTAGCAACTTTAGCCGTATATAAAAGCTCCATCAACTGCTTAATTATTAAAAAAACTAGAGCTTAAGGTTTTAAATTAGCTCCTTTATTAGAAGTAGCCTACTCCTCCTATTGCTGAAGCAACATTTGAATTACATATAATATATTAGAATGTTAAATTTGAAGCTAAGAGGTAAAAGACAGCTCCTTAACTTGCTTGATTCCTAGTGAAGTTAGAGTTTATAATTTGAATATAAGAATTATCTGCTTTTACAATTCCTCCTATGCTTGCATTATTTTAATAACCATAAATTTATTCCAAAAATACTTAAGATTATTAAAATTAAAACACTCCTCCACTCTAGGCTTTATTTTTGAAAAACTAGCATTTTTTTATTTAAATAAAGTCTTAATTACCTTCAATTATACTTCCTGAAAAATTAGCTTCGTTCTCTATAAAAATACTCTCAGATAAACTATAATTAGAAAGCTAAGAGTATATAGAAGCTCCTTTATATCCTTTATTACCTTCAAAGTATGATAAGCTAATCTTTGCTTTAGCATATTTAGCAGAAATCATTAGACCTTATTAAGCCATATTCTTTATTATTGAACTGTTCTATAAAACAAAATTTTGGTTGAAAACTTCAATTAAAGATCCAATATCAATAACATTTTATTAAATTAAAGAGTTTTAAATGATTAGGTTTACATTTTTGGTTTCTATTAATCCGTAGCTTGCATTATTTTATAGGAATGTAGTTTTATTAATAGTTAGTTATTATATTGAAAGTGAGTATATTATAGAAATAGCTTTATTATTTCTAAATCAACTTTCTTTTATTATTATATTATCTGATAACTATGTCTCTAAGCAACTTCCTCCATTCCCAGTATTTTCTTCAAACCTTATTAAATATAACCTTATATTACTTTCAGTCAGATACATAATCGATCCTTTTTGTGCCTAGTTTTAAATTACTAAGCTTTCTATCAACTTTAAATAACATTAAGACAAGTAAAAAGCAACTCCATTCTTAGCATTATTATTTCTTATACTACCATTTTCAACTTCAATATTACTTTGTATACCATATGCAAATCCTCCGTACTCTTAAGCTATGTTTTCTACAAAAGTACTATCATAGAGAGTTAGATTTGATTGACTTAAGTAAAAGCAACCTCCAAATAAGGCTCTCATTTTTTAAGCTGCTAAACTCTAAATAACTAAGTTACTTTGCTCTGAATATATTAATCCTCCTTCTCTTTCTGCAATATTATTATGAGATATTATGTCTTTTAATTTAATTTATGATGATAAGCAATATATAAAAGTTCCTCTTTAAGCTCAGTTTTCTTAAATTAAAATATCTGAAAAATATGCATCAATTTAATTCAAATAAAAGATTCCTTTTTCAAAGGCTTTATTATTCTTTATTTATATACTAGATAAAGTTATTTTTATATTATCAAGATAGGCTGCACTTCCTTATGCTGCTGAGCTATTTGTAAAAGAGCAGTTATAGATATTTATAATTTCGTTTTTAAGCATTTATATATATAAATCTCCTCCACTTTAGGTAGCTTTATTATTAGTAAATATAGAGTTTTTCAGATTACTTATAAGAGACATAGAAGAATACATAAATCCTCCACTATCTTTAACTGCCTCATTTTCTACTGCATTTATGAACTATATCTATTATATTTAAGATTATTAAAGAAAAATTGCTCCTCCAAAATAGCCATCTGCTTTATTGCCTGAGAATAAGCAATTTTATATTGTAGTGATATTAGAACCAATAATACTGAGTGCTCCTCCATTTTTTTAGGATTTATTTTTAATGAAAGTATTATTTTAAATTAGCTAAGCACTTGAGTTAAAAAAATAAATACTTCCTCCTTATTCTTCAACTTCATTGTATTCAAAAATATTATTTTCTATTGTCATTACTTAACTAAAGTAAAGTGATAACGAACCTCCAAAAACTGTCATATGTTCTCTAAATATGCTATAATTTAGTACTTCCAATTTTGATTCATAAGCATATAAAAAATTTCCACCTCTATTTGCTTTATTTTGATATGCAAATAAATTTGTTATTTACGTAATTTATGAATTGCTAGCATGTAATATTCCACTATTCTAATCTAAAGCCATGTTTTAGATAAAAGAACAATTATAAATAAAAGAAATATTTGTTAAAGAAGTTTAAATAACTCCTCCTTAAGAGGCTTTATTATTCAAAAATGAATTATTGACTAATTTATCTAGAGATGAGTTTTAAAAATAAATGCATCCTCCATAATTAGTAGCGCTATTCAATTCAAATTTATTATTTACTATATCTTTAATTTAACAGTCTTAAAATTATAAGACTCCTCCAATAAATGCCCAATTTTTTATAAAATTATTATTTTATATAAAATCAATTTAAGATTCTATGGCACTTAAAAATCCTCCTGAGTAAGAAGCAATGTTTTATTAAGCACTAATATTTGCTATTGTATTTATATGCGAATTTAATAATGATATTGCTCCTAATAATTTTTCAGCTTCATTTTAAATGAAAGAACTGTTAGAAATTACAAAAACTTCTATTTTTATTCCGTAAATAACACTTCCATCTTAAGCATTGTTTTGTTGAAAAGTACAGTTAGTAATTAACTTTATATAAGAATTTTCTATGTATATTGTTCCACCATTCTATTAAGCTTAGTTTTATTCAAAAATATTATTTTAAATAATTTCTATTTAGCTTTCACTAAATGAAAAAACAGCTCCAAACTTAGCTTAATTCTATATAAAACTATTTTTAATAAAGATACTCACATTCGATTTTAAAAGATATAGGGATCCTCCTTCTTCTGCAAAGTTATTATTAAATATATTATTTGAAACTTCTTAAATTTTAGAATTCTCTACATAAAAAGCTCCTCCTTAGCTTAGATAATTTTTTATTTGAGTAACATAATTATCAATAAATATACAGTTTTAAACATTATAAATTATTGAATTTACTAGCATTATAGCTCCTCCGTAAAATTGAGCTGCATTCTTTTCAAATGAACAGTTTAAAATACTTTTTACAGTGGAGTTTTCAATATAAAAGCTACCTCCATAAATAGAATTTTGCTTATAAAATATAGAATCTTTTATATATTCACATGTTGAATTTAATATTTTGATTAAAGAATCAATTTTAGCTTAGTTTTCAACAAAAAGGCACCTTTCAATTTATAAACTTGAGTTTTAGTACGAATATATCAATTAATTATTTTATTCAAAGGTAACTTCTATCAAAAAGAATGTTGAATTTTATGAAGTCAAAGCAGCATCAGAATTTTGTGTATTGTATTAAAAATAGGATGTTTTCATTCATAATTTAGTATCGATGTAGAAAAAGCAAAATTAGTCAATGGCATTATTCTAAAAGATTGAATAACTAACATTTAATTAGCTATTAGAACTATAAATTATATTTTCTTTATTATATTCAAATTAAGTATTATTTAGGATAAAATGTGAATTATAAGCTCTTATTACACTTCCTCTTTTCGAAGTTTCCATATGATGTATATAAACTTAATTAAATTCTAAATAACTCAAATTTGCACTTAATAAGTAAATTATTTTCAAGGGAGATTAAAAATTATTACTGTTTAGAATAAAACATAAGATTCCTATGATGATAATAGATAAGAATTATTATATTCGCTACAATCAGAGGTCTCGCAGGTAGATTATAATTACTGGTTAATGCCAGTAATTATAATATTTTTTAGTATAAATGAGTCTTTATTTAAATTTATTTTAATTAAATGATTTTCAAAAAAAATGGTTCCTATTTAATCTTAATTTTCGCACATTGTATAAACATGCGAATATTAACTACAATTAAAACTTTCTATTTAAATTTTTTTAGAGCCAGATCATTATTCTCCAGATCTTAAAATTTCGCAATTATCTATACAATTTACACAAGAAAGACATTCCATGGTATGAAAATATGGGGAAATAAATATGTAATTCTAAATATCCATGTCCAAAAGATTCAGTACTTCTTATATTGAAGTATAAGGAAAATTAATGGTTCCATTCTCCTAATTTAGTCCCAGATTTTAAGAAATTTCAGGAGTTGTTATGTAGTAAACTGCATTATGCGACTCGCAACTCAAAAAGAGAAGATAACCGATAATGGATAAAATAATCATCCTAGTCCTCGAAGGCATTTTAAATTATAATTAAACTAAAATAAAATTTAAATATGCTACTTAACATTTGATTGGCTAATAATTTCTATCTATTATTAATTTAATTTAAACAAACTCAATTATCTTTATTTTAAATATATCTTTAATTTTATTATTTAGTATTTTGTAAGCAAAGCAAATTAAAATTAAAAATACATTTAATTTATGAATTTTATATCTAAAATAAATTTAGCTGATTAAGTATTTGTTGATTGAGTATGAAAATAATAATTAAATAATAGCTATTTTAAATTAAAAGTTTCTAGTATAATGTAAAAGTATATAACAAATTTATTTAAAATGCTTTAATTGAGATTAATAATTAAACTATTAGCTATTACCAAAATATTTAATAGTTGGTTTATAAATAATAAATAATTATAGTAAATATGTAAATTTAATAGCTATTTTAAAGGAATTTATTTAAGTTATAATTAAAATAATTTAAATAGTTATAATTAAATACTAGGTAATTAAATTTTTTCTTTTGCTAGTCTTTATTTTTCATGTTGAAACAATTGTTTATTAATATTCTTTAAATTTTAGGAAATTTTAGCTTAAGTTTTTTTATTCGCCTATATTTAATGGATAAAATTATTTCTGAGGAAAATTAATTCCAATCAAATATTTATTATTTAAAGACTGACTTAAAGCATTTGCCAAACAAAATAAATAGATATTATAATCTTCTTCTAAAATTAATTTAATGATCAATCTTTTTTTATTTTTGAGATTAATAATTGAAAATAAAAGCGCTTTTGCTACTTACTTTAAACTTAGATTTAGAAGCCAGGATAAATTATGTAAAATCTCTTTATTATTGAGTAAAATTTTAAAACTTAAGCATAATTTAATTTTTAGACTTAAAATTAGGCTTTCTTTTAATGTATAAATATAACTTTTTAATTTTTTTAATTTATAGATAAATTTGGATTATAATATTTCACCAAAGATTTAAATTATTAGCTTGCCCTTAATTTTTATTCTTGAATGGATATAAATTTTATTTTTATAGGTTACTATTAATTTTACCTAAATAAATGCAAATAAATTTCTTTTTTTAGGTAATTTTTACCAGGCTTTTTCTGGATTATCTTAAAGAATTTATTGATTAAAAATACTAATATAATCATATTAATAAAAATAATTGAGTTATTAATTAATAGTATAAATTAAATTTTTAACTCTTAGTCAAAATAAAATAAATCAAACTTAGCAAATAGACTAATATTTAAAAATATTTCCAACTTTATAAATAAATTCTTAAATTAGATAAATAGCTAATTTATAAAACTTAATTAATTAATTAATTTTAATTATAATCAATTTATTAATTAATTAGCTTGCTATTTATTTGCTTAAAATAACTTGCTTACTATTTTACTATCTATTTATTAACTACTTTAGTAATTTAATTTATAAAGTTATACTTAGAAGCTACTAATTTTATATTTGCTAATAGCTATATCTTAAGCTTGCTTAATTTACCTTTATTTATAATTAAACTTATTCTTATTATTATTTTAAATCTTTCAATTTGTACTCTAATAAATCTGTTTGCTCTAAGTTAAAGGTTTAGTCAAAGAGTTACTAAAATTATTTTTTTCGATTTATTTAAAGAAGGAATTAAAATCATAAGCATAATTTACATTTTTTATTCATTGAGACTAAAAGAATAAAAATAGAAAAGAAAGCTAAATTTAGAGCTAAAAAGTTATAATAATTTATAAATTTAACTTTTAGAAACATTTTTAGTTTTTTTCGGTATTATACAAGCGGTTGTAGAACCTTTTAAAATAAGCTAAACTTAAATGTAGATTTTTATTTTGCTCAGATTTTATTAAGGATATTTTAAATCTAAAAAATCAAAATAATGATAATAAAAATATAATAAATTATTTAGGAGAGAATAATTAATAAATTAATTAATTTTATATTGTAACTTATGCGCAATTACATCCAGACCAAATTTCCTCTATTTTTACATGCTATTTAGTATTTTTTACTGAGTACTATTATTAAAAAAGTTTTAAAACTTTCTCTATAATTTAACTAATTAAATTTAGAAATTTTATTTAGTTAAAATAATTTTTAAAGCTTTTATGCTTTTAAATCCAATCTTGACTAAAAAGCTTTATTTACCAAAAAATAAAATAATAAATTATATGGGAGCATAAGCTTTATCTTTTTATAGTTATTTCAATTTTTAAATAAAAATTTGACAAAACAAGTATGAAAAGCCAAAGCTAAAGTTTAAAATAAGAAAATAAAGGCATAAATTAAACTAGTAATTTTAGATGTAATATAAAGAACATAATTACATTAGTTAGTCTTATTTTAAATTTATTATTTTCTTATTTATTATTCTTTTTTTCAAAATTAATAAATGAAATTTAAAATAACTATATACAGTTTTAAAATCTATTTTTCATCATTAGTGTCTTTAATAAAATGGCTAAGTTTACAACACTAATTACGAATATAACATCTTTATAATAAATATAAATTAATATTTAAAAGCTTCATCAAACCTTTAAAGTTTAAAATTTTATAAGCATCTATATTTTATTTTAGAATTAAGTTAAATTAAATAAATTGGCTTTAATTTACTTTTATAATTCAGCTCAATTTAATTTGTTTTAAGGTTAATAATTTTTAAGTCTGGCTTAAGGAAAAAATTAGAAGTTGAAAATTTCCTTTAAAAATTTATGATATTAATTAGAGACTTAATAACTTATCAACTTCCTATCAAAGCTGAAAGAAACGAAATTAAAAATTTATTTTGTTAACATCGTTTGAAAAACATTTAAACAAACTAAATGACGGTTTATCTTAAAATTTTAATTTTTTAAAATTTCATAATTTAAGTAAAAACATATTAGACTAAGGTTTATATTCTATGGAGTTTAGAAAATAATCAAAATGCCTGATAGAAAATTATAAGCTAAGAGTATAAGTTCGATAGATATCATAAAATAGCAGCTTTAATATTCTATTTTAGTAATAATCATGAATCTATCTAATTATTTATATAAATTGCATAGACTTTATTAAAATTGGCTTTTTTAGAAATACTCTAATTATTTAGATAAAACATAGATGTTTTGCTGTAAATTTATATACAATTTTTAAGAAAATTTAACCAAATTTCAAAAAGGAGATCATAAGTCTGATTTATTCAATGTTTAATTTATAAATTTTAGATTTTTTTAAGTTTGCTTAGCTATAAAATATTCTAAAATTAATAGTAAAAATAATACATATTTTATTTAATAGTCCTCGCTTTTTATTATCCTTGAGAATTACAAGAAGATTTTTCTAATAACTTCATCAATATTTTAATTGATTTTTTGAATGATGAGAAAATATAATTAATTTTGATTTAGCTAATTATTTATTTATTTGTTTAATTAAAAAAATTTCTTAATTAAATTATTATTAGATAAGTTTTAATTAGCAATAACTATTTAATATTGTTTATATTGATTAACTATGCCTTCGAATAAATAATCTAATAAAACTTATTTTAAAATTGAAAATACTCTATAAATAAAGAGTTTATGCTTATTAAATTTAAAATTAAAGTTATTTATTTAATAAAAGGTTTAGTTAAATAAAGAATTTAAGGCTAATAAAATAATATCTGAACTCATTCATATTAATTAATTTACACAGCTTAGTTAATTAAAATTATTTTAAAAGTTTATCTAAATAGCTATATTTTATTTTTAGGTTTTGCTAATTTTTTTGTATGCTTTTAGTTATTTGGTTGCTATCTCTAAAATAATATTTTTTAGGTATAATCTGGAATTTATGACAAAATTTAGTACTAAGGATTAATTTTGGAATTTTAATTTGTTGTCTTAAGCATATAAAAAGCAAAGCATACAAAGCAACTCAAAATACTTTAAATCTTCCTATAAATTTAAAAGAGAACATTTGGAATTAATTGTAATTAATAGCAGCTATAAGCAAATATATCTAAAATAATAAGTACAACTGGTTATTATTATTAAGCTGGTCTTTAAAGAAAAATATTTTTATTATTGTTTGTTAAATTTAATTTAACCTTAAATTATTAAATAAATTTGGAGTGATGATAAATATACTGACTAGAAATAAAATAGCATTATTAAAAATATTTAACTTGATTTTTAAAAATTATATGACTTATATAGTTATTTAGATAATCTACTTGCTAGATAAGTAACTAGAGTATTTTTTTATTTGTTAATTAAATAGACTTACTTTTATTTTTCTATTATATATTAAAAGAAAATGAGATGAATCTCTTATATATTAAAATAAAGAGAATTAATTATCTTTTCGTAAAATAATAGAAAATAATTTATTAATTAGTAAACTATGCTACAATCCATAAATTTCTAAGTTTATTACGTTGTAGCATCTTCTAAAAGTTAGATTTAAAATATTATAAATGTATTTTATTTTTTAAATCGCATTTATTATATTTAGTTGCTTATTATATATATTTTTTTTAATTTTTTTAATTATAAAATTTCCTAATTTTAAGCTTTAATTATTAAATTTATATAAAATTATACTTCAATATATTTAACTAAAATTTTTTCAAATATTTTGGAAGTTACAACTGTGATTATGAACTTAAAACACTTGGACAATTATATAAAAGTTATATTAAGTCTATTAAATTAATTAAAAAAATATTTTAAATAAAGCTAAAATAAATTAATAAATTATTTCTTTAATTAAATTTTGTTGCTTTAATTATAAATTTTCGTAAAAACTAATTTAAACTTAAACAGCAACTTATCAAAAAGTATCGTTTAGTTTTATTTATAAAGAAGTGGGGATTTTAATTTTTTCTTTAAATAAAAAGATTTTCCTTTTTATAAGCAAAGGAGTAGCGAAATAATAAATAATTATTTGAAGCCTTTTGAAAAATTAAAAAAATAAAGGATTATAAAATTATATTTCTGTTTTTCTTTGTAAATAGCAGAGAATAGTAAATTTTTATTAAATTCAAATTATTTATCTAATTTGATGCTATATTTTTCATATTTGAAACTTCATTAAATCTCAATTAAATAAAAAGCTGTATTCCTTATTTAGACTAGGAGTATATTAATTAAATAAATATATTAAATTTCAACAAAATTGTCTTTATCTTGGTAGAGATATAAATATATTAAAATGATTATAAATAATTTAAATACATATTATAATTTAGTATCATAGATATTGCTAAGGAATTTAATCAAAGTATATGATAATTTCTTCTATTAAATTACAAAATTGTGATAGCTTAGTAATAACTAATAGAGAATCGCTCTATTCTAAACTCTAAAATTTAAATAATTAATAAATATAAATTGTTATTTTTATCTTATTCGTAGATACTTCTTTACAGTGATTTTTTTATATCTAGGAATTTAATTTAGTGAGTCAGAAGATATCTATCACATATTATATAAAAATTTACCAAAATTAAGCATTAGTCTGATCTTAAAAATTTGTTTATAATAAACTATTAAGAACCTCTTAAAATAAAAAATGATCAGAACTCTAGGAGGAATTTAAAAAATTAGAAGACATATGATAAAAACTCTTGCAAGTTATGGTTTTTTTTTAATTAAAACTTAAGCTGTTATTTTTAAATAAATCATTAAGAATAAAAAAATTTTAAATACATAATATTTTCTTTATTAGGTAGTAGATTTAAAATATTGTTATATAAAATAATTAAAAATAAATGAAGAAAAGATATTGCTTTTATTTAAGATTTAAAATGTCTTTGATTGAAAGAAATATTTCTTACACTTAAAGAAGTCTATAAATTCTTAAAGTTATAGTTAATAAATTATTTCATAAAATGATTAATAAAACCAAAACACTAAAATTATGAATATAACTTGCTAGTTAAAATTAAAAAATTAAGATTAGTTAAATAAAATTAGATAAAAAAATATTTTTACTAAGAGGAATTGATCTGTTCAAATACTTCAGTTAATATGTACAAATTATTTAGTTTAAAATTTTTAATTTTTAATTAATAAAATTTATTAAAAAATGATAAAGCTACATTTAAAATTAATATTTTTCTTTTTCTTTTAATTTACTATTTATTTAAATTTCTTTTAACTCAGTTAAAGCTTTGCATGATTGTAATTTTTTCTTCAGAAATTAAGATATAGCAATTTTTTATTAGAAAGTTCTCTAAAGCGTATTTCTAATCTTAATTTCTGGATTATTTAAAAAACTTTTTTTTTATTTTAGGTTCAATTTCTTTATTATAAATAAATTTATATTGGTTTAGAAAAAAAAATTGATTAATCTCTTCGACTCTCAAAAAATTAACTTAGAAAGCTAAAGAGAAGAGCGGCAAAAGAAATTTAGAAAAAATAATAACAATAGGAGGAGTCAAGCTCTTCTTCAGAAGGTAAAGTTATGGTAGGATAAATAGAGATAAGTTAACCTAAAAACGAAACTAATCAAAAACTTTAAATTTAATTAGACCAAATGTAAAAAGTAATCTCAAATTATGAAGAAACAACTTACAACTTAGGCGAAAAAATACGGGAACTAATGAGTAACATAGAAGATTAGAACAACTAATTACTAATACTTAGAAGATAACTTATTTGTAGCAAATTAATAACGGAAGAATAACTCTGAACTTAATCATAATAAAATTTTAAATATGACACAAAAATGGAAATAGAAAAAATACCAATAGAATTAAAAACAGAATTGAATCCAGCAAAAGAAATGATTGCTACAAGTTTCATTAAAATATTAGAAAATATAGAAAATAAATTATCATAAAAAAGAACGAAATAAAGACAATAATACAAACTTTGTTGATGTTGCAAATCAAATCAACATATTTTAAAAAACTGTTGATAATGAAAGAAAATTAACGAATAAGAGCAGAAAAGAACATGGAGACAACTCAATAAACTATGAATAACTCCAACAGGGATCTACAAATAAAAGCTTTTTGCAAGACCACTTGAACGGTTACAGTGGTAACCTTCCACTTAATAAAAAGGTCGTGGATCACATCCACGTTAAAAAAACTGTCCGCAGGAACTGGTTGCAATTCCAGAGAATGCAAAACTCTACTAACTTTAAGTATATTATTATTATTATTATAAATTTATATTGGTTTATTATTTTGCAATGAATCAAAAATAACTTGGACTAGATTTAGTTATAATTTTTAAATTTATTTGGAAAATATAAGAGCAAGAAAAGCGAATTAAAAATTTGAATTGAAGTATAATAAATAAGTTTATACTTAATTCTTTAATTTAAATAAATAATTAACTTCCCACTATTTTATTACATTGAAAAATAAAAGATTCTAATTAAATTAACCTTATATTCTTAAATAATGTCTTATCTCATTAAATTATTTGATTTTAATTAAGTATTTTAAGTTAAGAAATTACTAGTTAATTTAAAAAAGAAATATTTTATAAAATTATAAGATAAAAATGTAAAATAAAATTAATAAAGCAAAAGCAATTTATCTATAATCTTTGTAAAAATAAGTTAATAAAGCTAGTTAGAATAATTACATTCTTTAAATATTAAAGATTTAATTTTTAGAATAGTTCTTATCTGAAAAATAATTCCATAAATGCATTTAGTAATAAGTCTTCTAAATTAAAAACTTGGGCTAATTAAATTAAATTGCTATGTATTTTTATTATCCAAATATACTAAATTAATAGGAAAGCATTTTTATTTTGAATGATTTAAGCTAGATATTTTTTGGTATAATTTTAATTATATTTATAATTAATACTTTGTCTACTTTACTATTTCTTCAAGTTTTTTAGATATTTTATAAAATTTAAACAAAATTTATTTTCTCTTGTCAAAGAAATTTAAATCATAATCTTAATTATAAAATGAACAATAAAGAAAAATAAAATTTCTAAGCGCAGAAAATGAATAAAACTAGGAACAAAAGAATAAAAGATGTAAATGTAATTATTAAAGCCTTTTAAATTTAAACCTTTAAAGGAATCTGGCTATCTTTCTTTATTTCTTTTAAATTTATTATATTTAAGCAAATAATTAAATATAAGCATAATCTCTAAGTTAAAATATAAATAGAGTTTATATAAATGTCTTATAACTTTTGTATGAGATTAAATTAAGCTTTTATTTTAATTAACTTTATATTAAACATTTAAATATAATTATTTCAAAATAAATTAAAAATATCTTAATAATCTAAATAAAATAAGTTTATAAAAGCTAATTTAGAGATTTAGGTATAACAATTAATAAAAATTAATTATAATTATTTAAACTAGTAATTTTCTGATTAAGGCATTAACATATTTAAAATAATAATCTTATTTAAAAATTTGATTTTAAATTTAAATTAAAGTGCTAAAGAAGGATCGTCTACTTAAAAGCTTCCTACTTCCCTATCCAACCAATAGGAACTTGATCTCTAGGTGGTCTTCTCCTCCCTTCACTGTCAAGTTTTCGGAATGGTTGTCTCTTCATATAGCTTGCTTTCTTCTTATAAATTTCTCCATTCCTGGTTGGGTAAAATTAGGTTAGGTCATTCCATATTTTCTATTAAATCTCCTTTCTCTTCCAGCATCGTCTCCATAGGTGGTCTGTGTTCTCCTGCAGATGTAACATTTTTTCCTAAAATATTTCTCTTTAGTTTGTTCAATTGGCTTATTATTCTCTTATTCGATCTCCATTGGGATAGATTGCATAGCCTATTATTTTACACTTGTCTCTAATTTTTCCAATTTGATATGAATATTTTCATTCGATTCGTATAATTGTTCCAGCTGCCTATCAAATTCGTCAATTCTGATATTCATTGCAGCCTGGTTTAAGTTTCTAGGAGCATGGGTTTCCTCATCTTCTAAATGATCTTGCTGTTCTTAAGCTAGTTCTTCAATCTGTTTTTCCAGATCTTTATTTTTTTCTATTAATGCTAAGATATGCTTAGCCATTTCCTCCTTCGTCATTCCTAAGATTTGTTCTTTATTGAGATCTCCGAGGTCCATGTAGGGGTTGAATGTCCTAATCTAGGCCTGAAAGTTACTAATCTTTTGCTTCTTGGGAAGGTCCTCAGTCGATATTGTTGCATGTTAGTGTTTCTAGGGTTGTCTGGGGGGTGTTGTTTAGAGTTGCTCCTATATGGTTTAAGAAGAAGGTTTGATTTTGGAAGATGACGTGTGGTGTTTAGAAATTTAGGTTTCCTGCTTCCTCTCTTCCTTTTTAGCTTAGAAAGAGGTGGTATAGAAGCCTTTTTTGAAACCTTTACCATATTTTTTTTTATAAAGTTGATTTAATTTAAAAAATTTAAAATAAAGAAAATTAAAAGCTTTAGGAAAATAAAAATTTAAATAAATTATGGTAAAATTTCATTATATTTAATTCAGTTTAAATATAGAGTAAAATGTATATTTTTTAATAAAAAAAGGAAAATAATTTAAATTAAATAAAATTTAAAGAATAATCTTAACTACTTTGATTAGAAAATAAAATAAATATAGTTGCTTTTATATATAACAGTTTTCTTTATTTTTAAAGTTTTTCATCTTATTTTTAGATTTTAAAATTTAAATAAATTTCTTTATGAGATAGCAAAAATTAAAGTTCTATTTTTTTTAATTTCATAATACTTTAAATTTAATAAAAATCAATAAGTAAATTTTATATTTAAATAAAAAAATTAAATTTATAATTAATTAAATAATTTTAAACTAAAAGAGTTTTTGGACTGCAACTTCTTGCAGTTTAACGACCCCAACACTTCCTTCATGGGATAACGGGGATATCCTGTTGCTTTCGAAAAGCAGCTGCCAGAGAGCTTCATCGCTATGGGAAACCAGGCTTCAAGCCCCTACCAGGAGTGGTAATCAAAAAGAAGGTTTCCTTTGCAAAGGTTGACTTTGAACAGGGACGTTCTCAGCACCAGGAAAGGAACTTGTTCCAAGACATAAAACCAGAAAGTATGATTCAGAAGGTCAATCTCAGCTCCCACCATCTTTTTATCTATGAGATTAAATTTTTAAAAAATTATTTTTAAAGTAAAAAAAAAAAATTGAATATATTTAAAAACCATAAATTTTGAATTTACTTAAATAGTTCATTTTTTTTATTTTATTTGTAATAAAATTACCTTTTATGCATATTCTAGTTAATTTAAAAATATTTATAAATTTATTTAATTTTCCATTTTTTCTAAAGATAAATATAAATTTTATCTAAAATTAAAAAGAAATTTAAAACATGGTGGGACCTCACAATTACCTTTCTCCTTTTATGGCTACCAACAAGTTCCTGGTCAGAGTCATTTTCTCAAGGGAACGCTGTCTTTGAGATTATCCGCTCTTGGTAGGGGCTTGAAGTCTGGCTGCTCATAGCGATGGAGCTCCCTAGCAGCTGTGACTGGAGCACAACAGGATATCCTCGTTATTCCATAAAAAGAGAGTGTCGGGTCATGCAATCGGAAAGGAGTTTCTGGTTCAAAAACTTTTTTAGTTGAAATGAATAAAAAATTGAAAAAGAAAAAAAAGATAAAAACTATAAATCTGTTTAATGGTGTTTGAAATAAATATATTAAGATTAGTTTTATATTAATTAAATATATTAATAATATTAAAAGTAATATTTAATATAATAAATATAATAACAGTTAGAACTATGAGATTTCATATTAAATCTCATATATTTAACATCAATGAAGCATTAATTTATTTTTAATGTTCATAAACTTCCAGTTTGAGCTTGATTAAAGTTTTAAAATATAAGTATTTTAAGAATATAAAGAATAGTTAAGTATTTTTTATTATGTAAATGTTTGGGAAAAATAAATAAAAATGAACTATAAATATATTTTGATTATACTTTCTTAAAAGTATAATAGAGATAGAAAATTCATAATTACTTAGAAAATGTTTATTAGGTAATTGCACATTTATCTAAAGATATCTTAGTCTTAAATCTATAAATTATAACTGAAGGAATAGATCATAAAGTTTGTAATAGTTATGGATGATTTTAACTCTTTGTATATGATTTTTGATAATAATTGAATATTAATAAGTTTCATAAAGTATTGAATTAAAAAGGGTTGAGTTATTGATTATAAAAATAGCTTAATAGATTCTAGTTAAATACATAATAGTTTTTGAATCTAAATGAATATATTTATCTTTGAATAAATAATTGGAAATGAATTATTTAATATAAAGTATTAAAATATAATATATTTATTAAAGTATCTTATTATTTATTTAAATAGATATTGGTCTTTTTAAATAAGTTTATAAGTTTATAAACTAAATTAAAATAAATATCAAATATTAAATTGTTTCTAAGCTAAATTATATTTAAAATGTTACATTAAATATAATTTGCTTAACTAAAATTGCTAAATAATATTCATATAAATACATAATTGGATATAAAAGTAAATCTTATAATCATTTAAATAAAATGCTTATAATTATCTTTAGAAAAGAAAATATATATGAACAACTTTTACTATTTTCATATTAAATTTAATAAATTTAACTTTAAAAAAGTTTAACTAATAGATAGTTAAAAATAAGTAAAATCAAAATAATAGCTTACTAAATCATTTAGTTAAATCATTTAAATATTTTTATACTTTCTTATTTCAAAATATCATATCAATTTAATTTATGTCTTAGAGTCTTTCTATATTAATTTAAGTTAGATTTTTCAAATAAACAAATTTATTAGAAATATTTACAATCAGATTGATAAGCAACTTCTTGCAAGTAATTTATTTTAATATAATAATATTAAATCACAAAAGAAATATTTTCCATTTACGAAGCAACTAACTAATTTTAAATGTTCTTCAATTTCTAATACCATTAAATTTAATTTAGATAATTTGACTATAAAAACATTTTATCATTAAAGTTATTTTAATTAATAATCCACATATTAAGCATACTAATTTACTTTGCTGCTTACTTGCATTATTTTATTATTATTTGATTTAATGATATAAAAAATATATAAATTTTAAAGATAATCTTTAATTATTTTAAGTTTGATGAATATTATTTTAATTTCTTTTTAAATATTTAATATTAGGTTATTGCTTCTTAAATTTAACTTTTGTTTATAATATAATTAATTATAAACAAATAATTTCCTTGTATACTTTTAATTAAAAAAATGTTATAGTCCTACTAATTTCTAAAATTAATCTGCTCTTATATTTATATATTTGTTAATCATTTTATTTAGAATTTTAGTAGAGTTCTTATAATTTATAAACATTATATTACTCTTTATTTTCACTTTATAAGAAAAATAATCAATAGTCAATCAAATTATTACTTAAAACAGCATAACCAAGTGCTTAAAGATTAGGGCTATTTAGCTCAACTTTATTCTTTCACAACATTTCATATTTAAATCATTTGGAAAATAAAAATTATTCAAAATTATTTTTAAATTCATATCAATCTAAAGTTATAATTATCATTTAAAACATGGTGGGACCTCACAATTACCTTTCTCCTTTTATGGCTACCAACAAGTTCCTGGTCAGAGTCATTTTCTCAAGGGAACGCTGTCTTTGAGATTATCCGCTCTTGGTAGGGGCTTGAAGTCTGGCTGCTCATAGCGATGGAGCTCCCTAGCAGCTGTGACTGGAGCACAACAGGATATCCTCGTTATTCCATAAAAAGAGAGTGTCGGGTCATGCAATCGGAAAGGAGTTTCTGGTTCAAAAACTTTTTTAGTTGAAATGAATAAAAAATTGAAAAAGAAAAAAAAGATAAAAACTATAAATCTGTTTAATGGTGTTTGAAATAAATATATTAAGATTAGTTTTATATTAATTAAATATATTAATAATATTAAAAGTAATATTTAATATAATAAATATAATAACAGTTAGAACTATGAGATTTCATATTAAATCTCATATATTTAACATCAATGAAGCATTAATTTATTTTTAATGTTCATAAACTTCCAGTTTGAGCTTGATTAAAGTTTTAAAATATAAGTATTTTAAGAATATAAAGAATAGTTAAGTATTTTTTATTATGTAAATGTTTGGGAAAAATAAATAAAAATGAACTATAAATATATTTTGATTATACTTTCTTAAAAGTATAATAGAGATAGAAAATTCATAATTACTTAGAAAATGTTTATTAGGTAATTGCACATTTATCTAAAGATATCTTAGTCTTAAATCTATAAATTATAACTGAAGGAATAGATCATAAAGTTTGTAATAGTTATGGATGATTTTAACTCTTTGTATATGATTTTTGATAATAATTGAATATTAATAAGTTTCATAAAGTATTGAATTAAAAAGGGTTGAGTTATTGATTATAAAAATAGCTTAATAGATTCTAGTTAAATACATAATAGTTTTTGAATCTAAATGAATATATTTATCTTTGAATAAATAATTGGAAATGAATTATTTAATATAAAGTATTAAAATATAATATATTTATTAAAGTATCTTATTATTTATTTAAATAGATATTGGTCTTTTTAAATAAGTTTATAAGTTTATAAACTAAATTAAAATAAATATCAAATATTAAATTGTTTCTAAGCTAAATTATATTTAAAATGTTACATTAAATATAATTTGCTTAACTAAAATTGCTAAATAATATTCATATAAATACATAATTGGATATAAAAGTAAATCTTATAATCATTTAAATAAAATGCTTATAATTATCTTTAGAAAAGAAAATATATATGAACAACTTTTACTATTTTCATATTAAATTTAATAAATTTAACTTTAAAAAAGTTTAACTAATAGATAGTTAAAAATAAGTAAAATCAAAATAATAGCTTACTAAATCATTTAGTTAAATCATTTAAATATTTTTATACTTTCTTATTTCAAAATATCATATCAATTTAATTTATGTCTTAGAGTCTTTCTATATTAATTTAAGTTAGATTTTTCAAATAAACAAATTTATTAGAAATATTTACAATCAGATTGATAAGCAACTTCTTGCAAGTAATTTATTTTAATATAATAATATTAAATCACAAAAGAAATATTTTCCATTTACGAAGCAACTAACTAATTTTAAATGTTCTTCAATTTCTAATACCATTAAATTTAATTTAGATAATTTGACTATAAAAACATTTTATCATTAAAGTTATTTTAATTAATAATCCACATATTAAGCATACTAATTTACTTTGCTGCTTACTTGCATTATTTTATTATTATTTGATTTAATGATATAAAAAATATATAAATTTTAAAGATAATCTTTAATTATTTTAAGTTTGATGAATATTATTTTAATTTCTTTTTAAATATTTAATATTAGGTTATTGCTTCTTAAATTTAACTTTTGTTTATAATATAATTAATTATAAACAAATAATTTCCTTGTATACTTTTAATTAAAAAAATGTTATAGTCCTACTAATTTCTAAAATTAATCTGCTCTTATATTTATATATTTGTTAATCATTTTATTTAGAATTTTAGTAGAGTTCTTATAATTTATAAACATTATATTACTCTTTATTTTCACTTTATAAGAAAAATAATCAATAGTCAATCAAATTATTACTTAAAACAGCATAACCAAGTGCTTAAAGATTAGGGCTATTTAGCTCAACTTTATTCTTTCACAACATTTCATATTTAAATCATTTGGAAAATAAAAATTATTCAAAATTATTTTTAAATTCATATCAATCTAAAGTTATAATTATCATTTAAAACATGGTGGGACCTCACAATTACCTTTCTCCTTTTATGGCTACCAACAAGTTCCTGGTCAGAGTCATTTTCTCAAGGGAACGCTGTCTTTGAGATTATCCGCTCTTGGTAGGGGCTTGAAGTCTGGCTGCTCATAGCGATGGAGCTCCCTAGCAGCTGTGACTGGAGCACAACAGGATATCCTCGTTATTCCATAAAAAGAGAGTGTCGGGTCATGCAATCGGAAAGGAGTTTCTGGTTCAAAAACTTTTTTAGTTGAAATGAATAAAAAATTGAAAAAGAAAAAAAAGATAAAAACTATAAATCTGTTTAATGGTGTTTGAAATAAATATATTAAGATTAGTTTTATATTAATTAAATATATTAATAATATTAAAAGTAATATTTAATATAATAAATATAATAACAGTTAGAACTATGAGATTTCATATTAAATCTCATATATTTAACATCAATGAAGCATTAATTTATTTTTAATGTTCATAAACTTCCAGTTTGAGCTTGATTAAAGTTTTAAAATATAAGTATTTTAAGAATATAAAGAATAGTTAAGTATTTTTTATTATGTAAATGTTTGGGAAAAATAAATAAAAATGAACTATAAATATATTTTGATTATACTTTCTTAAAAGTATAATAGAGATAGAAAATTCATAATTACTTAGAAAATGTTTATTAGGTAATTGCACATTTATCTAAAGATATCTTAGTCTTAAATCTATAAATTATAACTGAAGGAATAGATCATAAAGTTTGTAATAGTTATGGATGATTTTAACTCTTTGTATATGATTTTTGATAATAATTGAATATTAATAAGTTTCATAAAGTATTGAATTAAAAAGGGTTGAGTTATTGATTATAAAAATAGCTTAATAGATTCTAGTTAAATACATAATAGTTTTTGAATCTAAATGAATATATTTATCTTTGAATAAATAATTGGAAATGAATTATTTAATATAAAGTATTAAAATATAATATATTTATTAAAGTATCTTATTATTTATTTAAATAGATATTGGTCTTTTTAAATAAGTTTATAAGTTTATAAACTAAATTAAAATAAATATCAAATATTAAATTGTTTCTAAGCTAAATTATATTTAAAATGTTACATTAAATATAATTTGCTTAACTAAAATTGCTAAATAATATTCATATAAATACATAATTGGATATAAAAGTAAATCTTATAATCATTTAAATAAAATGCTTATAATTATCTTTAGAAAAGAAAATATATATGAACAACTTTTACTATTTTCATATTAAATTTAATAAATTTAACTTTAAAAAAGTTTAACTAATAGATAGTTAAAAATAAGTAAAATCAAAATAATAGCTTACTAAATCATTTAGTTAAATCATTTAAATATTTTTATACTTTCTTATTTCAAAATATCATATCAATTTAATTTATGTCTTAGAGTCTTTCTATATTAATTTAAGTTAGATTTTTCAAATAAACAAATTTATTAGAAATATTTACAATCAGATTGATAAGCAACTTCTTGCAAGTAATTTATTTTAATATAATAATATTAAATCACAAAAGAAATATTTTCCATTTACGAAGCAACTAACTAATTTTAAATGTTCTTCAATTTCTAATACCATTAAATTTAATTTAGATAATTTGACTATAAAAACATTTTATCATTAAAGTTATTTTAATTAATAATCCACATATTAAGCATACTAATTTACTTTGCTGCTTACTTGCATTATTTTATTATTATTTGATTTAATGATATAAAAAATATATAAATTTTAAAGATAATCTTTAATTATTTTAAGTTTGATGAATATTATTTTAATTTCTTTTTAAATATTTAATATTAGGTTATTGCTTCTTAAATTTAACTTTTGTTTATAATATAATTAATTATAAACAAATAATTTCCTTGTATACTTTTAATTAAAAAAATGTTATAGTCCTACTAATTTCTAAAATTAATCTGCTCTTATATTTATATATTTGTTAATCATTTTATTTAGAATTTTAGTAGAGTTCTTATAATTTATAAACATTATATTACTCTTTATTTTCACTTTATAAGAAAAATAATCAATAGTCAATCAAATTATTACTTAAAACAGCATAACCAAGTGCTTAAAGATTAGGGCTATTTAGCTCAACTTTATTCTTTCACAACATTTCATATTTAAATCATTTGGAAAATAAAAATTATTCAAAATTATTTTTAAATTCATATCAATCTAAAGTTATAATTATCATTTAAAACATGGTGGGACCTCACAATTACCTTTCTCCTTTTATGGCTACCAACAAGTTCCTGGTCAGAGTCATTTTCTCAAGGGAACGCTGTCTTTGAGATTATCCGCTCTTGGTAGGGGCTTGAAGTCTGGCTGCTCATAGCGATGGAGCTCCCTAGCAGCTGTGACTGGAGCACAACAGGATATCCTCGTTATTCCATAAAAAGAGAGTGTCGGGTCATGCAATCGGAAAGGAGTTTCTGGTTCAAAAACTTTTTTAGTTGAAATGAATAAAAAATTGAAAAAGAAAAAAAAGATAAAAACTATAAATCTGTTTAATGGTGTTTGAAATAAATATATTAAGATTAGTTTTATATTAATTAAATATATTAATAATATTAAAAGTAATATTTAATATAATAAATATAATAACAGTTAGAACTATGAGATTTCATATTAAATCTCATATATTTAACATCAATGAAGCATTAATTTATTTTTAATGTTCATAAACTTCCAGTTTGAGCTTGATTAAAGTTTTAAAATATAAGTATTTTAAGAATATAAAGAATAGTTAAGTATTTTTTATTATGTAAATGTTTGGGAAAAATAAATAAAAATGAACTATAAATATATTTTGATTATACTTTCTTAAAAGTATAATAGAGATAGAAAATTCATAATTACTTAGAAAATGTTTATTAGGTAATTGCACATTTATCTAAAGATATCTTAGTCTTAAATCTATAAATTATAACTGAAGGAATAGATCATAAAGTTTGTAATAGTTATGGATGATTTTAACTCTTTGTATATGATTTTTGATAATAATTGAATATTAATAAGTTTCATAAAGTATTGAATTAAAAAGGGTTGAGTTATTGATTATAAAAATAGCTTAATAGATTCTAGTTAAATACATAATAGTTTTTGAATCTAAATGAATATATTTATCTTTGAATAAATAATTGGAAATGAATTATTTAATATAAAGTATTAAAATATAATATATTTATTAAAGTATCTTATTATTTATTTAAATAGATATTGGTCTTTTTAAATAAGTTTATAAGTTTATAAACTAAATTAAAATAAATATCAAATATTAAATTGTTTCTAAGCTAAATTATATTTAAAATGTTACATTAAATATAATTTGCTTAACTAAAATTGCTAAATAATATTCATATAAATACATAATTGGATATAAAAGTAAATCTTATAATCATTTAAATAAAATGCTTATAATTATCTTTAGAAAAGAAAATATATATGAACAACTTTTACTATTTTCATATTAAATTTAATAAATTTAACTTTAAAAAAGTTTAACTAATAGATAGTTAAAAATAAGTAAAATCAAAATAATAGCTTACTAAATCATTTAGTTAAATCATTTAAATATTTTTATACTTTCTTATTTCAAAATATCATATCAATTTAATTTATGTCTTAGAGTCTTTCTATATTAATTTAAGTTAGATTTTTCAAATAAACAAATTTATTAGAAATATTTACAATCAGATTGATAAGCAACTTCTTGCAAGTAATTTATTTTAATATAATAATATTAAATCACAAAAGAAATATTTTCCATTTACGAAGCAACTAACTAATTTTAAATGTTCTTCAATTTCTAATACCATTAAATTTAATTTAGATAATTTGACTATAAAAACATTTTATCATTAAAGTTATTTTAATTAATAATCCACATATTAAGCATACTAATTTACTTTGCTGCTTACTTGCATTATTTTATTATTATTTGATTTAATGATATAAAAAATATATAAATTTTAAAGATAATCTTTAATTATTTTAAGTTTGATGAATATTATTTTAATTTCTTTTTAAATATTTAATATTAGGTTATTGCTTCTTAAATTTAACTTTTGTTTATAATATAATTAATTATAAACAAATAATTTCCTTGTATACTTTTAATTAAAAAAATGTTATAGTCCTACTAATTTCTAAAATTAATCTGCTCTTATATTTATATATTTGTTAATCATTTTATTTAGAATTTTAGTAGAGTTCTTATAATTTATAAACATTATATTACTCTTTATTTTCACTTTATAAGAAAAATAATCAATAGTCAATCAAATTATTACTTAAAACAGCATAACCAAGTGCTTAAAGATTAGGGCTATTTAGCTCAACTTTATTCTTTCACAACATTTCATATTTAAATCATTTGGAAAATAAAAATTATTCAAAATTATTTTTAAATTCATATCAATCTAAAGTTATAATTATCATTTAAAACATGGTGGGACCTCACAATTACCTTTCTCCTTTTATGGCTACCAACAAGTTCCTGGTCAGAGTCATTTTCTCAAGGGAACGCTGTCTTTGAGATTATCCGCTCTTGGTAGGGGCTTGAAGTCTGGCTGCTCATAGCGATGGAGCTCCCTAGCAGCTGTGACTGGAGCACAACAGGATATCCTCGTTATTCCATAAAAAGAGAGTGTCGGGTCATGCAATCGGAAAGGAGTTTCTGGTTCAAAAACTTTTTTAGTTGAAATGAATAAAAAATTGAAAAAGAAAAAAAAGATAAAAACTATAAATCTGTTTAATGGTGTTTGAAATAAATATATTAAGATTAGTTTTATATTAATTAAATATATTAATAATATTAAAAGTAATATTTAATATAATAAATATAATAACAGTTAGAACTATGAGATTTCATATTAAATCTCATATATTTAACATCAATGAAGCATTAATTTATTTTTAATGTTCATAAACTTCCAGTTTGAGCTTGATTAAAGTTTTAAAATATAAGTATTTTAAGAATATAAAGAATAGTTAAGTATTTTTTATTATGTAAATGTTTGGGAAAAATAAATAAAAATGAACTATAAATATATTTTGATTATACTTTCTTAAAAGTATAATAGAGATAGAAAATTCATAATTACTTAGAAAATGTTTATTAGGTAATTGCACATTTATCTAAAGATATCTTAGTCTTAAATCTATAAATTATAACTGAAGGAATAGATCATAAAGTTTGTAATAGTTATGGATGATTTTAACTCTTTGTATATGATTTTTGATAATAATTGAATATTAATAAGTTTCATAAAGTATTGAATTAAAAAGGGTTGAGTTATTGATTATAAAAATAGCTTAATAGATTCTAGTTAAATACATAATAGTTTTTGAATCTAAATGAATATATTTATCTTTGAATAAATAATTGGAAATGAATTATTTAATATAAAGTATTAAAATATAATATATTTATTAAAGTATCTTATTATTTATTTAAATAGATATTGGTCTTTTTAAATAAGTTTATAAGTTTATAAACTAAATTAAAATAAATATCAAATATTAAATTGTTTCTAAGCTAAATTATATTTAAAATGTTACATTAAATATAATTTGCTTAACTAAAATTGCTAAATAATATTCATATAAATACATAATTGGATATAAAAGTAAATCTTATAATCATTTAAATAAAATGCTTATAATTATCTTTAGAAAAGAAAATATATATGAACAACTTTTACTATTTTCATATTAAATTTAATAAATTTAACTTTAAAAAAGTTTAACTAATAGATAGTTAAAAATAAGTAAAATCAAAATAATAGCTTACTAAATCATTTAGTTAAATCATTTAAATATTTTTATACTTTCTTATTTCAAAATATCATATCAATTTAATTTATGTCTTAGAGTCTTTCTATATTAATTTAAGTTAGATTTTTCAAATAAACAAATTTATTAGAAATATTTACAATCAGATTGATAAGCAACTTCTTGCAAGTAATTTATTTTAATATAATAATATTAAATCACAAAAGAAATATTTTCCATTTACGAAGCAACTAACTAATTTTAAATGTTCTTCAATTTCTAATACCATTAAATTTAATTTAGATAATTTGACTATAAAAACATTTTATCATTAAAGTTATTTTAATTAATAATCCACATATTAAGCATACTAATTTACTTTGCTGCTTACTTGCATTATTTTATTATTATTTGATTTAATGATATAAAAAATATATAAATTTTAAAGATAATCTTTAATTATTTTAAGTTTGATGAATATTATTTTAATTTCTTTTTAAATATTTAATATTAGGTTATTGCTTCTTAAATTTAACTTTTGTTTATAATATAATTAATTATAAACAAATAATTTCCTTGTATACTTTTAATTAAAAAAATGTTATAGTCCTACTAATTTCTAAAATTAATCTGCTCTTATATTTATATATTTGTTAATCATTTTATTTAGAATTTTAGTAGAGTTCTTATAATTTATAAACATTATATTACTCTTTATTTTCACTTTATAAGAAAAATAATCAATAGTCAATCAAATTATTACTTAAAACAGCATAACCAAGTGCTTAAAGATTAGGGCTATTTAGCTCAACTTTATTCTTTCACAACATTTCATATTTAAATCATTTGGAAAATAAAAATTATTCAAAATTATTTTTAAATTCATATCAATCTAAAGTTATAATTATCATTTAAAACATGGTGGGACCTCACAATTACCTTTCTCCTTTTATGGCTACCAACAAGTTCCTGGTCAGAGTCATTTTCTCAAGGGAACGCTGTCTTTGAGATTATCCGCTCTTGGTAGGGGCTTGAAGTCTGGCTGCTCATAGCGATGGAGCTCCCTAGCAGCTGTGACTGGAGCACAACAGGATATCCTCGTTATTCCATAAAAAGAGAGTGTCGGGTCATGCAATCGGAAAGGAGTTTCTGGTTCAAAAACTTTTTTAGTTGAAATGAATAAAAAATTGAAAAAGAAAAAAAAGATAAAAACTATAAATCTGTTTAATGGTGTTTGAAATAAATATATTAAGATTAGTTTTATATTAATTAAATATATTAATAATATTAAAAGTAATATTTAATATAATAAATATAATAACAGTTAGAACTATGAGATTTCATATTAAATCTCATATATTTAACATCAATGAAGCATTAATTTATTTTTAATGTTCATAAACTTCCAGTTTGAGCTTGATTAAAGTTTTAAAATATAAGTATTTTAAGAATATAAAGAATAGTTAAGTATTTTTTATTATGTAAATGTTTGGGAAAAATAAATAAAAATGAACTATAAATATATTTTGATTATACTTTCTTAAAAGTATAATAGAGATAGAAAATTCATAATTACTTAGAAAATGTTTATTAGGTAATTGCACATTTATCTAAAGATATCTTAGTCTTAAATCTATAAATTATAACTGAAGGAATAGATCATAAAGTTTGTAATAGTTATGGATGATTTTAACTCTTTGTATATGATTTTTGATAATAATTGAATATTAATAAGTTTCATAAAGTATTGAATTAAAAAGGGTTGAGTTATTGATTATAAAAATAGCTTAATAGATTCTAGTTAAATACATAATAGTTTTTGAATCTAAATGAATATATTTATCTTTGAATAAATAATTGGAAATGAATTATTTAATATAAAGTATTAAAATATAATATATTTATTAAAGTATCTTATTATTTATTTAAATAGATATTGGTCTTTTTAAATAAGTTTATAAGTTTATAAACTAAATTAAAATAAATATCAAATATTAAATTGTTTCTAAGCTAAATTATATTTAAAATGTTACATTAAATATAATTTGCTTAACTAAAATTGCTAAATAATATTCATATAAATACATAATTGGATATAAAAGTAAATCTTATAATCATTTAAATAAAATGCTTATAATTATCTTTAGAAAAGAAAATATATATGAACAACTTTTACTATTTTCATATTAAATTTAATAAATTTAACTTTAAAAAAGTTTAACTAATAGATAGTTAAAAATAAGTAAAATCAAAATAATAGCTTACTAAATCATTTAGTTAAATCATTTAAATATTTTTATACTTTCTTATTTCAAAATATCATATCAATTTAATTTATGTCTTAGAGTCTTTCTATATTAATTTAAGTTAGATTTTTCAAATAAACAAATTTATTAGAAATATTTACAATCAGATTGATAAGCAACTTCTTGCAAGTAATTTATTTTAATATAATAATATTAAATCACAAAAGAAATATTTTCCATTTACGAAGCAACTAACTAATTTTAAATGTTCTTCAATTTCTAATACCATTAAATTTAATTTAGATAATTTGACTATAAAAACATTTTATCATTAAAGTTATTTTAATTAATAATCCACATATTAAGCATACTAATTTACTTTGCTGCTTACTTGCATTATTTTATTATTATTTGATTTAATGATATAAAAAATATATAAATTTTAAAGATAATCTTTAATTATTTTAAGTTTGATGAATATTATTTTAATTTCTTTTTAAATATTTAATATTAGGTTATTGCTTCTTAAATTTAACTTTTGTTTATAATATAATTAATTATAAACAAATAATTTCCTTGTATACTTTTAATTAAAAAAATGTTATAGTCCTACTAATTTCTAAAATTAATCTGCTCTTATATTTATATATTTGTTAATCATTTTATTTAGAATTTTAGTAGAGTTCTTATAATTTATAAACATTATATTACTCTTTATTTTCACTTTATAAGAAAAATAATCAATAGTCAATCAAATTATTACTTAAAACAGCATAACCAAGTGCTTAAAGATTAGGGCTATTTAGCTCAACTTTATTCTTTCACAACATTTCATATTTAAATCATTTGGAAAATAAAAATTATTCAAAATTATTTTTAAATTCATATCAATCTAAAGTTATAATTATCATTTAAAACATGGTGGGACCTCACAATTACCTTTCTCCTTTTATGGCTACCAACAAGTTCCTGGTCAGAGTCATTTTCTCAAGGGAACGCTGTCTTTGAGATTATCCGCTCTTGGTAGGGGCTTGAAGTCTGGCTGCTCATAGCGATGGAGCTCCCTAGCAGCTGTGACTGGAGCACAACAGGATATCCTCGTTATTCCATAAAAAGAGAGTGTCGGGTCATGCAATCGGAAAGGAGTTTCTGGTTCAAAAACTTTTTTAGTTGAAATGAATAAAAAATTG
This sequence comes from Loxodes magnus, assembly GCA_946699065.1. Lineage (NCBI taxonomy): Eukaryota > Ciliophora > Karyorelictea > Loxodida > Loxodidae > Loxodes > Loxodes magnus. The sequence goes on from CAMPDV010000098.1 coordinate 169,645, forward strand.
AAAAAGAAAAAAAAGATAAAAACTATAAATCTGTTTAATGGTGTTTGAAATAAATATATTAAGATTAGTTTTATATTAATTAAATATATTAATAATATTAAAAGTAATATTTAATATAATAAATATAATAACAGTTAGAACTATGAGATTTCATATTAAATCTCATATATTTAACATCAATGAAGCATTAATTTATTTTTAATGTTCATAAACTTCCAGTTTGAGCTTGATTAAAGTTTTAAAATATAAGTATTTTAAGAATATAAAGAATAGTTAAGTATTTTTTATTATGTAAATGTTTGGGAAAAATAAATAAAAATGAACTATAAATATATTTTGATTATACTTTCTTAAAAGTATAATAGAGATAGAAAATTCATAATTACTTAGAAAATGTTTATTAGGTAATTGCACATTTATCTAAAGATATCTTAGTCTTAAATCTATAAATTATAACTGAAGGAATAGATCATAAAGTTTGTAATAGTTATGGATGATTTTAACTCTTTGTATATGATTTTTGATAATAATTGAATATTAATAAGTTTCATAAAGTATTGAATTAAAAAGGGTTGAGTTATTGATTATAAAAATAGCTTAATAGATTCTAGTTAAATACATAATAGTTTTTGAATCTAAATGAATATATTTATCTTTGAATAAATAATTGGAAATGAATTATTTAATATAAAGTATTAAAATATAATATATTTATTAAAGTATCTTATTATTTATTTAAATAGATATTGGTCTTTTTAAATAAGTTTATAAGTTTATAAACTAAATTAAAATAAATATCAAATATTAAATTGTTTCTAAGCTAAATTATATTTAAAATGTTACATTAAATATAATTTGCTTAACTAAAATTGCTAAATAATATTCATATAAATACATAATTGGATATAAAAGTAAATCTTATAATCATTTAAATAAAATGCTTATAATTATCTTTAGAAAAGAAAATATATATGAACAACTTTTACTATTTTCATATTAAATTTAATAAATTTAACTTTAAAAAAGTTTAACTAATAGATAGTTAAAAATAAGTAAAATCAAAATAATAGCTTACTAAATCATTTAGTTAAATCATTTAAATATTTTTATACTTTCTTATTTCAAAATATCATATCAATTTAATTTATGTCTTAGAGTCTTTCTATATTAATTTAAGTTAGATTTTTCAAATAAACAAATTTATTAGAAATATTTACAATCAGATTGATAAGCAACTTCTTGCAAGTAATTTATTTTAATATAATAATATTAAATCACAAAAGAAATATTTTCCATTTACGAAGCAACTAACTAATTTTAAATGTTCTTCAATTTCTAATACCATTAAATTTAATTTAGATAATTTGACTATAAAAACATTTTATCATTAAAGTTATTTTAATTAATAATCCACATATTAAGCATACTAATTTACTTTGCTGCTTACTTGCATTATTTTATTATTATTTGATTTAATGATATAAAAAATATATAAATTTTAAAGATAATCTTTAATTATTTTAAGTTTGATGAATATTATTTTAATTTCTTTTTAAATATTTAATATTAGGTTATTGCTTCTTAAATTTAACTTTTGTTTATAATATAATTAATTATAAACAAATAATTTCCTTGTATACTTTTAATTAAAAAAATGTTATAGTCCTACTAATTTCTAAAATTAATCTGCTCTTATATTTATATATTTGTTAATCATTTTATTTAGAATTTTAGTAGAGTTCTTATAATTTATAAACATTATATTACTCTTTATTTTCACTTTATAAGAAAAATAATCAATAGTCAATCAAATTATTACTTAAAACAGCATAACCAAGTGCTTAAAGATTAGGGCTATTTAGCTCAACTTTATTCTTTCACAACATTTCATATTTAAATCATTTGGAAAATAAAAATTATTCAAAATTATTTTTAAATTCATATCAATCTAAAGTTATAATTATCATTTAAAACATGGTGGGACCTCACAATTACCTTTCTCCTTTTATGGCTACCAACAAGTTCCTGGTCAGAGTCATTTTCTCAAGGGAACGCTGTCTTTGAGATTATCCGCTCTTGGTAGGGGCTTGAAGTCTGGCTGCTCATAGCGATGGAGCTCCCTAGCAGCTGTGACTGGAGCACAACAGGATATCCTCGTTATTCCATAAAAAGAGAGTGTCGGGTCATGCAATCGGAAAGGAGTTTCTGGTTCAAAAACTTTTTTAGTTGAAATGAATAAAAAATTGAAAAAGAAAAAAAAGATAAAAACTATAAATCTGTTTAATGGTGTTTGAAATAAATATATTAAGATTAGTTTTATATTAATTAAATATATTAATAATATTAAAAGTAATATTTAATATAATAAATATAATAACAGTTAGAACTATGAGATTTCATATTAAATCTCATATATTTAACATCAATGAAGCATTAATTTATTTTTAATGTTCATAAACTTCCAGTTTGAGCTTGATTAAAGTTTTAAAATATAAGTATTTTAAGAATATAAAGAATAGTTAAGTATTTTTTATTATGTAAATGTTTGGGAAAAATAAATAAAAATGAACTATAAATATATTTTGATTATACTTTCTTAAAAGTATAATAGAGATAGAAAATTCATAATTACTTAGAAAATGTTTATTAGGTAATTGCACATTTATCTAAAGATATCTTAGTCTTAAATCTATAAATTATAACTGAAGGAATAGATCATAAAGTTTGTAATAGTTATGGATGATTTTAACTCTTTGTATATGATTTTTGATAATAATTGAATATTAATAAGTTTCATAAAGTATTGAATTAAAAAGGGTTGAGTTATTGATTATAAAAATAGCTTAATAGATTCTAGTTAAATACATAATAGTTTTTGAATCTAAATGAATATATTTATCTTTGAATAAATAATTGGAAATGAATTATTTAATATAAAGTATTAAAATATAATATATTTATTAAAGTATCTTATTATTTATTTAAATAGATATTGGTCTTTTTAAATAAGTTTATAAGTTTATAAACTAAATTAAAATAAATATCAAATATTAAATTGTTTCTAAGCTAAATTATATTTAAAATGTTACATTAAATATAATTTGCTTAACTAAAATTGCTAAATAATATTCATATAAATACATAATTGGATATAAAAGTAAATCTTATAATCATTTAAATAAAATGCTTATAATTATCTTTAGAAAAGAAAATATATATGAACAACTTTTACTATTTTCATATTAAATTTAATAAATTTAACTTTAAAAAAGTTTAACTAATAGATAGTTAAAAATAAGTAAAATCAAAATAATAGCTTACTAAATCATTTAGTTAAATCATTTAAATATTTTTATACTTTCTTATTTCAAAATATCATATCAATTTAATTTATGTCTTAGAGTCTTTCTATATTAATTTAAGTTAGATTTTTCAAATAAACAAATTTATTAGAAATATTTACAATCAGATTGATAAGCAACTTCTTGCAAGTAATTTATTTTAATATAATAATATTAAATCACAAAAGAAATATTTTCCATTTACGAAGCAACTAACTAATTTTAAATGTTCTTCAATTTCTAATACCATTAAATTTAATTTAGATAATTTGACTATAAAAACATTTTATCATTAAAGTTATTTTAATTAATAATCCACATATTAAGCATACTAATTTACTTTGCTGCTTACTTGCATTATTTTATTATTATTTGATTTAATGATATAAAAAATATATAAATTTTAAAGATAATCTTTAATTATTTTAAGTTTGATGAATATTATTTTAATTTCTTTTTAAATATTTAATATTAGGTTATTGCTTCTTAAATTTAACTTTTGTTTATAATATAATTAATTATAAACAAATAATTTCCTTGTATACTTTTAATTAAAAAAATGTTATAGTCCTACTAATTTCTAAAATTAATCTGCTCTTATATTTATATATTTGTTAATCATTTTATTTAGAATTTTAGTAGAGTTCTTATAATTTATAAACATTATATTACTCTTTATTTTCACTTTATAAGAAAAATAATCAATAGTCAATCAAATTATTACTTAAAACAGCATAACCAAGTGCTTAAAGATTAGGGCTATTTAGCTCAACTTTATTCTTTCACAACATTTCATATTTAAATCATTTGGAAAATAAAAATTATTCAAAATTATTTTTAAATTCATATCAATCTAAAGTTATAATTATCATTTAAAACATGGTGGGACCTCACAATTACCTTTCTCCTTTTATGGCTACCAACAAGTTCCTGGTCAGAGTCATTTTCTCAAGGGAACGCTGTCTTTGAGATTATCCGCTCTTGGTAGGGGCTTGAAGTCTGGCTGCTCATAGCGATGGAGCTCCCTAGCAGCTGTGACTGGAGCACAACAGGATATCCTCGTTATTCCATAAAAAGAGAGTGTCGGGTCATGCAATCGGAAAGGAGTTTCTGGTTCAAAAACTTTTTTAGTTGAAATGAATAAAAAATTGAAAAAGAAAAAAAAGATAAAAACTATAAATCTGTTTAATGGTGTTTGAAATAAATATATTAAGATTAGTTTTATATTAATTAAATATATTAATAATATTAAAAGTAATATTTAATATAATAAATATAATAACAGTTAGAACTATGAGATTTCATATTAAATCTCATATATTTAACATCAATGAAGCATTAATTTATTTTTAATGTTCATAAACTTCCAGTTTGAGCTTGATTAAAGTTTTAAAATATAAGTATTTTAAGAATATAAAGAATAGTTAAGTATTTTTTATTATGTAAATGTTTGGGAAAAATAAATAAAAATGAACTATAAATATATTTTGATTATACTTTCTTAAAAGTATAATAGAGATAGAAAATTCATAATTACTTAGAAAATGTTTATTAGGTAATTGCACATTTATCTAAAGATATCTTAGTCTTAAATCTATAAATTATAACTGAAGGAATAGATCATAAAGTTTGTAATAGTTATGGATGATTTTAACTCTTTGTATATGATTTTTGATAATAATTGAATATTAATAAGTTTCATAAAGTATTGAATTAAAAAGGGTTGAGTTATTGATTATAAAAATAGCTTAATAGATTCTAGTTAAATACATAATAGTTTTTGAATCTAAATGAATATATTTATCTTTGAATAAATAATTGGAAATGAATTATTTAATATAAAGTATTAAAATATAATATATTTATTAAAGTATCTTATTATTTATTTAAATAGATATTGGTCTTTTTAAATAAGTTTATAAGTTTATAAACTAAATTAAAATAAATATCAAATATTAAATTGTTTCTAAGCTAAATTATATTTAAAATGTTACATTAAATATAATTTGCTTAACTAAAATTGCTAAATAATATTCATATAAATACATAATTGGATATAAAAGTAAATCTTATAATCATTTAAATAAAATGCTTATAATTATCTTTAGAAAAGAAAATATATATGAACAACTTTTACTATTTTCATATTAAATTTAATAAATTTAACTTTAAAAAAGTTTAACTAATAGATAGTTAAAAATAAGTAAAATCAAAATAATAGCTTACTAAATCATTTAGTTAAATCATTTAAATATTTTTATACTTTCTTATTTCAAAATATCATATCAATTTAATTTATGTCTTAGAGTCTTTCTATATTAATTTAAGTTAGATTTTTCAAATAAACAAATTTATTAGAAATATTTACAATCAGATTGATAAGCAACTTCTTGCAAGTAATTTATTTTAATATAATAATATTAAATCACAAAAGAAATATTTTCCATTTACGAAGCAACTAACTAATTTTAAATGTTCTTCAATTTCTAATACCATTAAATTTAATTTAGATAATTTGACTATAAAAACATTTTATCATTAAAGTTATTTTAATTAATAATCCACATATTAAGCATACTAATTTACTTTGCTGCTTACTTGCATTATTTTATTATTATTTGATTTAATGATATAAAAAATATATAAATTTTAAAGATAATCTTTAATTATTTTAAGTTTGATGAATATTATTTTAATTTCTTTTTAAATATTTAATATTAGGTTATTGCTTCTTAAATTTAACTTTTGTTTATAATATAATTAATTATAAACAAATAATTTCCTTGTATACTTTTAATTAAAAAAATGTTATAGTCCTACTAATTTCTAAAATTAATCTGCTCTTATATTTATATATTTGTTAATCATTTTATTTAGAATTTTAGTAGAGTTCTTATAATTTATAAACATTATATTACTCTTTATTTTCACTTTATAAGAAAAATAATCAATAGTCAATCAAATTATTACTTAAAACAGCATAACCAAGTGCTTAAAGATTAGGGCTATTTAGCTCAACTTTATTCTTTCACAACATTTCATATTTAAATCATTTGGAAAATAAAAATTATTCAAAATTATTTTTAAATTCATATCAATCTAAAGTTATAATTATCATTTAAAACATGGTGGGACCTCACAATTACCTTTCTCCTTTTATGGCTACCAACAAGTTCCTGGTCAGAGTCATTTTCTCAAGGGAACGCTGTCTTTGAGATTATCCGCTCTTGGTAGGGGCTTGAAGTCTGGCTGCTCATAGCGATGGAGCTCCCTAGCAGCTGTGACTGGAGCACAACAGGATATCCCCGTTATTCCATAAAAAGAGAGTGTCGGGTCGTGCAATCGGAAAGGAGTTTCTGGTTCAAAAACTTTTTTAGTTAAAATTAATTAATTAAAAAATTAATCTTAAAAATTTAAGATTAATTTTTTTAAGATGTAATTTCTTTGTTAGTTTCAGTTTTTAATAGAACTTATGTTTATTTACCCTTTAAACTCTACAAACTATTATTTTTATATTTGTATTTTCCATTTTAGCCATTGAATTTCCTTAAGAAAGAATCAACACAATATTCTAAATATAAATTTATTAATACTAAAAGCTTCTAAAATTAGCCATAAGCATTTTAAATGTATAAAGTATACTTCAAAATAATTAATTATAAACTTGAACTTATTTAAACTCTTAATATCTAAAGTTATGTTTTTTATTTTAGTCTTAATAAAAAAAATTATTAAAACTAATAATGTGTTTATATCATCTATTTTTCTTTAAAACTAAAGCTTAACCAAATTCTATTTATAACCTTTCAATGCTTCAATCCATAAAATTATAATTAGAACACTCAGCTAAAAGATTTAAAATAATCTTAAGTTAAACTTAATATATTACCATTAAGAAAAGTAACTTAGATTAAGTTTAATAAAAAGGTTTAAAGTACATTTGCAATAATAATATAGATAATAAGGTAGTAAGATAATTATAAAAACTAGATAATTATATATAATAATTATAAGGTAATTAAAAATAGTTATATTATAAAGTTAATTTTAAATAGCTTTTATTAATTTAATTTTTATTTAAAACTTTCTAAATTTAATATATTAAATCTATTTTATAAAATCATATCAAACTATCTTGATGATTTTAACTAAATTTAAATTATCACTATTAATTAAATATCTAATTATTTTATTTTATTTTATTTATTACTTTAAATATTCATTAGAAAATAAAATGATTGAGCTATAAATTTATTTTACTATCTTAATAAATTTTAAAGATAATATATCTAAGCTTAGAACAACAAATTAAAAAGTCAGCTTATTTATGAAGTTAAAATAATAGAAAAATATAATTTATAAAATAAATTATATTTAACTTAAAAATCTAAATTTTGGTTAGTTATTAAATTAAAATTAAGAAAAATTATTTAAATTTTATTTAAAATAAACAATTTAAATGTATGGATTTATATAAGAAAAATTAATATTTTTATATATTAAAATTAAATTGCTATGAATCTTAATTAGTATAATTTAGAGGAGCTTATTTAAAAATTAATATGTCTAATTTAACAATTTTACTCAATAGAAAAGAGTAATACATAATTTAAACTCAGGCTTATATCTATAAGTTTTAATTAAATAGCAAAAGTATTTGTATTTTCAATTTAGAATCACATAAATTATATAATTTTAATAATTAAATATATTTATATAGTAAGTAAATTATAATATACATTATTTTTATTTTTATTAAAAATCTTTTTCATTCTTTAATTACCTAATACTTGTTTGTGTTTATAATAAATTTAAATTATATCTATTAAGTATACAAAATCTTCTTAAAATTTAAAGAATATTAATAAACAATTGCTTCAACATGAAAAATTAAAGACTTGCAAAAGAAAAAATTTAATTACCTAGTATTTAGTTATAACCATTTAAATTATTTTAAATATAATTTAAATAAATTCCTTTAAAATAGCTATTTAAATTTTACATAGTTACTATAATTATTTATTATTTATAAACCAACTATTTCATATTTTGGTAATATCTAATAGCTTAATTATTAATCTAAAGTAAAACATTTTAAATACATTTGTTATATACTTTTAAATTATACTAGAAATTTTTAATTTAAAATAGCTATTATTTAATTATTTCTTTCCTACTCTATCAACAAATACTTAATCAGCTAAATTTATTTTAGATATAAAATTCATAAATTAAATGTATTTTTAATTTAAAATTGCTTTGATTACAACAATTTTACTAAATAATAAAATTAAAGATATATTTAAAATAAAGATAATTGAGTTTGTTTAAATTAAATTAATAATAGATAGAAATTATTAGCCAACCAAATGTTAAGTAGCATATTTAAATTTTATTTTAGTTTAATTATAATTTAAAATGCCTTCGAGGACTAGGATGATTATTTTATCCATTATCGGTTATCTGCTCTTTTTGAGTTGTGAGTCACAGGATGCAGTTTACTTCATAACAACTCCTTAAATTTCTTAAAATCTGGGACTAAATTATGAGGATGGAACCATTGATTTTCCTTATACTTCAATCTAAGATGTACTGAATCTTTTGGACGTGGATATTTAGAATTATATATTTATTTCTCCATATTTGCATACCATGGAATGTCTTTACTGTGCAACTTGCATAGATAATTGCGAAATTTTAAGATCTGGAGAATAATGATCTGGCTCTAAATAAATTTAAATAGAAAGTTTTAATTGTAGTTAATATTCGTATATTTATACAATGTGCGAAAATTAAGATTGAATAGGCGCCATTTTTTTTGAAGATCCTTTAATTAAAATAAATTTAAATAAAGACACATTTATACTAAAAAATATTATAATTACTGGCGTTCACCAGTAATTTCAATTTTCCTGCTAGACCTCTGATTGTAGAGAATACAATAATTCTTATCTTTTATCATCATAGGAATCTTATGTTTCATTCTAAAATGTAATAATTTTTAATCTCCCTTGAAAATCATTTACTTATTTAAGAGCAAATTTTAGTTATTTAGAATTTAATGAAGTTTATATACATCATATGGAAACTTCGAAAAGAGGAAGTATAATAAGAGCATATGATTCAGATGTTATCTTAAATAATACTTAATTTGAATATAATAAAGAAAATATAATTTATAGTTATAATAGCTAATTAAATGTTAGTTATTCAATCTTTTATGGTAATACCATTGACTAATTTTGCTTTTTCTACATCAATACTAAATTATGACTGAAAACATCATACTTTTAATACAATACATAAAATTCGGAAACTGCTTTGATTTCGTAAAATTCATCATCGTTTTTGATAGAAGTTACCTTTGAATAAAATGATTAATTGATATATTCGTACTAAAACTCAAGTTTATAAATTGAAAAATGCTTTTTTGTTGGAAACTACGCTAAAATTGATTCTTTAATCAAAATATTAAATTCAACATGTGAATATATAAAAGATTCTAGATTTTATAAGCAAGGTTCTATTATCGGAGGTAGCTTTTATATTGAAAACTCCACTGTAAAAAGTATTTTAAACTGTTCATTCGAAAATAACGTAGCTCAATTTAAAGGAGGAGTTATAATGCTGGTAAATTCAACAATTTATAATGTTTAAAACTGTACATTTATTGATAATTATGTTACTCAAATAAAAAATTATTTAAGTTAAGGAGGAGCTTTTTACATAGAGAATTCTAAAATTTAAGAAGTTTCAAATAATATATTTTTTAATAACTTTGCAGAAGAAGGAGGATCCCTATATCTTTTAAAATCAAATGTGAGTATCTTTATTAAAAATAGTTTTATATAGAATTAAGCTAAGTTTGGAGCTGTTTTTTCATTTAGTGAAAGCTAAATAAAAATTATTTAAAATAATATTTTTGAATAAAACGAAGCTTAATAGAATGGTGGAACAATATACATAGATAATTCTTATATAAGGTTAATTACTAACTGTACTTTTCTAAAAAACTATGCTTAAGATGGAAGTGTTATTTACGGAATAAAAGTAGAAGTTTTTGAAATTTCGAACAGTTCTTTCATTTAAAATGAAGCTGAAAAATCATTAGGAGCAATATCATTATTAAATTCGCATATAGCTACAATAGCAAATATTAGTGCTTAATAAAACAAAGCTTCTTACTCAGGAGGATTTTTAAGTGCCTGAGAATCTTAAATTGATTTTATATAAAATAATAATTTTATAAAAAATTGGGCATTTATTGGAGGAGTCTTATAATTTTAAGACTGTTAAATTAAAGATATAGTAAATAATAAATTTGAATTGAATAGCGCTACTAATTATGGAGGATGCATTTATTTTTAAAACTCATCTCTAGATTAATTAGTCAATAATTCATTTTTGAATAATAAAGCCTCTTAAGGAGGAGTTATTTAAGCTTCTTTAACAAATATTTCTTTTATTTATAATTGTTCTTTTATCTAAAACATGGCTTTAGATTAGAATAGTGGAATATTTCGTGCTAACAATTCATTAATTAAGTAAATAACAAATTTATATGCATATCAAAATAAAGCAAATAGAGGTGGAAATTTTTTATATGCTTATGAATCAAAATTGGAAGTACTAAATTATAGCATATTTAGAGAACATGTGGCAGTTTTTGGAGGTTCGTTATCACTTTACTTTAGTTAAGTAAGAACAATAGAAAATAATATTTTTGAATACAATGAAGTTGAAGAATAAGGAGGAAGTATTTATTTTTTTAACTCAAGTGCTTAGCTAATTTAAAATAATACTTTCATTAAAAATAAATCCTAAAAAAATGGAGGAGCACTCAGTATTATTGGCTCTAATATCACTACAATATAAAATTGCTTATTCTCAGGCAATAAAGCAGATGGCTATTTTGGAGGAGCAATTTTTCTTTAATAATCTTAAATATAATAGATATAGTTCATAAATGCAGTAGAAAATGAGGCAGTTAAAGATAGTGGAGGATTTATGTATTCTTCTATGTCTCTTATAAGTAATCTGAAAAACTCTATATTTACTAATAATAAAGCTACCTAAAGTGGAGGAGATTTATATATATAAATACTTAAAAACGAAATTATAAATATCTATAACTGCTCTTTTGCAAATAGCTCAGCAGCATAAGGAAGTGCAGCCTATCTTGATAATATAAAGATAACTTTATCTAGTATATAAATAAAGAATAATAAAGCCTTTGAAAAAGGAATCTTTTATTTGAATTAAATTGATGCATATTTTTCAGATATTTTAATTTAAGAAAACTGAGCTTAAAGAGGAACTTTTATATATTGCTTATCATCATAAATTAAATTAAAAGACATAATATCTCATAATAATATTGCAGAAAGAGAAGGAGGATTAATATATTCAGAGCAAAGTAACTTAGTTATTTAGAGTTTAGCAGCTTAAAAAATGAGAGCCATATATGGAGGTTGCTTTTACTTAAGTCAATCAAATCTAACTCTCTAAGATAGTACTTTTGTAGAAAACATAGCTTAAGAGTACGGAGGATTTGCATATGGTATACAAAGTAATATTGAAGTTGAAAATGGTAGTATAAGAAATAATAATGCTAAGAATGGAGTTGCTTTTTACTTGTCTTAATGTTATTTAAAGTTGATAGAAAGCTTAGTAATTTAAAACTAGGCACAAAAAGGATCGATTATGTATCTGACTGAAAGTAATATAAGGTTATATTTAATAAGGTTTGAAGAAAATACTGGGAATGGAGGAAGTTGCTTAGAGACATAGTTATCAGATAATATAATAATAAAAGAAAGTTGATTTAGAAATAATAAAGCTATTTCTATAATATACTCACTTTCAATATAATAACTAACTATTAATAAAACTACATTCCTATAAAATAATGCAAGCTACGGATTAATAGAAACCAAAAATGTAAACCTAATCATTTAAAACTCTTTAATTTAATAAAATGTTATTGATATTGGATCTTTAATTGAAGTTTTCAACCAAAATTTTGTTTTATAGAACAGTTCAATAATAAAGAATATGGCTTAATAAGGTCTAATGATTTCTGCTAAATATGCTAAAGCAAAGATTAGCTTATCATACTTTGAAGGTAATAAAGGATATAAAGGAGCTTCTATATACTCTTAGCTTTCTAATTATAGTTTATCTGAGAGTATTTTTATAGAGAACGAAGCTAATTTTTCAGGAAGTATAATTGAAGGTAATTAAGACTTTATTTAAATAAAAAAATGCTAGTTTTTCAAAAATAAAGCCTAGAGTGGAGGAGTGTTTTAATTTTAATAATCTTAAGTATTTTTGGAATAAATTTATGGTTATTAAAATAATGCAAGCATAGGAGGAATTGTAAAAGCAGATAATTCTTATATTCAAATTATAAACTCTAACTTCACTAGGAATCAAGCAAGTTAAGGAGCTGTCTTTTACCTCTTAGCTTCAAATTTAACATTCTAATATATTATATGTAATTCAAATGTTGCTTCAGCAATAGGAGGAGTAGGCTACTTCTAATAAAGGAGCTAATTTAAAACCTTAAGCTCTAGTTTTTTTAATAATTAAGCAGTTGATGGAGCTTTTATATACGGCTAAAGTTGCTAATTTACAATAATAAACTCAAATATCTTTAACAACACTGCTTTATCTTTAGGTATAATAAGTTTATGAACCTCATAGAGTGAAGCAGCAAGTATAATCTAAAATACTTCTATTAATACTAATTTTGGATAAAATTCTTTAATATTCATTTATAAAAGTTAGTTACAACTTAAAAACGTTTCAATTGGTTCAAACAAGGCATCTGAAATGACTTCAGGTATCATGATCTGAGATTCTACAGTTAAAATTGAATGATCAACATTTGAAAATTAGAGTGCTTATTCAGGAGTCTATATTTTAGGTGATTTAGATTCTAAAATAGAAGTATTTAATTCTAAATTCAAAGATAGTAAAGGAGAGTATGGAAGTGCAATTTAACTAGCTAATTCTTCTTTATATTTATCATCAGTGACTTTCGAAAACATGAACGCTTAATAAGGTAGCATTTTTGCTGTTTAATCTCACCTAATGATTTGAAATAGTTCCTTTAGAAGCTTAAGTTCTTAACTTTATGGATCTATAATTTATATAAAAAGCTGCTAAATGAATATGGAATGATGTACTTTAAAGGAATATGTAAATACTGCTGTTTATTCTGAAAATAGCTTTTTAAATTTAAATAATACTTCTTTTATTAATGGAGTTAGTAGTCTTACTTATGGATCTGCCATTTATTCTTATAACTCCTATATGAATATGTAAAATTGCTATTGTTCTAATCAAATAGCAATATCAGGTTCTTGCTTTGCTATCCTAAATGATAACTAATAGAATCATAACTTGATAAGTAATAGTAAGTTTGAAAACTGTATTGCTGCAAAAGAAGGAGGAGTAGGGTATGTTGTAAATGCTAATATAAGTTTCTATTTTAACTAATTCTATAATAATAGAATAAATGGTATTGAACCATATATTACTAAAGGAGGAGCTTTAAGACTAATATGTGAAGATTAATAATAATGCAGTTATCAAATTACTTACAATACTTTTATTAATAACACTATCAGTAGTTAAATTAGTCAAGGAGGTGCCATTTCTATTCAAGATACTATACCTATTTTTATTCCTAATACTACTAGTTAAGAAATATGCTCTTTGTTTAAACATAATAAGGCATATTATGGGAATCATCTAGCTGCCTTTCCATATAAACTTGATAATGTTTCTTAACATGATTCAATAACTTAATGCTATTAAAGTGAAAAAATAGAAAGAAAACTATTAGATTAAATACCAGGAATGTAAATACCTGAAAGCTAAATTTATTTAACTGATATTTTTGGTTAAGTAGTAAAAACTGATAACTAATCACTAGTTTCTATATATTCAGATGAAGCAGAATTATCAGGTAAAACTAGAATATAGTCAGAGTAAGGAGCATTCACAATTAGAGATATAATAGTAAAAGCTTAACCAGGAAGTCAAGTTTAACTATAATTTTAATCAGATGCTATTAAAAAAGCTGATTAAGGCTTAGATAATATTGAATAAAGTAAATTAGTGCTATAAATTAATATTTAGTAATGTCTTACTGGTTAAATCCTTATTGACTCAATTTAATGCTAAAATTGCCTATATGGGTAATATTCATTTAATATAAGTGATAAGTCTTGCAGAGAATGTATGTAAGGAGCAAAATGCTATGGTGGAGATTTAGTTGTGCCAATATCTGGGTATTGAAGAGAAAATTTTACTTCTGAAGTAATGCATAAATGTCCTAAATACCTAGCATGTTTGGGTACGAATTTAAATAAAAGTTATATTTCCAAATATTTTTAAATCACTGATAAGATTGCAAAATAAAATTATAGAAAAGGAATACAGTGATAAGGAAGCTGTAAAGATGGTTACACAGGTCCTCTTTGTGATACATGTTAAGAAGGTTGACAAAAAAACAATTACAATAATTGTGAAAAATGTAAAAGTACTAAGTCAATAATAATATTGTATTCAATTATAATAGTGATATTTATATGCTTTATAATCTATTTAGTGAAATAAACTCTAAAATCAGCTTTTGAATAGGAATAGTATTATGGAGTTTATTTCAAAATTTTTACTAATTACATTTAGTTTTCCAATCTAATTTTTAACTTCAAATTTGATTGGCCGAATTATTTCGATTATTTTTTTAATATAAATGAATAATATCTTGCTGTTACCCAATCCATATTCAAGTTCGATTGCATTTAAATAAGTTAAGACAATAAGTATTATTATGCAGTAATTGGAAATATTTTTCTTCCTTTTTTAATACTTTTAATTTCGTTTTTGACTCTTCTTTTATGAACTGTAATATCATGGAAGCGTTTTAATAAGTCATTTTTTATTACGGTGTTGAGTGTTAGTTTTTTCTAAATCTTTACTAATTTAATGATGTAGATTTTTAGTGTCTTCAGCTGTTATTCTATTTCTAATGATTCATCAGTTCTAAATGCATTTACTAGCATTGCATGTTGAAAGGGATTTCATTATAAGTTTATTTTCATTTATGCGTTACCAGCACTTTTACTCTATGGCTTTCTAGTTCCCTTTTTAGTTACTTTATATCTATATAAGAATAGAAAAGCAATCAGAACTATCGCAATAAAGTCTCAGTTTGGATTTTTAACAATTGGGTACAGTGAGAAATTTTACTTCTGAGAGTTTGTAAAGACATATGAAAAATTTGGAATTAGCTTTGTCTTTGTTTTACTATAAAAGAATACCATTATGTTTTAATACTGATGCTTAATTATAGTTTTAACTTCAAGTATTTACTTATAGCTTAGATTTAAGCCCTACATCAATAGTTAGTTAAATAAACTTGAAATTAGCTATCTAGCAATTTCAAGTTTTATACTATTTATAGGCATTTATTTCAACTCAGGTGAAAGCTACTTAGTTATAGACTACTTAGTTTTCCTTTCTTTGATACTAGTAAACTGCTACTTTTTACTAATTTGAATATAGTCGTTAATCATTTAGTTTGGGTATCAAGCTTCTTATAAAACTTTAGACATTTACTTACGCTTTTGCCGCTTTAAAAAGCATATTTAATTAGATGAAATTATAAATAAATGAAGTAGCAAAGAGAATGAATAAAAGAAGGGGAAAGAAAGATTCTTAAAGTTAAGGACTTAAATAAGCAAAATTTTTAAATTGAAGAATTAATCTAAATAAAAGCTAAATGACACCTAGTTTTATGACTTAGATCAATACAATAAACGCTCTAAGCTCTTATTCTCTAGGTTTGATGATTAAGAGGCTCCTCAGTTACTAAAGCAAGTAGAATGGTTACTTTTACTTGATATAAGCTTAATAGAACTTTACTAGCAAACTGTATAAAATTTGACAATGACTTAAAAGGATTATTGAACCAAGCAAGTCAATAAATTTTTCAGCAAGATTTAAGATCCTTGAGATAACTTTTCTTTCTTTAGTAGAAATGACGAAAACCGTACTAAAATTATAAAGGTAGAAATGAAATAACCAGAAAATTAAGAATCAGACATTAATAATTAAAGGAAATAAGAAGCTATTTATTTATAAGATTTAGATGAATCATCAAATAATAATCTATCCCATCAATATGATATAAAATAAATTTAAAGTAGTCTTAGTATTTTAAAAAGGAATATTCTACAAAACTAATGTAGTTACTAAAAATAATGGAAGGGAATTTAATTTGCATTTTAGGAAACCTTTGAGGAAAGCAGAAAAAGTCAAAATCTTGAAAATGAAAAATTAGAATTTTTTTATAATGACATTACTCAGCTAGAATAAATATCTTCCTAGCAGATTATGAGAGAAGAAGAAAAAATTTAGGATGAAAGATGAAAACATAAAAGAAAATAAACTAATTTTGATTTAATATTTCATAATTTTATATGTTTAGCTTTCATTATATTTTAATTTACAAATTATCATTGTCATTGAAAAATAAAATCTAAAAAGTAACTAAAATAAATTAATCTACATTATAATAATAAAAAGAGAATTAAATTAATAAAAGAATTCAAGCATTGGAGAAGTTAAAATTAGTGCCAGCATTAAGTTACTTATATTAGTTTAACTTTATATATTAAAAAGCTTTATAGTAAATAATTAATTTTAATTAATGTTTCTTTTAGCTGGCTTTAATAGTGATTTATCTACACTTATTTATTATTTTAATATAGATTTATAATTACTTCTTTTAAAAATTGCTTTTTATTCACTAAGAATGATATTTTATTCCATAAGAAACTCGAAATACAACTTTTATTAGTTGATAAATTTGAAAAAATTAAAATAAGCAAGGGGAAGTTTTAAGCTCAATGTAAAGTATCTTAATTTCAGTTTTGTACCTATATAAAAATTCTATTAGAAAAAAATGTATTATTAAACTATTTTTGCTTATAATTAAATTTTATCATATTTAGCTATATTTTTCCATAGTCATTTATATTATTATAGATTTTTAATTAAAAGGTAACTTATATAATAATCCAAAAGAATACCTTAAATAATGTAATGCTTTATTATATCTAAAGCCTTAAAGAGATTCCTAGTTGGATTAAGTTCTTGAAGACTATTCAACTGGATGATTATATTCTTTGGGGGCCTGAATTCTATGATCATGAAATATGTATTAAGTACATGGTGTTCCCAGTTTGCGAAAACTTAACAGAAGAATATCTTATATCCATTAAGAGAACTATTAAGAGTAAAAGTATGATGGAAATTTCGTTACCTAAAACTAAAATCTAATAAATAGGCATTAATTTTTAAGTATCTTAATAAACCAATGCTAAACATTTCTATTATTTAAAATTCTAAAAATATTAATATTTTCTTATATAATAATAATTTAATTAATGTATTTCACTTTTACTTGGTTTATTACGAATTAAAAGTTTAATGTAAAATAAAAGTATCAACTTGCTTGGGTCTTCTCTGTCATAAATCTCGATTATTTTAGATTAGTGCCTCTAATACTAAAAAAATGGTAGAAGGGTTCAAGAAAGGCTTTTATGCCATCTCCTAAAAAGGGGAGAGAAAGTAAGAACCCCCATCTTTAACTCACACATCTTCTTCCTAAAAATAATCTTCTTCTCAGAACCTTCAAGAATAATAGACTCAACTACGAACTTACAGGCCAGCCTAAAAGATGGGGCAAAAGCGCCAAAAGGCTACTCCAATGACATCAACCGAAGAGGAAAGACCTAGAATGGTGCTGGAGACGCAAGAAGCAGCAGCCGTGCGAGAGTTTGCGATGCCACAGTTCCAGGAAGAACAGGCATAAATTTTAGTCGCATTATCTGACCTGAAGGAGGAAGTAAAGAGGCTACGATTAGAGAATAAAGCTCTAAAAAATCCAGTTACTGAGCTCGAGGAATGGAAAGAAAGCTTCTGGGAAGTCTACGATCGAGAGCAAAACATTTTCTTCAGGGAAATGGGATTGCTGCAGCAGAGAACAACTGTACTTGAAGAGATCAGCAAATAGCAACAGTAGTAGGAATTAAAAGTTAGGACAATTCAAGATCCAATGGACATAGAAGGAGCTACTAATTTACCGAGGAGTCCAGACAAGAAATGAATTAGGAATAAACCAAGATTTTTTGTATGCAAATATGCAAGCAAACTGGACATAAATATAGACAATGCTAGAAATTTAAATTAATTAAATAATAGTACTGGAATAGAAAATAATAAGAAAAATAATAGTACTTATATTAGGATAAGATTAGACGAGAATTACTCTTCATTACTCTATTAGTTAATTTTCTAACTTTTTATTCTTATTTAAATAAAATAGAAAATATAATTATAATTACATTTTTTAAATATAACCATAATTTCAATAATTTTTAACTAAATTTACTTAAATTTATTTAAAACTAGAAGATGAATATTTCTATTTAATTATATTAATGTGTAAAATAATTTTTATTCTATTCTTTATACAAAACACTTTTTATAGCTTGTTCTAGTTATTTTTATTTCAGATACATTTTTTTATTAATATTTATTATTTAAAAAATACAATCTAAGTGTCTTTCTGATATCTCTAAGTTCATTAATTGACATACTAATAAATCTTTAATTTTGATTTTAGAAATTTTATAAATGATATTATATACCAAAAATTATAATAAAAACCTTTCTAATAAATAAAGATAATATGAATATACTTCTGATGCTTATCTCAAATAATCCAGATTATAATTTTTAATTAGTCTTCTTTTATTAGTTATTTGATTATTTAGAAAATTGAAATTTTTTTTATTTTTTCTTATTTTTATCTCCATTTTATCTAGATAGATTTACACTTAGTTCTTCTTTTTTTTGATTGAATCTATTTATATAGTTATAGTTGACTAGCCATTAGTTTAAATTCTAACTTTTACTAAAATCCATTTATTAAAGAATCTACTTAGAGTAAATAACTATTTTTAGACTTTTATTTATCTTATTTTATCTTTTGAGTTCTTTATGTTGGTCTAAAAGTAGTAAATTGATTCTACTTGCAAAAATAGTAATTGATCACTAATATCTACAATTTAATGTTAATATTTCAGCATAGTATAGCAATAAATAATAAATTAAGAGATAAACTAGATTATTCTCTTTAGAAAATCCTTTTATTTCAATTAAGCTTATAGCATTTTCCTTTAAGGCTATCTAATTTTGTTTATTATTTCTTTTTCATTAATTCAAATATTTCATATCTAGCTGCATAAATTGTTATTTCTAGTCATGAAGAATTGTAGTTGCTAAATAATGCATTATAGCATTTTTTAACTTTTGCATATATAATAAAGTTTCTAAAAATAGAAAATCAACTAATAGCATAATTAGAAATGTTTGATCTCTATTTACTATTAATACTATTTTTAAACTCTCTAATACCAAATACTTTTTATCACTTATGATATATATTAAAAAGCTTAGATATTTTAATATTTAGCTTAAAAGCTTATCATTATATTAATATTAAAGAGTATATCTTCTGTTCATTTATATATAAGAATTTACATTTTTATATATCTTCATTCTATTTAAAGATACATCATAGCAAACTAATTTAATTTTATTTATTTATTTGTATACTTTTATAGTAATTTATTATCTAATAATATCATTTAGATATTATAGGTTTAATACCATATATTAGAGATAATTAAATTTATATATGCTGTAATAGTATTTTTAAAGCTTGCTATTATACATTTCATATATTTATATAATAGATAATTTCATTAAAATTATGTTTCCTTTCAAGTTACTTTACATTTTCAATTCTCACTTTTCTTTTTTTCTTCCTCGATCTAAACTTGAGATACTTCACCAAACTAAGTCATATCGCTGTATAAAAATTCCGATCTTTCGTTTAAGAAATTTATACTTTATCTGTTTTCTTCAAAAGACTCTTAAAATGCAAACTTAGTATTTAGCCATTATGTTTAATAATTACACTTGTTTTGGAGAATATTTCTTTTTAGAATGCTAAGACTATTTTGAATTTATTATTTATCATAAGCTTGAGAAGATAAAGTATTATTTTATGCATCATCTAAATCTTATAGTATTATATCTTTTTGATTACTTTAAGAATTAATGCTTCCTTCTTAATCTTTTAGTTAATATCTTTTTTTACTTACCTTTATAGTCTTAGCAATATTCTCCTCCTTACTACTATATTTTGAAAAGCTATGTCAAGGCTCTTTAATCTTTCTGAGCAATCTTTTAACTTACTAAATTCAATATTCCTACTAAGTGAATATTTAATTTTGAGCATTTAGCTAGTATAGTTCTAATAAGCTAACATCAAGCAGTAGTAATCATTCTACTTGCTTTAGTAGCTTTGGTACTTCTTAATCCTCAAACCTTGAGAATATGATTTGAGTATGTTTATTGTATTGGTCTAAATCATACAGCTAAGTATCATTATTCTATTACTGTTGCTGCTTATCTAATTTTAAGATTTTACTTATTTAAGCCCTTAATTTTTAGAATCTTTCTAACTTCTACTTTTGTTCATTCTCTTACTTACTCCAATTAGTTATAATTTCATCTAATTTAATATGCTTTTTAAAGCAGCAAAAGCGTAAGTAGATATCTAGAGTTTTATAAGAAGCTTGATATCCAAACTCAATTATCAAAGACTAAATTCATACTAATAAAAAGCAGCAGTTTACTAGTATCAATGAGAGGAACACTAAGTAGTCTAGTACTATGTATCTCTCACCTGAGTTGAAATAAATCCCTAGAAACAATACAAAAGCAGAAATAGCCAGATAACTAATTTCAAGCTTATTTAGTTAGTTATTAATATAAGGTTGAAATCTTAACTATAGTCAAAAGCTTAAAGTTAATACAATAATTAAGCATCAGAACTGGAATATAATGGTATTCTTTTATAAGAAAACAAAGACAAAGGTAATTGCAAATTTCTCATACATCTTAACAAACTCTCAGTAGTAGAAATTTTCTTTGTAGCCAATGGTTAAGAAACCAAACTAGGATTTTATTGTTATAGTTTTGATTATTTTTCTGTTTCTATATAAATATAAAGTAACTATAAAAGGTACTAAAAAGCCATAGAACAATAGAGCAGGTAAAGCATAAATGAAAATAAACTTAAAATGAGATCCATTTCAGCAAACTATGTTAGTAAACGCATTTAAAACTGATAAATCATAAGAAATACTATAGCAGCTAAAGGCACTAAAAATTTTCATCATTAAATTGGTATAAATTTAGAAAAAGCTAACACTCATCACTGTTATAAAGAAAGACTTATTAAAACGTTTCCATTATATTAAAGTCCATAAAAGAAGAATCAAAAATGAACCAAAAAGTATTAGGAAAGGAAGAAAAATATTTCCAGTAACTTCAAAATAATACTTATTGTCTTAACTTATTTAAATGCAATCAAACTTGAAAATAGATTGGGTGACAGCAAGATATTACTTATTTATATTAAATAAATAATCAAAGTTATTTGGTCAATCAAACTTGAAGTTAAAAATCAAATTGGAAAACTACATGTAACTTGTAAAAATTTTGAAATAAACTCCATAATATTGTTCCTGTTCAGTGGCAGATTTTAGAGTCTATTTTACCAAATAAATTAAGAAAATTATAAATATCACTATAATAATAGTATTCAGTATCATTATCTATTTGGTACTTTTACATTTTTCACAATCATTAAAGTTATTTTTTTGCCACCCTTCTTAACACGTATCACAAAGTGGGCCTTCAAATCCTTTTTAGCAGTTTCCTTGTCAAACTATTCCTTTTCTTTATTCCTCTCTTTGATTTTTATTTGTGGTTTAAATATATTAAGCTATATAATCTTTGGTTAAATATGTACCTAAACATGCTTTATCTTTAGGACATTTATGCATTACTTCAGATGTAAAATTTTCTCTTCAATATCCTTTTTCTGGAACAATTAAATCACTTCCTAAACATTTACCTCCTTTCATACACTCTTTACAAGCTTTTTCACTTGCTTTTAACGAATATTATCCAAATAAGCAATTTTAACATGAAGATGAGTCAATAAGAATTTATCCAGTAAGACATTACTAAATATTCAATGATAGTTGTATTTTGTTTGATATGCTTTTATCTTGATTATTTGCCTCAATAGCATCTGTTTCAAATTATAGATTAACTTAACTTCCTGGCAAAGCTTTTACTATTATATCTTTAACTGTGAATACACCTTACTCTGAAAATAGTCTTGTTTTTCCTGATAGTTCTGCTTCTTCTGAATAGATAGAAACTGTTGATGAATCATCAGTTTTTACTACTTAACCAAAAATATCAGTTATGAAAATTTAACTTTCAGGGATTTAAAATCCTGGTAACTAATCTAATAAATTTCTTTCCATTCTATTATTTTAGTAGCATTAAGGTAAAGCATCTGAAAATGAAACATTTTAAAGTTTGTATGCAAAACCAGCTAAATCTTTTCCATAAAAGGCCATATTATCTTTAAACAAAGAGCATATTTCTTAACTAGTAGTATTAGGAATAAAAATAGGCATAGTACCATATAAAGAAATGGCTCCTCCTTCACTTATTTAATTGTTAATAGTGTTATTAATAAAGGTATTATAATTAATGACATAGCTACATTATTACTCATCTTTACATATTAATCTCAATGCTCCTCCTTTAGAAATCTAATTAGCATCACTGTCTATTCTATTGTTTTAGAATATGTTAAGTTATAAAGTAATATTAGCATTTTCAACATATCCTACTCCTCCATCTTTATAACTAATACAGTTTTCAAACCTATTTTTATAAATAAAGTATTCATTTCCTGCTTTATCATTCAGTATAGCAAAGCATGATCCTGACAAAGCTATTTAATTTGAGCAATAGCAATTCTATATTTTCATCTAAGAGTTGTAAGAATAAATAGCAGATCCATAATTAAGATAGCTAACTCCATTTATAAAGGAAGTATTAGTTAAGTTAGAAAAACTTTCTTCAAAAGAAATAGCGGTATTTTCATATTCCCTCAAAGTACATTACTCCATGTTCATTTATGAGTTTTTCATGTAAATAACCGATCCTTAATCTTAAGAAATACTTTAAGTAAATGTTGAGTTTAGTACATTTAGCTCTGATTAGAGAGCATAAATACAGCCTTATTTAGCGTTCATATTTATAAAGATAGATTAATTTAGTTTTAAAGTAGACTTAGATAGATAAATAGCACTTCCATATATTCCAGAACCGTTTTTAAATTAAGTATTGCTAATTTCTATTTCTGAATTTAAATCACCCAAAATATAAGCTCCAGTATATCCTTCCTATTTCTCAAAAATAGAATCATCAATTAAAACTTTGGAGCTTCAGACCATTAATCCTGAAGTCATCTAGACTGCTTTATTATTGCTAACTAGCACGTTTTAGGAAATTAAGTAGCTTTAATATACAAAAATTATATTAGTGTTTCCTATATTATTATATACTTAGCAATCCTTTAACCAACTTGGAGGTTCTTCTAATGAAGCTCATAAACTTATAACTCCCATAAAAGAAGCGCTATTATTAAAAATTATTGAATTATGAATGTTAAATTATGCATTTTAAGCGTACAAAAATGCTCCATCATATGCTTAGTTATTATAGAATTAAGAATTTTACGTTTTAAAGTTACTACTTAACTAAATGTAGCCTACTCCTCCGTTTGTTGAAGCAATATTTTAACTACAATCAACTTTATAAAGATATAAATATGTTGTTTATATATAGAAAACTCCTCCTTAAGTAGCTTCATTAGAAGTGAAGTTTGAGTTTAAAATTTTGATAGTTGAATTTTCGGTTTTCATAACTCCACCAATAGAAGCTTTATTATATTTCCCAATGGTCTAATTTATTTATACTTAGCTTTATTAAAATATGAATACGCCTCCACTTAATGCTTTGTTATTATAAAACTGACTATTATGAATCTAAATGTTTCCTTAGTTCGTTTCAATAATACTTCCTGTAAATAAAGCTTCATTATCATAAAAAGTACAATTGCTTATACTATAATTAGAAAGCTAAGACTATATAGAAGCACCTTTATATCCTTTATTACCTTCAAAGTTTGATAATTAAATGGTAGCATTAGCATATTTAAATGAAATTATGTATCCTTACTAAGCTTAATTATAGTAAAAGGAACTGCTTCATAAAATACAATTTTGGTTAAAAACTTCTATTAAAGCTCCATTATCAATAACGTTTTAGTGAATTAAAGAGTTTTAAACCATCAAATTAGCATTTTTGGTTTCTATTATTCCATACATTGCAACATTCTTAATGAGCATAACTTCATTAATTAAGAGTTTTATTACTTAGAGTGAGTAAATAATAGAAGTAGCTCTATTATTTTGAAATAAGCAGCTTTATAAAACTATTTAATCTGATAAATATAGTTCTAAGGAATTTCCTCCAACAGCTATATTGTTTTCAAAAGTTAATTATTACAAGGTTACATTAGATTCAGTAAGATACATAATAGATCCTTTTGAAGCTATATTTTAATTTATTTAGCTTTTAAACATGTTTAAACTAGTTTAACTTAAATAAAAAGTAGCTCCATTCTTAGCTTTATTGCTTTATATTTAAACATTCTATGTCAAAATAACACTTTTCTAAGCATATGCAAATCCTCCATAATATGTACCTTCACTTTATATGAATTTACTATCGATAATTTCAACAAAAGACTGGCTTAAGTATAAACAACCTCCATATAAAGCTTTAAAATTTCTAGCGCTTACATTTTAAACAATTAAATTACTTAAATCAGAGTAAATCAATCCTCCTTCTGAACCTGCCGAAATATCTTAAATTTGTATATCCTTTACCTAAATATTAGTGTATGAAATATAAATTAAGACTCCTCTTTAGGCTTAATTGTTTTAAAACTCAATAAACTAAATTTAAGCAATCAATTTACTTAAATACAAAATTCCATTTTAAATAGCTTTACTATTTGTTATTTATATATTTTTAAAGATAACATTTTAGCTAAAAGCATAAGCAACACCTCCTTCGTTTGCTTTACTTAATGTAAATAAGCTATTTTTTATTAGTAGCTCTTATTCTTAAAAATCCGTTAGATATAAAGTTCCTCCTCTTTCTCTTGCTGAGTTTCCAGTAAAATTACTATTTTCTATTTGGTATAAACTCGATTGATAAGAGCAAATAAATCCTCCATTGTCTTAAATAGCTTCGTTTTTATAAGCATTTATATGCTCAATTTGAACTATTTTAGAATTTTAAAGTAAAATAGTCCCACCACATAAATTATATGCCTAATTTTCTAAAAAGGAACAGTTCTATAATAAATAAATAGTCGATCCAATAGCATAAATTGCTCCTCCATATTTTTAAGCTTTATTCCTAATGAAGCTGCAGTTTAAAATCTAATTTATAGTTGAATTTTAAAAGTCTAGACTTCCTCCTGATTCTTCAGCTTGATTATTATAGAAAACATTATCTTTAATGATTTGCACTTAGCAATCTTAAAAAGATAAAGCACTTCCTCATTTTGCTGTATTCTCAGTAAATAAACTATTTTCTATGATTTCTAAACTGCTGCTTAATCCTCTAAAGATGCTCTTACTTACAAACTATAATTATTGCGAAGCATTTATGCTGGTTATTTACTTAATTTATGATTTAATAATATGAAACACTCCACTTTTCAAATCAGAAACTTAATTTTAGATGAAACAACAGTTATGAACCTTAGTGATTTAAGTTTCTATCATTCCGATAGCTCCACCCTAAAAAGCTACATTTTAATAAAACGAGCTATTAGTCAAAGAATTTATTGTAGTTCTTTCCATATGAATGCCTCCACCTGAAAAATATGCTTCATTCCGTTCAAAAGTATTATTTACAATATCTTTTATGCTGGAATCTATAAAGAATAGTACTCCACCATATCTTCCTTCATTATCTTTATATACATTATTAATCAATAAAGCAGCATCTGATTTATTTAAATATAAAAATCCTGATCAGTTGATACCATCATTCTAAGAAGCAAACACATTAGATATTATAGTAATATTAGAATATTAAAGCGTTATAGTTCCTTCTTGGCTATTTTATATAAAAGAGCTATTAGAAATTTCAAAAATATCTACTTTATATCCCCAAATAGCATTTCCTTCCAAGGCTTAGTTTTTTAGAAATGTGCAATTACTAATTTGTTGTATTTAGGAATTTTGCATTCAAATACTTCCTCCTTATCCTCATTAACTTTGATAAAAACTATTATTTAAAATATATTAAATTTTACTAAAAGAAGCACTAATAACACCTCCTATATTAGCTGAGTTCTGAGTAAAAGTATTATTAATTAGGCTACTTATATTTGACTAATAAAGACAAATAAATCCCCCTTCATATGCTTAAAGATTAGTAACTTTGTTATTTACAATATTTTAGATATAAGAGTATTCAGCATATATAGTTCCTATTAAAAGGCTTAAGGATTCTTGTAGTTAGATTCTATTAAATAAGCAATTGTTTATTAAATAAACAGTTGAACTTTTCACTAAGATAGATCCTCCTGCAATTTCTGCTATGTTGTTTATAAATTAGCTATTTTCTATAGATTTTATTATAGAATTATCAAAGGCTAAGCTTCCTCCCAGTTAAGCAAAATTATCTTAAAAGGAGCAATTATAGATATACTCACTCTATGAATTATTAAAATAAATTATCTAGCCTCACTCTGCTTTATTTGATATAAACTGACTACTTTCTATCTAAGTACTAGAGTAATTCAAACTATATAGCACTCTACTATTTTCCTAAAATAAGTTATATTTTAAAACAGAAGTAGAGTTTGATGAATAAAAAATGGTGCTTAATGCTACAGTATTTTAGCTAAAGATGGAATTAGATAAGTATAAGCAAGCATGAAAATAGTAAATACAGTTCCATATAAATAAATTTTTCTTAAACTCTGATTAGCTAATATTTAGACTACTATTCTAATTGTAAATTAAGTTCCCTTCAACCTAAGTAAATTAACTATTATAGATCGAAACTTATGATTCGCTTATATTTAGTACATTTCCACTGAGTTTTTACGTATTACATAATAACATTACTCAATCTTAAGTTACTTTTATCTGCCCGTATGTAAAATGAGGGTTTCCAAAAAAGATATTGTATTGTTGTGTTCTGTAAGTAAACTTAAGAATAATTGGAAGTGAAAATATAAGAGTCAAAATATTAATCACAATCAGTTGCCTAGCATTAAAATTCATTTAATAGGCTAGTGCCAGTAATTAAAAGATTACTTAATAAAAGCGTATCATTTTGTAGATTTATTTTCACTAACTAATTTTTTAAATAAATGGTGGCAAATTTATTTGAATATATGCACATTTAATATAACTCTTAGTTCTCTTTACAATTGAATGTTTAAATCGAAATTATTTTAGAACCTTTTCAAGGCTCTCCACCTCTCAAAATTTCGCACGCATCTTTGTAATCCATAAGAGGCAGGCAGTCTATAACATGCTCATGAGGAGAAATAAATATTTCATAAGAGATTCCCCCAGGTAAATTATAAAGCACTTATTAAATCGTTGAAAATGGGAAATTAATACTTCCATCCGAATATCCATATAAATCTACAATATCAGGATGAGTTATGAAGATTTACTAAGTCTGTGATTAACAAACTTTCAGGAGAAAGTAAGCGATGGATAATAAAATGATATTCCTACAATCCACTGGCATTTAAATTATAATTAAATGAAAACAATTCAATTTAAAGGCTAAATTAAATAAAAAGAAGAAACAATCAATCTAAAAATTACAATGGAATTTAAGTTTAAATTCAAATAATTCAAGTACCCGCCAGGTAATTTAAAATAATTAATAAAATTAAGAAGAATTGGTTATCTATTTCAATAGTTATTTCTATTATAAGTTTAACTTATTTAAATATGCTACATATTTTTATTTAACTGAGCTACATTTAAATTAATTATCTATTTAGCCTCTATAAATTATTCTTTCAGATTATTGCTAAATTAAAATAGAAGTTGCTAATTATAGGGTTATTTATTAATTATTAAGACCAAATTATATCTCTTTATAGTAAATTATTAGCTATTATTATTAAAATAGCTATTAACTCTCCTTAAATAGCTTATACAAGCTAAATCATTTATAAGTTTATTAATATTTCTACAAGTTATTGGACTTTAAGATATTAAAACCAGGTATAAAATTAAAAATTTAGTAAAAGTTTGCTAATAAGACGCTAAGTTATAAGCTCTCTTAATTTATTAGTTAGAATATTAGTTTCTTTACCAATGTCTATGGTTAAACAAAATAATTATACTAAAAGCAACTTAAATTATAAAATTCTTATATTTGGTTTTTTATGAAAGGCTTAAGATTCTTCGTCTTTATATATTCTATTAAATTTGTATTGAGCACCTTTACATATAATCATCTAACTAAATCTAAAATTTTAATTAAGTTCTAGCAAGAGTTAGCTTAATTATAGATGCTTTTGGTTAATTTTATTTTTTGCTATATTTTGGGAAAGCATACTCATTAAAAGAAAATTTAGATAAGTCTACTAAATTAGAAGGAATACCTAAAGCTAAATAGCTAACTATTTAAATTTTAAATATATATCTATTTCTCTCTTCTCTTTAATAACCTTCTTTATAGATTTATTTTTCAGGACTATTTATTAAAATTTAAAAATATCATGAAGGTAAAATAACTAACTACATTCGTTTAAGCTATAATAAAGAAAATTTATTGTTATTTCAATCCCTTTAACTATAAAACTAACCTATTTTATTTGGTGATATATGAATAACGATTCTCTTACTCATAAATTATAGCTTCTTTAATTTATTTTTATAACCTGTCACTTTATTGAAAATTAGAAGTAATGAAGAATCCAATTAAAATAGATCGGAATATTTAGATGCTAGTTAATAATCTAAGGAATTTTATCGCAGAGAAGATTTTTTATTTTCTAAGAGATAAAAAATAAAATTAAGGAATGGTTGAAATTCCTGTGCTTTACATGTAAAGAAATATAAAATTTAAAATAGTACAATTTTATTAAGCTTTATCTATTAATTAATTATAACTAATGCTGATTATTTTCGTTAAATAGGCTTTAATGAGATTATTAAGAGTTTTATTTTCTCTTTGTTTATATCTTAATAATACATGCTTTTATTATTAATTGCTAGTTTACTAGCACCTTATTAATAATTTAATTATTGAGATAATCTTAGAGGGTAAGTTTGAATATAACTAAGAATTATTATTTTAAATATCAGAGACAAGTATAAGATTAACTATTATTATAAATTACAGTTATCACTATTTTAATTCCTTTGCTTAACTTAATGAAATGTATATATATTTTCCTACATATACTATATTGCTTTTCATAAGAGTATTATTTCCTCTATGTAATTAATCTAAGCATTTGTCTTTTGCTTATTATAGTTATTATTTTGCTCCTTTTAATTTAATCTTATAAAGATTCATATCTATAATGATTTTTAAAACTTATATTAATTAATCTTTTTAGCTTAAATGTAACTAATTTAAAATTTAAGTAAGTTAATAATTCATAGAAAAACTAAGTTTTATAAATAAAGGCTAAACAATAAGTTTCGGATTAATAAATATCTCTACTAAATCCTTCAAAACTACATTCTTTCATTAATCAAATTTAATATTTTTTCATTCTCTTTTTATATATTTTCCTTTATTTCTATTATTTTTGCCGCTAGATTCAAACCTTAATTAATTGCCTTACATAGACTTAGATAAATTAAATACATTTCTTTTAAATCTAAATATTTTTAATTAATAGAAGCCTCAAGTAATTTCAGTTCTAATTAATGAAATAATAATATTAGATATGATTGAAGAAATTTAAGTGATTTATACATATAAAAGGTATCTAAAATATAATGGTTTTATTATGTTTAATCTTAATATTTTAAACTAATACTCTATTCATTTTTATATAGCTTTTTAAAATTTTCTCATTATCCTTTGCTATTAAATGTATATTTCGCTAAGTAAATCTAAAATTCATTTGTTTTTAATTTATTATATCTTAGAAAAGAGTTGGAGCTTACGAAAATTTAACATAAAGAGAAAAATAAAAATACTTTGCTATAAGGCAAAATAGAAAATAATAGATATCAATTAAGCAAATTGTAAAGCAGACTTTCAGAATTAAAATTATCCTTAATAAAAGTTCCTTAAGGTAATTTAATATCAAAACATATCTGATATAAAACTTCAAAAGAATAAGCATCTAAAATTTTTAAAAACTTATATCAATAAAATCATTAATCTTAAATTTAGTTTTTGATTAAAGTATCTAAATATGAAATAAACAGCAAAAATAAATTAAATAAAAAGAAATTAAATAAAAAGAAATTAAATAAAAATAAATTAAATAAAAATAAATTAAATAAAAATAAATTAAATAAAAATAAATTAAATAAAAATAAATTAAATAAAAATAAATTAAATAAAAAGAAATTAAATTAAAAAAAAATAAATAAAAAGAAATTAAATAAAAATAAATTAAATAAAAAGAAATTAAATAAAAATAAATTAAATAAAAATAAATTAAATAAAAATAAATTAAATAAAAATAAATTAAATAAAAATAAATTAAATAAAAAGAAATTAAATAAAAAGAAATTAAATTAAAAAAAAATAAATAAAAAGAAATTAAATAAAAATAAATTAAATAAAAAGAAATTAAATAAAAATAAATTAAATAAAAATAAATTAAATAAAAATAAATTAAATAAAAAGAAATTAAATAAAAAGAAATTAAATTAAAAAAAAATAAATAAAAAGAAATTAAATAAAAATAAATTAAATAAAAAGAAATTAAATAAAAATAAATTAAATAAAAATAAATTAAATAAAAATAAATTAAATAAAAAGAAATTAAATAAAAAGAAATTAAATTAAAAAAAAATAAATAAAAAGAAATTAAATAAAAAGAAATTAAATTAAAAAAAAATAAATAAAAATAAATTAAATAAAAATAAATTAAAAAAAAGAAATTAAATAAAAATAAATTAAATAAAAATAAATTAAATAAAAATAAATTAAATAAAAAGAAATTAAATAAAAATAAATTAAATAAAAAGAAATTAAATAAAAAGAAATTAAATAAAAATAAATTAAATAAAAATAAATTAAATAAAAATAAATTAAATAAAAAGAAATTAAATAAAAATAAATTAAATAAAAAGAAATTAAATAAAAAGAAATTAAATAAAAATAAATTAAATAAAAATAAATTAAATAAAAAGAAATTAAATAAAAAGAAATTAAATAAAAATAAATTAAATAAAAATAAATTAAATAAAAATAAATTAAATAAAAAGAAATTAAATAAAAATAAATCAAATAAAAATAAATTAAATAAAAATAAATTAAATAAAAATAAATTAAATAAAAATAAATTAAATAAAAAGAAATTAAATAAAAAGAAATTAAATAAAAATAAATTAAATAAAAATAAATTAAATAAAAATAAATTAAATAAAAATAAATTAAATAAAAATAAATTAAATAAAAATAAATTAAATAAAAATAAATTAAATAAAAATAAATTAAATAAAAAGAAATTAAATAAAAATAAATTAAATAAAAATAAATTAAATAAAAAGAAATTAAATAAAAAGAAATTAAATAAAAAGAAATTAAATAAAAATAAATTAAATAAAAATAAATTAAATAAAAAGAAATTAAATAAAAAGAAATTAAATAAAAATAAATTAAATAAAAATAAATTAAATAAAAATAAATTAAATAAAAAGAAATTAAATAAAAAGAAATTAAATAAAAATAAATTAAATAAAAAGAAATTAAATAAAAAGAAATTAAATTAAAAAAAAATAAATAAAAAGAAATTAAATAAAAAGAAATTAAATAAAAATAAATTAAATAAAAATAAATTAAATAAAAATAAATTAAATAAAAATAAATTAAATAAAAAGAAATTAAATAAAAATAAATTAAATAAAAAGAAATTAAATAAATTAAATAAAAATAAATTAAATAAAAAGAAATTAAATAAAAAGAAATTAAATAAAAATAAATTAAATAAAAAGAAATTAAATAAAAAGAAATTAAATAAAAATAAATTAAATAAAAATAAATTAAATAAAAAGAAATTAAATAAAAAGAAATTAAATAAAAATAAATTAAATAAAAAGAAATTAAATAAAAAGAAATTAAATAAAAAGAAATTAAATAAAAATAAAAAATAAAAAGAAATTAAATAAAAAGAAATTAAATAAAAAGAAATTAAATAAAAATAAATTAAATAAAAAGAAATTAAATAAAAATAAATTAAATAAAAATAAATTAAATAAAAATAAATTAAATAAAAATAAATTAAATAAAAATAAATTAAATAAAAATAAATTAAATAAAAATAAATTAAATAAAAAGAAATTAAATAAAAATAAATTAAATTAAAAAAAATTAAATAAAAAGAAATTAAATAAAAAGAAATTAAATTAAATTAAATAAAAAGAAATTAAATAAAAAAAAATTAAATAAAAATAAATTAAGTAAAAAGAAATTAAATAAAAATAAATTAAATAAAAAGAAATTAAATAAAAATAAATTAAATAAAAAGAAATTAAATTAAAAAAAAATAAATAAAAAGAAATTAAATAAAAAGAAATTAAATAAAAATAAATTAAATAAAAATAAATTAAATAAAAATAAATTAAATAAAAATAAATTAAATAAAAAGAAATTAAATAAAAAGAAATTAAATAAAAATAAATTAAATAAAAAGAAATTAAATAAAAAGAAATTAAATAAAAATAAATTAAATAAAAATAAATTAAATAAAAAGAAATTAAATAAAAAGAAATTAAATAAAAAGAAATTAAATAAAAATAAATTAAATAAAAATAAATTAAATAAAAAGAAATTAAATAAAAAGAAATTAAATAAAAATAAATTAAATAAATTAAATAAAAATAAATTAAATAAATTAAATAAAAAGAAATTAAATAAAAATAAATTAAATAAAAATAAATTAAATAAAAATAAATTAAATAAAAAGAAATTAAATAAAAAGAAATTAAATAAAAAGAAATTAAATTAAAAAAAAATAAATAAAAAGAAATTAAATAAAAAGAAATTAAATAAAAATAAATTAAATAAAAAGAAATTAAATAAAAAAAAATTAAATAAAAATAAATTAAATAAAAATAAATTAAATAAAAAGAAATTAAATAAAAAGAAATTAAATAAAAAGAAATTAAATAAAAATAAATTAAATAAAAATAAATTAAATAAAAATAAATTAAATAAAAAGAAATTAAATAAAAATAAATTAAATAAAAAGAAATTAAATAAAAATAAATTAAATAAAAAGAAATTAAATAAAAAGAAATTAAATAAAAAGAAATTAAATAAAAATAATTTAAATAAAAATAAATTAAATAAAAATAAATTAAATAAAAATAAATTAAATAAAAATAAATTAAATAAAAATAAATTAAATAAAAAGAAATTAAATAAAAATAAATTAAATAAAAAGAAATTAAATAAAAAGAAATTAAATAAAAATAAATTAAATAAATTAAATAAAAATAAAGAAATTAAATAAAAATAAATTAAATAAAAAGAAATTAAATAAAAAAAAATTAAATAAAAATAAATTAAATAAAAAGAAATTAAATAAATTAAATAAAAAGAAATTAAATAAAAAGAAATTAAATAAAAAGAAATTAAATAAAAATAAATTAAATAAAAATAAATTAAATAAAAATAAATTAAATAAAAATAAATTAAATAAAAATAAATTAAATAAAAATAAATTAAATAAAAATAAATTAAATAAAAAGAAATTAAATAAAAATAAATTAAATAAAAATAAATTAAATAAAAAGAAATTAAATAAAAAGAAATTAAATAAAAAGAAATTAAATAAAAATAAATTAAATAAAAATAAATTAAATAAAAAGAAATTAAATAAAAAGAAATTAAATAAAAATAAATTAAATAAAAATAAATTAAATAAAAATAAATTAAATAAAAAGAAATTAAATAAAAAGAAATTAAATAAAAAGAAATTAAATTAAAAAAAAATAAATAAAAAGAAATTAAATAAAAAGAAATTAAATAAAAATAAATTAAATAAAAAGAAATTAAATAAAAAAAAATTAAATAAAAATAAATTAAATAAAAATAAATTAAATAAAAAGAAATTAAATAAAAAGAAATTAAATAAAAAGAAATTAAATAAAAATAAATTAAATAAAAATAAATTAAATAAAAATAAATTAAATAAAAAGAAATTAAATAAAAATAAATTAAATAAAAAGAAATTAAATAAAAATAAATTAAATAAAAAGAAATTAAATAAAAAGAAATTAAATAAAAAGAAATTAAATAAAAATAATTTAAATAAAAATAAATTAAATAAAAATAAATTAAATAAAAAGAAATTAAATAAAAATAAATTAAATAAAAAGAAATTAAATAAAAAGAAATTAAATAAAAATAAATTAAATAAAAAGAAATTAAATAAAAATAAATTAAATAAAAAGAAATTAAATAAAAATAAATTAAATAAAAATAAATTAAATAAAAATAAATTAAATAAAAAGAAATTAAATAAAAAGAAATTAAATAAAAATAAATTAAATAAAAATAAATTAAATAAAAATAAATTAAATAAAAAGAAATTAAATAAATTAAATAAAAAGAAATTAAATAAAAAGAAATTAAATAAAAATAAATTAAATAAAAATAAATTAAATAAAAATAAATTAAATAAAAAGAAATTAAATAAAAATAAATTAAATAAAAATAAATTAAATAAAAAGAAAAAATAAATTAAATAAAAAGAAATTAAATAAAAAGAAATTAAATAAAAAGAAATTAAATAAAAATAAATTAAATAAAAAGAAATTAAATAAAAATAAATTAAATAAAAAGAAATTAAATAAAAATAAATTAAATAAAAATAAATTAAATAAAAAGAAATTAAATAAAAATAAATTAAATAAAAATAAATAAAAATAAATTAAATAAAAAGAAATTAAATAAATAAAAATAAATTAAATAAAAAGAAATTAAATAAAAATAAATTAAATAAAAATAAATTAAATAAAAATAAATAAAAATAAAAAATAAATTAAATAAAAATAAATTAAATAAAAAGAAATTAAATAAAAATAAATTAAATAAAAAGAAATTAAATAAAAAGAAATTAAATAAAAATAAATTAAATAAAAAGAAATTAAATAAAAATAAATTAAATAAAAAGAAATTAAATAAAAATAAATTAAATAAAAATAAATTAAATAAAAAGAAATTAAATAAAAATAAATTAAATAAAAATAAATAAAAATAAATTAAATAAAAAGAAATTAAATAAAAATAAATTAAATAAAAAGAAATTAAATAAAAATAAATTAAATAAAAATAAATTAAATAAAAAGAAATTAAATAAAAAGAAATTAAATAAAAAGAAATTAAATAAAAATAAATTAAATAAAAATAAATTAAATAAAAATAAATTAAATAAAAAGAAATTAAATAAAAATAAATTAAATAAAAATAAATTAAATAAAAAATAAATTAAATAAAAAGAAATTAAATAAAAATAAATTAAATAAAAAGAAATTAAATAAAAAGAAATTAAATAAAAAGAAATTAAATAAAAATAAATTAAATAAATTAAAAATAAATTAAATAAAAAGAAATTAAATAAAAAGAAATTAAATAAAAAGAAATTAAATAAAAATAAATTAAATAAAAATAAATTAAATAAAAAGAAATTAAATAAAAAGAAATTAAATAAAAATAAATTAAATAAAAAGAAATTAAATAAAAATAAATTAAATAAAAATAAATTAAATAAAAAGAAATTAAATAAAAATAAATTAAATAAAAATAAATTAAATAAATTAAATAAAAAAAATTAAATAAAAATAAATAAAAATAAATTAAATAAAAAGAAATTAAATAAAAATAAATTAAATAAAAAGAAATTAAATAAAAATAAATTAAATAAAAATAAATTAAATAAAAAGAAATTAAATAAAAAGAAATTAAATAAAAAGAAATTAAATAAAAATAAATTAAATAAAAAGAAATTAAATAAAAATAAATTAAATAAAAATAAATTAAATAAAAAGAAATTAAAAAAAAATAAATTAAATAAAAATAAATTAAATAAAAATAAATTAAATAAAAATAAATTAAATAAAAAGAAATTAAATTAAAAAAAAATAAATAAAAATAAATTAAATAAAAAGAAATTAAATAAAAATAAATTAAATAAAAAAAAATAAATAAAAAGAAATTAAATAAAAATAAATTAAATAAAAATAAATTAAATAAAAAGAAATTAAATTAAAAAAAAATAAATAAAAAGAAATTAAATAAAAAGAAATTAAATAAAAATAAATTAAATAAAAAGAAATTAAATAAAAAGAAATTAAATAAAAAGAAATTAAATAAAAATAAATTAAATAAAAATATATTAAATAAAAAGAAATTAAATAAAAATAAATTAAATAAAAATAAATTAAATAAAAATAAATTAAATAAAAATAAATTAAATAAAAAAAAATTAAATAAAAATAAATTAAATAAAAAGAAATTAAATAAAAATAAATTAAATAAAAAGAAATTAAATAAAAAGAAATTAAATAAAAAGAAATTAAATAAAAATAATTTAAATAAAAATAAATTAAATAAAAATAAATTAAATAAAAAAAAATTAAATAAAAATAAATTAAATAAAAATAAATTAAATAAAAAGAAATTAAATAAAAATAAATTAAATAAAAAGAAATTAAATAAAAATAAATTAAATAAAAAGAAATTAAATAAAAATAAATTAAATAAAAAGAAATTAAATAAAAAGAAATTAAATAAAAATAAATTAAATAAAAAAAAATTAAATAAAAATAAATTAAATAAAAAGAAATTAAATAAAAAAAAATTAAATAAAAATAAATTAAATAAAAATAAATTAAATAAAAATAAATTAAATAAAAATAAATTAAATAAAAACATAAACTAAAAAGTTAGATTTTAATAATTTTAAATAAAACCAAATATATATAATTATATTAAATATATAAATAAATAGAAAACTTTAAAAAGATATTAATTTTAAATTAAATTAAAAGTAAAAGATGAAAATAATCAATAAAAATCAAATATAATAAATAGAGTTATAAGTTAATTAATAAAAAATTAAGAACATTTCGCAATTTGCACTTTTATCCTTTATAAAACTAAAAGCTTAAAAAATAATTTATCGCAAAATATTTGAAAAAATAAAGATGATTAAATAATAATTTTTAACAAAAATAATAAAATGTAAAGAGATAGAAATAATAAATTACTTAGATTAAGAGTGAATCATACTGTTTTTCCTAGGAATTTTATTTTTAAGCAAATAATTTTAAAATATTTAAAATTTAATAAATTTAAAACTGTCATAAGTTCATATGTACAATTAAAAACTTTAATTTAAAATCTTCAAATTGCTCTCTACTTTCCATAATTTTTCCTAATACTAGCCTATTTTATCGAAATTTAACTTTATTCTTCTTTATTTAACTGACTTTAACGGTAGTTCAATGGTATTTTATTTAGATTGGTTTTCTTTTATCTAAAATTAAATAGCTATCTGATTTAGATGGTTATATATAAAAACTATGAAATTAATTTCTATTAAACCTAAAACAGATTTAAATATAAATAATAAAAAAGTTAAAATAAGTCTAAAGCTTAGATAATAAGAAATGGTAATAATTCCTTCTAAGATTTTAATATAGATTATGCATCTCATAGATAAAACTAATTATATATTAATACCATAGCATAATAAACTAACTAGTTTTTAAATTAAAGTTTATAACTAATTTATTTTATAAACTATATAAGTATACAAATTATTTTTTAAATAGATATATATTCTTTAAGTTTTGTATAGTTTCGCTTATTTTAAATCGAATATACATTCTAAGATAAATTTATAAAGTTTTAATATAAGTATTCAAAATAATCAAGCTGATATGCTGTTTAGGAAAATTTGAAATGCTTTGCAGAATTTAATTTTAATATATATTTAATAAAGCAATAGCTTTTAAAATCGAAGAAAGAAACTAATGCTTTGAAAAGGAGAAAATAAAATAAAAAAAGCAAGTTTAATAAAAAAATAATGCAAAGAAAGACAGCTATTATAATAAATATTCTAAGGTAATTTTTAATTTAAATACATAATAAAAAGGATTTGCTGCTTTATATTTTTCTATTAATAATTTTAAATTTAAAAAGTTTAAGAAAAGATTAAAAGATATAAAGTTGTTGTTATTTTAAAATTACAAGGATTAAATAAATAATAAATCCTAAAAAGTCTTTACTTCAAATAAAAATCCAATTAAATCTTAATATAAATTCTTCTTAAAACATAGCGTATAATTTATACGAAGCCGTAGAAAAATAGAAATATAACTAATTATTCAGTCTAGATGCCTGAAAACTTAAATAATTAGTAAATTTATTATTTTTTTAATAAGTAGAATAGATAAATAAATAAATAAATAATAGCAAACTAAAAGAAAGCCTTTAAGGAATAAGATAAAATAATTTAAAAAGGTTAATTAGTTTTTTAGGAAAATCTATTAATATTTAAGATGTATTTAGTTATAATTTTATCTATAATTAATAAATTTTAGCTTTTATTTTTTTAAATCTTAAAATTCCCTAAAATTCTAAACAGAGATAAATTATTTCTTTATTTTTTATCTTAAATATAAAGAAAAATTCACTAAAATATTAAGAAAATAACTTTTATATTTAGAAAGTTAGAAATATAGTCTCAGATTTATGTATTTATAGCTTGCAATGCAAGATAATTAAATTTTATATAGTTTGAAAACTTTTAAATTTAGTTGCTTTAAGTTATGATAAAATGAGAAAAACTTTATTAAGATTATACCATTTAATAATAAATTTTATAGTGCTTTTAATTTTAAAATTTTAATAAGCCTTCGTTTAGTAATTTCATAATTAGGAATGTTAGTATTATAAAAATTGTTGGATTCACTGCCAATATATAAATTCCATAAAATGTATTAGAAATGAAACCTTTTAACTTAAATATTTCCAAAGCTTTTAATATAATGCTTAAATTATCTGAAGATTTATCTAAATTAATAAATTTTAAATTTATTATTTGTTCGCTACAATTTTTAATTTATTACACTTTTCTTTGAATTAATTTTTTTCTTAGTTTTAGTTAAAGCTTATTAACTAAAGTTTTATGGTAATATTTATTCCTATACAATTTATTAAATTTTAAAGTTTAAACTAATAATCTCATTTTAATATTTTTCAATCACTTAAAAAATAAAGATTTGATATTTATTTTAATTTAAGCATTAAATTATTTAAATTATAATTAAACTAAGATAAGCTGATGTTTTGAATATATCTATTACATTTTTATGAATTTAGTTTCTAGCAAATTTAAAATATCACCTTTAATTTTTCTACCTTAGACATTTAGTTTATATTGCTTATATCACTATTTATCTATATTTAATCATAAACAATTAAGTTATTTAAATGCATTCCTATGCATTTTCTAAATTCCTTTTACGTACTATATCCCATTTTATTTATCAGTCTATTTAACAACGACTGAAAATATAAGCTATTGTTATTTATTCTTTAAGATTTTTTAATTTAAATTAGATATAATTTAATCTTCCCTTTCTCTATACTCTTATATACATTTATTTCCAGACATAGAATTTTAAAGTGTTTATAGTAAGTATAAATAGAAATTATACCCCTTTGTATCTTTATTAATTAAAAGCTCTCAATTTATAATGACTTTAAATAAGGATTTACATTATAAAATGAGATCTCTTACAATAATTTATAATATCATTATTTTAATTTACTAAGCTATTTTAATAAAATACCTTATAGATAAGTTTATTATTCCAACTTATTCAAGAAGCTTAATTTACTAAAATTAATTGAGCTTCAACATCCTAAATTTAGATGAACTTTAGTTTTAGCATAATATTTATTTATTTTCCTAATTAAAAAATAATTAATAAAAAAGATAATTTGATATACATTAAGATATTAAATGGGAGTAAAAAGAATGAAGAACTATCCTATATATTAAATATAAGGTTTTAGTTATTCTTATTTAAATATTGTCAATCCTATTTTATCTAAATTAAGGGTTATTTAGACTATTTCTTTTAATTATTTTAATTTATAAATCTAAAAATATCAACCAAAAATTAATATATCATAGTAAGCTACTAACAATTTTACCCTTTGCTTATAGAATAGGGGCTTTATTTTATTGCTTTAGATATAAAAAGTGAAAGCTAAAATAATAAGTTTATTTATAATCTAAATAAATTAATAATTGAAGCCTAATATAATTAAACTTTAATTTTAGAACGAAATTGCCAATCATATTCAGTCGTAGCTTTTTGTAAAAACATTAAGATTTTTTCTATAATTTTATATTCTTCATATGAACAATATCACACTTTTTTAAATTATAATCACTATAAAAGCAAGTTAGTAGATAGTAAATATTATAATTATCTTTAATGTTTTTAGATATGAGGAAATATTAGTAAGCATCATTTATTAAAGCATACCTTTATGATAAACTAACTATTAAAATAACTTTTTATTAAGATTCTTTTCAGATTATTTAAACTATTTTCATGCATTTTAAAATAAGATTTTTAAAATGAACTAAATTAAATAAAAAATCTATCTCTGAGATATTTTAAATATAGGTATAATTAAATTAAAATCATATATAATAAAATTTTATAAGTTTATTCTAAATTTAAGTGAAATGCATTTCGAGCGAGATATTTTATATATGTTTGCTAGAGGAAGTTAGAAACAAACTATTTTAAATTGAAAAGATACTTAATTAAGCTATAATAAATCTTAAAATCTGGAAAAGCTTTTTTAAAATTAGATAATAAGATAATATTCTTAACTTTAAATTTATTTTAGGATATTAATCTATCGACATAAGAAAGAAAACTTCAACACAAATCTCAAATATCAAAGGATTTTTTTTCTATCCAAAATAGCGAAAATTGAATTTTATACATGAATTTTAATATAAAAAATAGTTAATTTTACTTAAGACAAATCATAATATTCTTAAATAAAATATAAACATTTATTTTAATAATCTTCTATTATATCAATATTCTTTATTTAAACTTTTTAAATACTAACATCTTTTATTAAGCATAAAATCCACCAGAATTTTCAAATAAGTTCTAAGATTGGTAAATAAAATAATTATAATTTTCCTTAATTGTGAGCTTTCTTTTCACTTTAAATTAAAAATCTAATTAGCTATGCTTTTACTAGTATATTAAAATGTATAAAGTTCAAATAAAAGTATTCTTTTTCTTAAAAAAAACAAGTTTATATATAAATTTATAAAGCAAAAACAAATTTAATTGTATTTTTTAATTACATATTTCATTTTATTATTTTAAATATAAGAAACAATAAGTTTTATAATTTGCTGCCATTCATATCAAAAAATATATATAAAAATTTAAGAAACTTATGTTTGCAATGCTTTTGTTAAGGTGGCTGCAATTAAAAAAATTTTCAAATAAAGTAAATCCTAAGATGTTTATTTATTAATTTAAAATAAAGATCATTGAGAGAATTTGATAATATATTTGTCCTCAATTTATTAGACTTACAGTGTGGTGTAAAAGAGCTTTAGCTAAATTAATTATATAGTAATTTATGGAATTCATTAATTATATAAGTGAAAATTATAAACTTTAATAAGCTATTATATTGCAGGTTTGAAACAATACATAAAATCATTAATTTTTTTATTCACTTTCTTCTTGGCTTAATTTCTTACCTTCCTTTTTGTATTTCTTTGAATTAAACTAATGCTAAAATTTTTAAGGCATGCTCTCCTTTTTAATATCTCAAGTTGACTAAAATTTGACTTTTGTTATATTCAGGGAAAGAAATAATACAACTCATGGACAATTATCTTTATAGTTTCATAATTTTTGTAATTTCGATCTTTACATGTTCAAAGGGAGCTAATTAATAGGCTTAAAAATTTTAATTCTCTTCTCTAGCACTTCCCTTTAATTGAAACTACTATTTATAAAAATTGTTTTTGTTGTTTAATAGATTCACAACAATATTCTTATTACATCAATTACCATAATCAACTTTCAATATGCAAATTCCCTACCCTATTACACTCCACTTCAGTATATCTTCTTCTTTAACTCTTTATTAATTATATAACCTAAATAGAACCTTCTACTTTAGAATTTGGTATAAATGTATTAATAAAGTATTTATATATTAACCTTAGTATTTTACTATAAATTTAAGCTGAAATAAACTTCAAATTAAATATATAGATCTTAATTAAAACTTAGCTTATCTTAGCTCTTAAAGATATTAAGTTTATGACTACTAAGCATCTTTCTTAGAAGTATTTTAATTTTATATTCTAATGAAATCCACTTAAATTATTTCAGTAGTATAAATATTATAAGCTGATTGAGTATACTTTAGTAAATTAGAAGGCATTCTTAAGAAGATAAATTGGTAAATTTTAAAATATTTAAGTTAAAAGCTTGAATACTTTGATATAAAGAGATAGCTTTATAAAGAAGCAAACTAAGAAAGAGGAATGTAAACTATTAAACTTAATCAAAAAGTATAATTAAATGTATTTCTTAATTAGAACATTAAATTAGGCTTTCACTATATTAAATAATTAAAATTCTTAAAAAATAATTTAATAAATATATAGAGAGTAAGATAAATTGAAACAGAGAAAGCTTATTTATTTCTAAAATATCATATTAATAGCTTTTATAATTATATAAATAAAAATTATATAATTTACTCATTATTTTAAATCTAAATTTACTCAATTTAGCTTTTATTTATTTACTTTTTTATATAAAAGAAATATCCAATAATTAAGGGAAATGCATTTTCAATTAACTTAAAAAAGCTATTTATCAGTTTTTATTTTTCTTCCAAACAAAGAATTAAAGAAAATTTTTCTTTCATATTTGTGAATTTAAGAATTTTTTTACCTATACAGCAACTAAAACCTCAATTAAAAAAAATATTACAATAAGGTTATCAAAAGCAAAATTAATGAGTACACTTCACTTATGCAAATTTTTCTTTAGAAATAAGAGATAATAATTTAAATTATTTTGAAATCCAAAATTGTTAAATCTAAAAGTTAGAGAAATTGCTAGAATGTTTTATTGGTACTAATTAATAAAATAAGTAATAAATTAAGATGCTGCTTAAAGCCAGCTAATATTAATAAGAATATTTAAATTTGTTAGGATAAAATGAGATTTAGTAATAAAATTCTTAAATGACATCTATTATGCTAAATTAAATAAATAATTTAAGCTGAATCTTTAAATTGTTTCAGATTATAGGAAGCTACTATTTGCTAAAGAAGAAAGGTTGCTATGATTTTCATTAAACTAACTTAATGAAATAAAATAATTTGCTTTTAGCTTATAAAAGATAAGCTTTTATATTTTAAAAGATTTTTGTTTATTTTTGAATATAGCCATTTTCTTGAGGAAATATAGTTGTAATAAATAGCTATATCTATAAACAAATTCAAAGTTCCCTTATTTCTCCTTTATGTATTTCATGAATAATTGTTTCTATTAGACTGTCTA
This sequence comes from Loxodes magnus, assembly GCA_946699065.1. Classification (NCBI taxonomy): domain Eukaryota; phylum Ciliophora; class Karyorelictea; order Loxodida; family Loxodidae; genus Loxodes; species Loxodes magnus. The sequence goes on from CAMPDV010000098.1 coordinate 213,932, forward strand.
CTGTTATTTAGATTTCAAATGATATACTTTTCTAAATAATTTAGATATTATATATATGAGTATATTATAAGAGAAAGGTAGTTTCAATTAATATTTAATATACTTAAATCATTATTAAAGAAATTTAAAATATTAAACTGTTTAATATTTATATGGAAAGATAAAGTAGTATTAAAGTTGGTTTATATATCTTAAATATTTATCTAAAATTTTATTTTTAAAAGAAATAATAAAAGATAAAAGGAAATTAGAGTTTAGATATTTTTAATGTAAGCCATTTACTTAAAGGCAATAATTTAAGTATTAGAATAACGCTAGATTATCATCATTGTCTTATGGAATATTTTAAAAAAGTAAAGTTGATTGTGAAATTCTTTAAGATCCTTATAAATAAACTTCCAAATAAATAATTTTTAATCATTAGATTTAAATGAAGGGTTAATTAAACTTAAAATAAATCTATCAGGCTTGAATGCTCTAGATTTAAGAAAAATTATATTCTTTAAATATTTTATGATAAAACTTAATTTGACTCATTTAGCCTTAAATTTTTACTAATTTTTTTTAGAGAAAAAAAATTTTTTGCAAAATATAAAAATTATTTGTATTAGAATTAATTTTTTAGACTTAAAACATTAATTAAAAACAATAAAATTCACCAATTTAAATCTATATAAAGTTACTTCTATATAATTTCTTTAATTTTTTCAATTTTTAATTATTTTTAATATTTTTCCTTAGGTTTTAGCTTTGCAAGAGATTACATTTTTTTTTAATTTTAAGTTTATTTTTTAATTAATTTATAGTCCCAGTTTTATAATTTTAAGTTTATTTTTTATTCTTTTATTTTTTATTATAATTATGTAATTATTGTTGAGTTATTATATTGATTTCCTTAATATAATAATTATTAATTTAAAAATTTTAGTTTCATATAAATAATTTTATTTTAAAGTTTACTTTTTTCCATTACTTTTTTTAATTAATTTTAGTTATTTTTTCTGAATTATTCCAGATCTAATTTGCTTTGTTCAAAAAGTTACAATGAAGTATAAATTGTAAAAATAGCTCAATTAATTTGTGATTAAGCTATATATCAAATCTACTTTTATAAAATTTTCTCTTTTCTTCAAAATTATTTTAATTATATTTCCTACAATTTTATTATTAAACTTTTAAATCTCCATTTATTTATTTTTTAAGGTTAAAAAATTAAAAAATTAAGCTTATTTATTTTTTAGATAAACTGTAAAAGGAATTATTTTAAATTTTTCTTAGGATTAAAAAGGATTTGATTTAAATTTAAATTTAAATAATATTATATATAATAAAATAAATTTAAAGCTAAATAGATAACTATAATATAGTAATCAGTTGATTAATTATAAATTATTGCTAATTTAATTTTTAAACCTACTTTTATAATTTTTGATATTAGTATGATTTATTTAAATATATATAGTTATTGATTAAGAAGAAAATATTTATTTAGTAAGACATTGAATATATTAATGAACTTAATCCACTTATAAAATATAATGCTTATATTTATTTATGAAATAAAGCTATAATACATCTAATTAAAATTTAATAAATACATTAATTGATTATCACTCTCTAATAACTTTTAAACTAATAAATCTAAATTCCATGCTTATTTTTAAATTTGAAGAGACTAGTTAAATTTGCCATTTTCAAATAAAAAAGGTGAAATTAATTTTATTCTATAGGAATTAAGTAATAATAATGATAAAACTAAATATTAAATAGATTATGAAAGGATTTAATAATTTAAATAAGGAAATATTTTAAACTTTTAAGCTTATTTATTTTAAATAAATCTTATAATTAAATAATTACTTAAGCTTTAATAATTTATACCTAGTAAATTCAATTAATAGGGAAATTTGTTTATGTGTTATAACTTATTAAAGCAAGTTAGGAAAATATTAGAGGAAAAATATTAAATAATTATCTAATTTATCCTCAGTCTTTTTTCACGTAAATTTGAAAGGAAATATTTCAAACTATAATAAAGACCATAAAATGATTATAAATCTAACTAAGTAAAACATAAAAAATAAAAAATAGATTCCTAACTCAATTTTGAGTATTGTAAACTTCAAGAAGATATAAATGAAAATTTGAATTGGAAAAATAGCAAAAATAATAGAGTAAACTCGCGGAAAATAAATTTAAAACTTAAGAGCATGATTTATTTTTTGATTTTATAAGCACTGCGCTTAAGTTTATTCAGAATACTATAAAATAAAAAAAGAATAAAAAAACCTTAATTTAAAAATTAGTAGAATGACTAATAGCAATAAAAATATCAAAATATTTAAAGAAGCAAACATTTGAAGTGAGTAAAGATTATAAAAAAATAAAAATTCGAAGTGTAGTACAACAAAGAAAAAGAGATATCTTTATTACTTAAAATAAAATCGAATAATTTTTAAGTGGAGAGAGCAAAGTTAGCAAATCAATGCAACTTAATATCGAAGAAAAAATAGTTTAGGAGAAAAAGAAACGAAAGTGAAGAAAATATTCAGTTTTATTGTCTGTCTATTTTCTTTTAAATTCCTGAAAATTTCAAATTTTTCTTCAAATTAAAAATTTAGATTCAAGTTAATGAATTTAAAATGAAGTTAGTATCTTTTAGAAATAAAAGAAAAGCTTTGTTTAATGTTTAATCATCTTTTGAAAATAGTAAAATTATAAAGATTTTAAATGGTCTTACGATTTACTATGATTTAAAAGCTTTCTAGATAAAATAATTATGAAATTAATTTAAATTAAATTAAATTAAATTAAATTAAAAATTTCTTAATGGTTCATTAATTTTCACCAATAAATATTAGTAGCTAAAATAAGCATCTTCTAATTTTCCTAAGTACTTAAGCCTTTATTATACCATATTTCATTTAAAATTAAATAAGTCTTCAGCCTTTTTAAAAATTAGAAGTTTCTATTTATTTATTTATTAAATTTTAAGCTTTGAGATTAAAATGTTAAATAGCCATATGATAAAAAAAATTTAGTTTATAAATCTTCTTGATAAATTAATTCAAATTTTATAAATAAAAAGCAAACTTTTCTTTAGTTTAATAGTAACTCTTCAAGTTGAGAACTTATTATTCTTACATAATTTAAAAATTAAAATTAAACAAATAAAGTTTACTTAAGCTAAGATTATAAAATAGTCACTAAAGTTTACTTAATAGTTCTTATCTTTTATTCTATAATGAAAACTTTAATAAACATTATGGCCAAAAAGCCTTTCTCGGCAAATAAATTTAAAAATGGGAAAATAAATAAATTTTTATTTTAAATTGACTATAAAACATTTTTGCATGCATTTAATTATAAAACTATTAGTCAACTTGCAGATGAATAAATAACCAAGAAAGACTTATTTATTTATTTATTTAAAAATAAAGGTTTTAACTATTTTGATTTTTGTTTTTAAATTTCAGAAATTTTAATTTTTAAAATAATGAAACAACTACTAAAAATAATATAAGCAGACCTTATGTAAATTTTATAATTAAAATAAGCATAACTTTAAAATAGTTTAGAGTTATTAAAAATAATTTAAAGTACTAAAGAATTTATTATTACTAGTTCCTTTAATAAATTTTTTTATAATTAATCACTTAACTAAATTAAAATAATTCTTGAAGTTAATTATCAAATTATCTCAATTATATAAAGTATTATTTTGGAGATATACTTTTTCTTTATAAATTATATTAATTTATTAACTAAAATTATTTTAATTTTATTAATAATTTTATTTTTAGAGATTATTACGCTTATTTATATAAACTTCGTGTTTTTATAATTTTATATCTAATCAGTGCTATATTTAATTTATTTAGCTAAAATTAACTGTAATCAATCATAACCTTATTATTTTATAGCTTTCTATTTTCTCTATTAAAATAGCATCACTTGTTGAAATTATTTTAAAAGACCTACTTGATTTTTGTGAAAAGCAAAAGCTTGTTGTTAGGATTTAAAATTAAATTATCTAATTCGCATAAAAAAACATTTTCCTATAAATAGACAAGATAAATAAAAATGACTAATCCAGATAATTATTATATGATACCTTTCATTAAAATTTTATTATTTACTGATATTAACAGTAATTCTACTTTTTATTAATGGCTAATTATTAACTTTTATTTTTTTGAGATATCTATGTTCTAACCTGATATTACCTGACGGTCTCTCAATAGATAAGTTAGTTTTTTTCCAAGCAAGAATCAACATGAGTAATTATTTATATACTCCATAATCATATACTTAAAGCACCTACCAAGTTCTTATGTTTACCTTCTAAATCTTGTATGTAGCAGGAACTTTTCTAATGTAGAAGTACATTTAGACAAATAAAAATATCGCTACCTTACCTCTTTTGATTATTTGACTTTATCTTTTCGGCAAATATTTACTGAGAACTTACTACTAACTTTTTCTTTATATTATCCAACTAAGTTATTTATAACATAGAAGTGATAATTAAGCTTTCGAAAATAAAACACATACTAATACCAATATCGGAGGAGAAGCCGAGGAAGTAAACAAAGTCCGTCTTACATAAAGAGTCCTCAAATTTTAATTCCTCTGGCTAGTTGAGCATGGAATATCTCATTAAGGAAGTACCAAATCTCTAGGAAGAGGTCAAAAACTCAGAAAGAAGAACTTGAAGCTAGCTGAGCAATTCTAGCATGGGTTACGAGATAATTATACTTCATAATGGAAAATAAAGAGAGGAATTTGGATACTCTACGGAAATATTAACAAGATCAGTTTAGTTAGTCAAATTCCTAGTTGTAGAGAATTCAAGATTAAAGCTATTAGATTGAAAATCTATTATAAAGCTAGAAAAACCTCCAAATTCAGCAGATCCTAATAAAATAAGACACAAATTCGAATAAGATGGAGATAGAAAAGACTGCATTAATAACTAAGAAAGAAAAACTGAGTAAGGACATTTTGCAACCATTGCAAAACTTAACTAAATCTATTTAAGAATTCTAGCAAATTTAAAAAGGTTGTAAAATGATCGTGGAGCAGCAAATAGAATATCAAATAAAAAAGAACAATAATTAAATTTGATGTAGAGAGAATGGAGAAGTCTTCAGAATGAAAAAAATCTTAAACCAGAAGAACTTAGGACTACAGTTGAAACAAGTTACGGTGGTAGAAGAGAAGCTCGAAAGACAAGGCTCACGAGTGATAGAACTCTTAAAAAGCTAGGCGATCAAAACTTCAAAACATTTACTTATTGGTGATCTGTCAGACTCCACAAATAATTTTAATAACAATAATTTAATTAATTATATGTATACATATTAAATATATTCTATAAATTCTGCATATTATATACTATTTTTTTTAAAATTTAATAAAAAATTTAATAGATCATTTACTAATAATTTTTTCTATATATTCAAATACAATTTATTTAGATAAAATATTTTTAGCTAGAAACTATAAAAATCCATTAAAATATAAATTGTTTTTTTTATTTAAAAATTCAAATACTTTATTTAATTATAAAAGTCTATAAAATAAATTCATAATAATGGAAATTTTAATAATTTTTCTGAAAAGAGAATTTAATTTAAAAATTAATATCTTAACCAAAGATACTAATACTCTTCCATATCTTTCATATTCTTAAAAAATGCACTTCTCTTAACATTAGGATTTTAATTGTGAATCTTATTTCTTTCTTTTCTCTTTTCTTTATTTGTTTTGTTTGCATATATGAATATTATTTTATAATAATCTAACTACCATATAAAGTTATATAACTTTCTAGTTTTAACTTCCATTTCTAAATAACCTATATTAAAATTAAATTTACAATTTAGTCACTATAGAAGCTATTATGTTCATTGATTCTTAAGAATTTTATAAAAAGTATATAATCCAAATTTTTTTTGTAAGTTATTTTGTTTTCTAAAATATTTTACCTTAATAAACAATTCTAAAATAAAGATTTAATTTCTTATTATTACTTTAAATTATGATTTAAATAAAAATAAGTTTAATTATTATAAATATATACTTAAACTTTAGAAATTAAAAAGAGATAATAAGTAAAAATTAATTGATAAATATAAAAATTAATGTATTTCAACTTTCTTTTCATCTCCAGTTCTTAACCTTTTCTTCCTCTTCTGGTAGTATGATTTATTCTAAATCTTCTTTTACAGAAAATTCATCGAAAAGAAATTCAGATTTATAGTTATCGAGATTTGATTCTTTTAAATGGTCTTCAAAGGCGTTCTATTCTTTTTGTCATTAAGTTTAAAAATAGCATTGATTTAGAAAGATTTTTCTTTTCAAAGCAGAAAGGTTATTTTTAATTTCTTATTAATCATAAGCTTATTATATTTACTAATTAAATTAAACTTTCCTTATATTTGACTCATTAACAGAATCATTATTTAAGTCTTCTATTATTAGATCATTTTCTTGTATTTTGCTTGCTGTTAAATTATCTGTACTTTAATTTTCCTTTAATTTTCTATTCTATTTTTTAAATTTAATTGGCTCTACTTCAATTTCCTATAACCAATACCTATTTTCATTTTATTCACTTTCCCTCTGTAAAAACGTTTTAAGTCTTTTTTTTCAATATAATTTCTAAGATAAATTATGGTTAGCTAGTATCACTTTATATAGGTCTATAATATTAATATCATGTATAAGCATTAGTTCTAAATATTTTAAGCAGTTTACTAGATTTATATCTTAAATAGATTAGAAATATTTTCTAGTATGTTTGTTTTCTATTTTGCTGATATACTAATGTAACGTTTCTTCTACTTCCTTTTATTTTTTAGAAGCATTTTTCTTCTTTTTGGCTTTCTCCTACTTTTTAATTTCTTCTTTTTCTCAATTTTAAATTATATCATTTAATTGTATTTATCCTTTAAAGCAAGCTAATTTAGAGTATATTCTTAAAGAAACTTTTTACATTTCATACCCAAATTCTATTATTAAATATCTTAGTCATAGTATTATGAAATATCCATTAACTAGCACTAAAACAATAAATATTAAAAGATCAATAATTTAGTAATGCTAACCTGAGTCAAAGTAAATACCACAGTATAATATCAAAATAGAGATAAACAAGTAGTAAGTTTCTAGTAGGTTTAGCTAATCTTTAATGTAAGGCTTGCATTTAACTTATAGTAAAACACAAACTGCTAAAATCAAAATTACACATCAAAATTAGAATATAATGGTAGATTTTTATAGGAATATGAATATCAATGAAATCATAAACTTTTCATACATTTTAACTATTTCTCAGTAGTAATACTATTCTTTAAACCCTATTATTAAAAACCCAAACTAAGACTTTATTTGAATAGTCTTTATTTTTTTTCTATTTCTATATAGATATAAAACTACTATAATTGGAACTAGAACTCCATATATCATAAATGAAGGAAGAGCTATTAGTAGTATATACTTAAGATGGTCTCCTTCCCAACATACTATGTTAGTATAAGCATTTAAAACTTCTACGTTTGCAGAGACATTATAGCAACTAAAGGCACTAAAAATAGTTAATACCATGCTAGTATTTATCTAAAAGAAGGAAACACTCAGAGAAGTTACAAACAATGATTTACTGAAAAGTTTTTATTTAAAGAGAGAATAGAGAAATATTAATGAAGCATTTATAATTAAAATGATAATAGGTAGAAGTAAAGTGCCTGTTACTTTTCCATAATATCTTCATTCATCTTCAAAATAAATGCAGTCAAAATTGAATATTGTTGATGTAGTTTAAATAAATTATCCATTCAATTAAAAGAAATCCTTAATGACATCTGGCCAATCAAATCTAAAGTTTTGAATTAAAACTGAGAACTACATATAATTAGTGAATATTTTAAAGTATACACTATGATACTAGTCCTATTCATATGCTGATTTCAATGTAAATCTAACTAAGTAAAAAATGTATAATCCAAATATACATAAAATAATTAAAGCTACAGTGATAGTTGAATTTTAACTCAAGCATTATTAGCATCTATTTTTTCCATCTTTTATTCAATCTTATTAGCATACGTCACAAAGAGGACCTGTGTAACCATCTTTACAGCTTCCTTATCACTGTATTCCTTTTCTATAATTTTATTTTGCAATCTTATCAGTGATTTAAAAATATTTGGAAATATAACTTTTATTTAAATTTGTACCCAAACATGCTAGTTATTTAGGACATTTATGCATTACTTCAGAAGTAAAATTTTCTCTTCAATACCCAGATATTGGCACAACTAAATCTCCACCATAGCATTTTGCTCCTTACATACATTCTCTGCAAGACTTATCACTTATATTAAATGAATATTACCCATATAGGCAATTTTAGCATTAAATTGAGTCAATAAGGATTTAACCAGTAAGACATTACTAAATATTAATTTATAGCACTAATTTACTTTATTCAATATTATCTAAGCCTTAATCAGCTTTTTTAATAGCATCTGATTAAAATTATAGTTAAACTTGACTTCCTGGTTAAGCTTTTACTATTATATCTCTAATTGTGAATGCTCCTTACTCTGACTATATTCTAGTTTTACCTGATAATTCTGCTTCATCTGAATATATAGAAACTAGTGATTAGTTATCAGTTTTTACTACTTAACCAAAAATATCAGTTAAATAAATTTAGCTTTCAGGTATTTACATTCCTGGTATTTAATCTAATAGTTTTCTTTCTATTTTTTCACTTTAATAGCATTAAGTTATTGAATCATGTTAAGAAACATTATCAAGTTTATATGGAAAGGCAGCTAGATGATTCCCATAATATGCCTTATTATGTTTAAACAAAGAGCATATTTCTTAACTAGTAGTATTAGGAATAAAAATAGGTATAGTATCTTGAATAGAAATGGCACCTCCTTGACTAATTTAACTACTGATAGTGTTATTAATAAAAGTATTGTAAGTAATTTGATAACTGCATTATTATTAATCTTCACATATTAGTCTTAAAGCTCCTCCTTTAGTAATATATGGTTCAATACCATTTATTCTATTATTATAGAATTAGTTAAAATAGAAACTTATATTAGCATTTACAACATACCCTACTCCTCCTTCTTTTGCAGCAATACAGTTTTCAAACTTACTATTACTTATCAAGTTATGATTCTATTAGTTATCATTTAGGATAGCAAAGCAAGAACCTGATATTGCTATTTGATTAGAACAATAGCAATTTTACATATTCATATAGGAGTTATAAGAATAAATGGCAGATCCATAAGTAAGACTACTAACTCCATTAATAAAAGAAGTATTATTTAAATTTAAAAAGCTATTTTCAGAATAAACAGCAGTATTTACATATTCCTTTAAAGTACATCATTCCATATTCATTTAGCAGCTTTTTATATAAATTATAGATCCATAAAGTTAAGAACTTAAGCTTCTAAAGGAACTATTTCAAATCATTAGGTGAGATTAAACAGCAAAAATGCTACCTTATTAAGCGTTCATGTTTTCGAAAGTCACTGATGATAAATATAAAGAAGAATTAGCTAGTTAAATTGCACTTCCATACTCTCCTTTACTATCTTTGAATTTAGAATTAAATACTTCTATTTTAGAATCTAAATCACCTAAAATATAGACTCCTGAATAAGCACTCTAATTTTCAAATGTTGATCATTCAATTTTAACTGTAGAATCTCAGATCATGATACCTGAAGTCATTTCAGATGCCTTGTTTGAACCAATTGAAACGTTTTTAAGTTGTAACTAACTTTTATAAATGAATATTAAAGAATTTTATCCAAAATTAGTATTAATAGAAGTATTTTAGATTATACTTGCTGCTTCACTCTATGAGGTTCATAAACTTATTATACCTAAAGATAAAGCAGTGTTGTTAAAGATATTTGAGTTTATTATTGTAAATTAGCAACTTTAGCCGTATATAAAAGCTCCATCAACTGCTTAATTATTAAAAAAACTAGAGCTTAAGGTTTTAAATTAGCTCCTTTATTAGAAGTAGCCTACTCCTCCTATTGCTGAAGCAACATTTGAATTACATATAATATATTAGAATGTTAAATTTGAAGCTAAGAGGTAAAAGACAGCTCCTTAACTTGCTTGATTCCTAGTGAAGTTAGAGTTTATAATTTGAATATAAGAATTATCTGCTTTTACAATTCCTCCTATGCTTGCATTATTTTAATAACCATAAATTTATTCCAAAAATACTTAAGATTATTAAAATTAAAACACTCCTCCACTCTAGGCTTTATTTTTGAAAAACTAGCATTTTTTTATTTAAATAAAGTCTTAATTACCTTCAATTATACTTCCTGAAAAATTAGCTTCGTTCTCTATAAAAATACTCTCAGATAAACTATAATTAGAAAGCTAAGAGTATATAGAAGCTCCTTTATATCCTTTATTACCTTCAAAGTATGATAAGCTAATCTTTGCTTTAGCATATTTAGCAGAAATCATTAGACCTTATTAAGCCATATTCTTTATTATTGAACTGTTCTATAAAACAAAATTTTGGTTGAAAACTTCAATTAAAGATCCAATATCAATAACATTTTATTAAATTAAAGAGTTTTAAATGATTAGGTTTACATTTTTGGTTTCTATTAATCCGTAGCTTGCATTATTTTATAGGAATGTAGTTTTATTAATAGTTAGTTATTATATTGAAAGTGAGTATATTATAGAAATAGCTTTATTATTTCTAAATCAACTTTCTTTTATTATTATATTATCTGATAACTATGTCTCTAAGCAACTTCCTCCATTCCCAGTATTTTCTTCAAACCTTATTAAATATAACCTTATATTACTTTCAGTCAGATACATAATCGATCCTTTTTGTGCCTAGTTTTAAATTACTAAGCTTTCTATCAACTTTAAATAACATTAAGACAAGTAAAAAGCAACTCCATTCTTAGCATTATTATTTCTTATACTACCATTTTCAACTTCAATATTACTTTGTATACCATATGCAAATCCTCCATATTCTTAAGCTATGTTTTCTACAAAAGTACTATCATAGAGAGTTAGATTTGATTGACTTAAGTAAAAGCAACCTCCAAATAAGGCTCTCATTTTTTAAGCTGCTAAGTTCTAAATAACTAAGTTACTTTGCTCTGAATATATTAATCCTCCTTCTCTTTCTGCAATATTATTACGAGATATTATGTCTTTTAATTTAATTTATGAAGATAAGCAATATATAAAAGTTCCTCTTTAAGCTCAGTTTTCTGAAATTAAAATATCTGAAAAATATGCATCAATTTAATTCAAATAAAAGATTCCTTTTTCAAAGGCTTTATTATTCTTTATTTATATACTAGATAAAGTTATTTTTATATTATCAAGATAGGCTGCACTTCCTTATGCTGCTGAGCTATTTGCAAAAGAGCAGTTATAGATATTTATAATTTCGTTTTTAAGTATTTATATATATAAATCTCCTCCACTTTTGGTAGCTTTATTATTGGTAAATATAGAGTTTTTCAGATTACTTATAAGAGACATAGAAGAATACATAAATCCTCCACTATCTTTAACTGCCTCATTTTCTACTGCATTTATGAACTATATCTATTATATTTAAGATTATTAAAGAAAAATTGCTCCTCCAAAATAGCCATCTGCTTTATTGCCTGAGAATAAGCAATTTTATATTGTAGTGATATTAGAGCCAATAATACTGAGTGCTCCTCCATTTTTTTAGGATTTATTTTTAATGAAAGTATTATTTTAAATTAGCTAAGCACTTGAGTTAAAAAAATAAATACTTCCTCCTTATTCTTCAACTTCATTGTATTCAAAAATATTATTTTCTATTGTTCTTACTTAACTAAAGTAAAGTGATAACGAACCTCCAAAAACTGCCACATGTTCTCTAAATATGCTATAATTTAGTACTTCCAATTTCGATTCATAAGCATATAAAAAATTTCCACCTCTATTTGCTTTATTTTGATATGCATATAAATTTGTTATTTACTTAATTTATGAATTGTTAGCATGAAATATTCCACTATTCTAATCTAAAGCCATGTTTTAGATAAAAGAACAATTATAAATAGAAGAAATATTTGTTAAAGAAGCAAAAATAACTCCTCCTTAAGAGGCTTTATTATTCAAAAATGAATTATTGACTAATTAATCTAGAGATGAGTTTTAAAAATAAATGCATCCTCCATAATTTGCAGCGCTATTCAATTCAAATTTATTATTTGCTATATCTTTAATTTAACAATCTTAAAATTATAAGACTCCTCCAATAGATGCCCAATTTTCTATAAAACTATTATTTTATATAAAATCAATTTAAGATTCTCAGGCACTTAAAAATCCTCCTGAGTAAGAAGCAATGTTTTATTAAGCACTAATATTTGCTATTGTATTTATATGCGAATTTAATAATGATATTGCTCCTAATAATTTTTAAGCTTCATTTTAAGTGAAAGAACTGTTAGAAATTTCAAAAACTTCTATTTTTATTCCGTAAATAACACTTCCATCTTAAGCATAGTTTTGGAGAAAATTACAGTTAGTAATTAATCTTATATAAGAATTTTCTATGTATATTGTTCCACCATTCTATTAAGCTTCGTTTTATTCAAAAATATTATTTTAAATAATTTCAATTTAGCTTTCACTAATTAAAAAAACAGCTCCAAATATAGCGTAATTCAATATAAAACTGTTTTTAATAAAGATACTCACATTCGATTTTAAAAGATATAGGGATCCTCCTTCTTCTGCAAAGTTATTAAAAAATGTATTATTTGAAACTTCTTAGATTTTAGAATTCTCTACATAAAAAGCTCCTCCTTGGCTAAATTAATCTTTTATTTGCGTAACATAATTATCACTAAATGTACAGTTTTAAACATTATAAATTGTTGAATTTACTAGCATTATAGCTCCTCCGTAAAATTGAGCTAAGTTATTTTCAAATGAACAGTTTAAAATACTTTTTACAGTGGAGTTTAAAATATAAAAAACACCTCCTTAAAAAGAATCTTGCTTTTAAAATATAGAATCTTTTATATATTCACATGTTGTGTTTATTAGTTTTATTAAAATATCATTATTACCTTAGTTTTCAACAAAATAGCATTTTTCAATTTATAAACTTGAGTTTTAGTTCGATTATATCAATTAATTATTTTATTAAAAGGTAACTTCTATCAAAAAGGATGTTGAATTTTATGAAGTCAAAGCAGCATCAGAATTTTGTGTATTGTATTTGTATTATGAGGATTTCAGTCATAATTTAGTATAAACGTAGAAAATACAAAATTAGTCAATGGTATTATCCTAAAAGATTGAATAGCTAACATTTAATTAGCTATTATAACTATAAATTATATTTTCTTTATTATATTCAAATTAAGTATTATTTAAGATAACGTCTGAATTATATGCTCTTATTACACTTCCTGTTTTCGAAGTTTCCATATGATGTATATCAACTTTATTAAATTCTAAATAACTCAAGATTGCACTTAAATAAGTAAATGATTTTCAAGGGAAATTAAAGATTGTTACTGTTTAGAATGAGACATAAGATTCCTATGATGATAAAAGATAAGAATTATTGTATTCGCTACAATCAGAGGTCTCGCAGGAAAATTGAAATTACTGGTGAGTGCCAGTAATTATAATATTTTTTAGTATAAATGTGTCTTTATTTAAATTTATTTTAATTAAAGGATCTTCAAAAAAAATGGTTCCTATTTAATCTTAATTTTCGCACATTGTATAAAAATCTGGTTATTAACTACAATTAAAACTTTCTATTTAAATTAATTTAGAACCAGATCATTATTCTCCAGATCTTAAAATTTCGCAATTATCTATACAAGTTGCACAAGAAAGACATTCCATGATATGCAAATATGGAGAAATAAATATATAATTCTAAATTTCCACGTCCAAAAGATTCAGTACTTCTTAGATTTCAGTATAAGGAAAATTAATGGTTCCATCCTCCTAATTTAGTCCCAGATTTTAAGAAATTTAAGGAGTTGTTATGTAGTAAACTGCATTATGCGACTCGCAACTCAAAAAGAGAAGATAACCTATAATGGATAAAATAATCATCCTATTCCTCGAAGGCATTTTAAATTATAATTAAACTAAAATAAAATTTAAATATGCTACTTAACATTTGGTTGGCTAATAATTTCTATCTATTATTAATTTAATTTAAACAAACTCAATTATCTTTATTTATGAATTTTATATCTAAAATAAATTTAGCTGATTAAATATTTGTTGATAGAGTGCAAAAGAAATAATTAAATATTATTTATTTTAAATTAAAAGTTTCTAGTATAATTTAAAAGTATATAACAATGTATTTAAAATGCTTTACTTGAGATTAATAATTAAGCTATTTTGCTGTTACCAAAATATGAAATAGTTGGTTTATAAATAATAAATAATTATAGTAACTATGTAGAAATTAAATAGCTTGCTTAAAGGAATTTATTTAAGTTATATTTAAAATAATTTAACTAGTTATAAATAAATACTAGGTAATTAAATTTTATCTTTTGCAAGTCTTTATTTTTCATGTTGAAACAATTGTTTATTAATATTCTTTAAATTTTAAGAAATTTTAGCTTAAGTTTTTTTATTCGCCTATATTTAATGGATAAAATTATTTCTCATTAAAAATTATTCTAAAATCTTGAGTCAAATGCTTCAGTCTCCTTGAATAAGGTCCAAATAAGATTGCTATTAAGTTGGTAGGTAGAAGGCCCGTCAGTCAAACTTTCGTGCTGCTAGAGAGAACCCTCGGGGTAAGTTAGGTATGTCTCAACGGAACTTATCCACCCTTTCCTGTGGTGGCATCTAGTACGAGATTACTCGCAATGCAGTATACACTGCACCAGATTACCTACTAGTTTGGCTGACGCGGCCGACATCCATTTTTATATATTTAATAAAATTTATTAAAAAATGATAAAGCTATATTTAAAATTAATATTTTTATTTTTATTTACTATTTGTTTAAATTCCTTTTAACTCAGTTAAAGCTTTGCATGATTGTAAATTTTTCTTTAAAAATTAAGATATAGCAATTTGTTATTAGAAAGTTCTCTAAAGCGTATTTTTAATCTTAATTTCTGTATTATTTAAAAACTTTTTTTTAAGATTTTAAGTTCAATTTCTTCATTATAAATAAATTTATATTGGTTTATTATTTTGCAATGAATAAAAAATAGCTTGGACTAGATTTAGTTATAATTTTTAAAATAAATTGGAAAATATAAGAGCATGAAAAGCGAATTTAAAATTTGAATTGAAGTATAATAAATAAGTTTATGCTTCTTTAATTTAAATAAATAATTAACTTCCCACTATTTTATTACTTTGAAAAATAAAAGATTCTAATTAAATTAACCTTATATTCTTAAATAATGTCTTATCTCATTAAATTATTTGATTTTAATTAAGTATTTTAAGTTAAGAAATTACTAGTTAATTTAAAAAGAGTAATATTTTATAAAATTATAAGAAAAAAATGTAAAATAAATTAATAAAGCAAAAGCAATTTATAAATAATCTTTGTAAAAATAAGTTAATAAAGCTAGTTAGAATAATTACATTCTTTAAATATTAAAGATTTAATTTTTAGAATAGTTCTTATCTGAAAAAATAATTCCATAAATGCCTTTAGTAATAAGTCTTCTAAATTAAAAACTTGTGCTAATTAAATTAAATAGCTATGTATTTTTATTATCCAAATATACTAAATTAATAGGAAAGAATTTTATTTTGAATGATTTAAGCTAGATATTTTTGGTATAATTTAATTATATTTATAATTAATACTTTGCCTACTTTACTATTTCTTCAAGTTTTTTAGATATTTTATAAAATTTATATAAAATTTATTTTCTCTTGTCAGAGAAATGTAGATTATAATCTTAATTATAAAATGAACAATAAAGAAAAATAAAATTTCTAAACGCAGAAAATGAATAAAACTAGGAACAAAAGAATAAAAAATGTAAATATAATTATTAAAGCCTTTTAAATTTAAACCTTTAAATGAATCTGCCTATCTTTCTTTATTTCTTTTAAATTTATTATATTTAAGCAAATAATTAAATATAAGCATAATCTCTAAGTTAAAATATAAATAGAGTTTATATAAATGTCTTATAACTTTTTTATGAGATTAAATTAAGCTTTTATTATAATGAACTTAATATTAAACATTTAAATATAATTATTTCAAAATAAATTAAAAATATCTTAATAATCTTAATAAAATAAGTTTATAAAAGCTAATTTAGAGTTTAGGTATAACAATTAATAAAAATTAATTATAATTATTTACAACTAGTAATTTTCTGATTTTTCAAGGCATAATTAATTATTTTTAAAAATATTATTAGCAATAATATCACTTTGCTAAAGTTTAAGTAATTAATAATAAATTTAAAAATATTAGCAAATTATATTTATTAGTTTAATTTTTTATTTGATGAAAAGAATAAATATCAATATTTAAAGGCTATTTTATTATATTGCTTATATATTTAAAATAATAATCTTATTTAAAAATATAATATAATTTAAAAATTTAAAATAAAGAAAATTAAAAACTTTAGGAAAATAAAAATTTAAATAAATTATGGTTAAATTTCATAATATTTAATTCAGTTTAAATATAGAGTAAAATATATATTTTTAATAAAAAAAGGAAAATAATTTAAATTAAATAAAATTTAAAGAATAATCTTAACTACTTTAATTATAAAATAAAATAAATAAAGTTGTTTTAAAATTAACAGTTTTCTTTATTTTTAAAGTTTTTAATATAATTTTTAGATTTAAAAATTTAAATAAATTTGTTTATGAGATAGCATAAATTAAAGTTCTATTTGCTTAAATTTCATAATACTTTAAATTTAATAAAAAATTAATAAGTAAATTTTATATTTAAAAGAAATATAAAATTTTAAAAATTATATCTAAAGTTACAAAATAAAACCAATATTAAATATATTTAGAAACATAAATTTTTATTTTATTTAAATAGATCATTTATTTAATTTTATTTGTATTAAAATAAACTTTAAAGTACATTTTAGTTAATTTTAAAATATTTATAAATTTTTTTTATTCTACTTTTTTCTAAAGATAAATATCAATTATAATTATAATTGAAAAAGAAATTTAAAACATGGTGGGAGCTCACAATTACCTTGTGACCACATTTTCTCATTTTATGGCTAGTAACAAGTTCCTGCAGCTCAGAACGTCCCTGGTCAGAGTCATTTTCTCAAGGGAACGCTGTCTTTGAGATTATCCGCTCTTGGTAGGGGCTTGAAGTCTGGCTGCTCATAGCGATGGAGCTCCCTAGCAGCTGTGACTGGAGCACAACAGGATATCCCCGTTATTCCATAAAAAGAGAATGTCGGGTCGTGCAATCGGAAAGGAGTTTCTGGTTCAAAAACTTTTTTAGTTGAAATGAATAAAAAATTGAAAAAGAAAAAAAAGATAAAAACTATAAATCTGTTTAATGGTGTTTGAAATAAATATATTAAGATTAGTTTTATATTAATTAAATATATTAATAATATTAAAAGTAATATTTAATATAATAAATATAATAACAGTTAGAACTATGAGATTTCATATTAAATCTCATATATTTAACATCAATGAAGCATTAATTTATTTTTAATGTTCATAAACTTCCAGTTTGAGCTTGATTAAAGTTTTAAAATATAAGTATTTTAAGAATATAAAGAATAGTTAAGTATTTTTTATTATGTAAATGTTTGGGAAAAATAAATAAAAATGAACTATAAATATATTTTGATTATACTTTCTTAAAAGTATAATAGAGATAGAAAATTCATAATTACTTAGAAAATGTTTATTAGGTAATTGCACATTTATCTAAAGATATCTTAGTCTTAAATCTATAAATTATAACTGAAGGAATAGATCATAAAGTTTGTAATAGTTATGGATGATTTTAACTCTTTGTATATGATTTTTGATAATAATTGAATATTAATAAGTTTCATAAAGTATTGAATTAAAAAGGGTTGAGTTATTGATTATAAAAATAGCTTAATAGATTCTAGTTAAATACATAATAGTTTTTGAATCTAAATGAATATATTTATCTTTGAATAAATAATTGGAAATGAATTATTTAATATAAAGTATTAAAATATAATATATTTATTAAAGTATCTTATTATTTATTTAAATAGATATTGGTCTTTTTAAATAAGTTTATAAGTTTATAAACTAAATTAAAATAAATATCAAATATTAAATTGTTTCTAAGCTAAATTATATTTAAAATGTTACATTAAATATAATTTGCTTAACTAAAATTGCTAAATAATATTCATATAAATACATAATTGGATATAAAAGTAAATCTTATAATCATTTAAATAAAATGCTTATAATTATCTTTAGAAAAGAAAATATATATGAACAACTTTTACTATTTTCATATTAAATTTAATAAATTTAACTTTAAAAAAGTTTAACTAATAGATAGTTAAAAATAAGTAAAATCAAAATAATAGCTTACTAAATCATTTAGTTAAATCATTTAAATATTTTTATACTTTCTTATTTCAAAATATCATATCAATTTAATTTATGTCTTAGAGTCTTTCTATATTAATTTAAGTTAGATTTTTCAAATAAACAAATTTATTAGAAATATTTACAATCAGATTGATAAGCAACTTCTTGCAAGTAATTTATTTTAATATAATAATATTAAATCACAAAAGAAATATTTTCCATTTATGAAGCAACTAACTAATTTTAAATGTTCTTCAATTTCTAATACCATTAAATTTAATTTAGATAATTTGACTATAAAAACATTTTATCATTAAAGTTATTTTAATTAATAATCCACATATTAAGCATACTAATTTACTTTGCTGCTTACTTGCATTATTTTATTATTATTTGATTTAATGATATAAAAAATATATAAATTTTAAAGATAATCTTTAATTATTTTAAGTTTGATGAATATTATTTTAATTTCTTTTTAAATATTTAATATTAGGTTATTGCTTCTTAAATTTAACTTTTGTTTATAATATAATTAATTATAAACAAATAATTTCCTTGTATACTTTTAATTAAAAAAATGTTATAGTCCTACTAATTTCTAAAATTAATCTGCTCTTATATTTATATATTTGTTAATCATTTTATTTAGAATTTTAGTAGAGTTCTTATAATTTATAAACATTATATTACTCTTTATTTTCACTTTATAAGAAAAATAATCAATAGTCAATCAAATTATTACTTAAAACAGCATAACCAAGTGCTTAAAGATTAGGGCTATTTAGCTCAACTTTATTCTTTCACAACATTTCATATTTAAATCATTTGGAAAATAAAAATTATTCAAAATTATTTTTAAATTCATATCAATCTAAAGTTATAATTATCATTTAAAACATGGTGGGACCTCACAATTACCTTTCTCCTTTTATGGCTACCAACAAGTTCCTGGTCAGAGTCATTTTCTCAAGGGAACGCTGTCTTTGAGATTATCCGCTCTTGGTAGGGGCTTGAAGTCTGGCTGCTCATAGCGATGGAGCTCCCTAGCAGCTGTGACTGGAGCACAACAGGATATCCTCGTTATTCCATAAAAAGAGAGTGTCGGGTCGTGCAATCGGAAAGGAGTTTCTGGTTCAAAAACTTTTTAGTTGAAATTAATTAATTAATAAATTAATCTTAAAAATTTAAGATTAATATTTTTAAGATAAAATTTATTTGTTAGTTACAGTTTTTAATAGAACATATGTTTAATTACCCTTTAAACTCTACAAATTATTATTTTTATATTTGTATTTTCCATTTTAGCCATTGAATTTCCTTAAGAAAGAATGAACACAATATTCTAAATATAAATTTATTAATACTAAAAGCTTCTAAAATTAGCCATAAGCATTTTAAATGTATAAAGTATACTTCAAAATAATTAATTATAAACTTGAACTTATTTAAACTCTTAATATCTAAAGTTATGTTTTTTATTTTAGTCTTAATAAAAAACATTATTTAAACTAATAATGTGTTTATATTATCTATTTTTCTTTAAAACTAAAGCTTAATCAAATTCTATTTATAACCTTTCAATGCTTCAATCCATAAAATTATAATTAGAACACTCAGCTAAAAGATTAAAAATAATCTTAAGTTAAACTTAATACATTACCATTAAGAAAAGTAACTTAGATTAAGTTTAATAAAAAGGTTTAAAGTACATTTGCAATAATAATATAGATAATAAGCTAGTAAGATAATTATAAAAATTAGATAATTATAAGGTAATTAAAAATAGTTATATTATAAAGTTAATCTTTAAATAGCTTTTATTAATTTAATTTTTATTTAAAACTTTCTAGATTTAATATATTAAATCTATTTTATAAAATCATATCAAACTATCTTGATGATTTTAACTAAATTTAAATTATCACTATTAATTAAATATCTAATTATTTTATTTTATTTATTACTGTAAATATTCATTATAAAATAAAATTATTGAGCTATAAATTTATTTTACTATCTTAATAAATTTTAAAGATAATATATCTAAGCTTAGAACAACAAATTAAAAAGTCAGCTTATTTATGAAGTTAAAATAATAGAAAAATATAATTTATAAAATAAATTATATTTAACTTAAAAATCTAAATTTTGGTTAGTTATTAAATTAAAATTAAGAGAAATTATTTAAATTTTATTTAAAATAAACAATTTAAATGTATGGATTTATATAAGAAAAATTAATATTTTTATATATTAAAATTAAATTGCTATGAATCTTAATTAGTATAATTTAGAGGAGCTTATTTAATAATTAATATGTCTAATTTAACAATTTTACTCAATAGAAAAGAGTAATACATAATTTAAACTCAGGCTTATAATTATAAGTTTTAATTAAATAGCAAAAGTATTTGTATTTTCAATTTAGAATCACATAAATTATATAATTTTAATAATTAAATATATTTATATAGTAAGGAAATTATAATATACATTATTTTTATTTTTATTAAAAATCTTTTCCATTCTTTAATTACCTAATACTTGTTTATGTTTATAATAAATTTAAATTATATCTATTAAATATAAAAAATCTTCTTAAAATTTAAAGAATATTAATCAACAATTGCTTCAAAACGAAAAATTAAAGACTAGCAAAAGATAAAATTTAATTACTTAGTATTTATTTATAACTATTTAAATTATTTTAAATATAACTTAAATAAATTCCTTTAAGCAAGCTATTAAATTTTACATATTTACAATAATTATTTATTATTTATAAACCAACTATTTCATATTTTGGTAATAGCTAATAGCTTAATTATTAATCTAAAGTAAAACATTTTAAATACATTTGTTATATACTTTTACATTATATTAGAAACTTTTAATTTAAAATAAATAATATTTAATTATTTCTTTTTCACTCTATCAACAAATACTTAATCAGCTAAATTAATTTTAGATATACAATTCATAAATTAAATGTATTTTTAATTTTAATTTGCTTTGCTTACAAAATACTAAATAATAAAATTAAAGATATATTTAAAATAAAGATAATTGAGTTTGTTTAAATTAAATTAATAATAGATAGAAATTATTAGCCAATCAAATGTTAAGTAGCATATTTAAATTTTATTTTAGTTTAATTATAATTTAAAATGCCTTCGAGGAATAGGATGATTATTTTATCCATTATCGGTTATCTGCTCTTTTTGAGTTGCGAGTCGCAATATGCAGTTTACTACATAACAACTCCTGAAATTTCTTAAAATCTGGGACTAAATTATGAGGATGGAACCATTGATTTTCCTTATACTTAAATCTAAGAAGTACTGAATCTTTTGGACGTGGAAATTTAGAATTATATATTTATTTCTCCATATTTGCATGCCATGGAATGTCTTTCTTGTGCAACTTGTATAGATAATTGCGAAATTTTAAGATCTGGAGAATAATGATCTGGCTCTAAAAAAATTTAAATAGAAAGTTTTAATTGTAGTTAATATTCGTATGTTTATACAATGTGCGAAAATTAAGATTAAATAGGCGCCATTTTTTTTGAAGATCATTTAATTAAAATAAATTTAAATAAAGACACATTTATACTAAAAAATATTATAATTACTGGCATTAACCAGTAATTATAATCTACCTGCGAGACCTCTGATTGTAGCGAATATAATAATTCTTATCTTTTATCATCATAGGAATCTTATGTTTTACTCGAAAATGTAACAATCTTTAATCTCCCTTGAAAATCATTTAATTATTTAAGGACAAATTTGAGTTAATTAAAACTTAATGAAGTTTATATACATCATATGGAAACTTCGAAAAGAGGAAGTATAATAAGAGCTTATGATTCAGATGTTATCTTAAATAATACTTAATTTGAATATAATAAAGAAAATATAATTTATAGTTATAATAGCTAATTAAATGTTAGTTATTCAATCTTTTATGGTAATACCATTGACTAATTTTGCTTTTTCTACATCAATACTAAATTATGACTGAAAACATCATACTTTTAATACAATACACAGAATTCGGAAACTGCTTTGATTTCGTAAAATTCATCATCGTTTTTGATAGAAGTTACCTTTGAATAAAATAATTAATTGATATAATCGAACTAAAACTCAAGTTTATAAATTGAAAAATGCTTTTTTGTTGGAAACTACGCTAAAATTGATTCTTTAATAAAACTAATAAATTCAAAATGTGAATATATAAAAGATTCTATATTTTTTAGACAATATTCTTTTTAAGGAAGTGCTTTTTATGTTGAAAACTCATCTGTAAAAAGTATTTTAAACTGTTCATTTGAAAAGAATGCAGCTCAATTTTACGGAGGAGCTATAATGCTAGTAAATTCAATAATTTATAATGTTTAAAACTGTATATTTATTGATAATTTTGTTACTCAAATAAAAGATTATTACAGTTAAGGAGGAGCTTTTTATGTAGAGAATTCTAAAATCTAAGAAGTTTCAAATAATATATTTTATAATAACTTTGCAGAAGAAGGAGGATCCCTATATCTTTTAAAATCAAATGTGAGTATCTTTATTAAAAATAAATGTTATTATAATTAAGCTAAGTTTGGAGCTGTTTTTTCATTTAGTGAAAGCTAAATAGAAAATATTTAAAATAATATTTTTGAATAAAACTAAGCTTAATAGAATGGTGGAACAATATACATAGATAATTCTTATATAAGGTTAATTACTAACTGTACTTTTCAAAAAAACAATGCTTAAGATGGAAGTGTTATTTACGGAATAAAAATAGAAGTTTTTGAAATTTCTAACAGTTCTTTCACTTAAAATGAAGCTTAAAAATCATTAGGAGCAATATCATTATTAAATTCGCATATAAATACAATAGCAAATATTAGTGCTTAATAAAACATTGCTTCTTACTCAGGAGGATTTTTAAGTGCCTGAGAATCTTAAATTGATTTTATATAAAATAATAGTTTTATAGAAAATTGGGCATCTATTGGAGGAGTCTTATAATTTTAAGATTGTTAAATTAAAGATATAGCAAATAATAAATTTGAATTGAATAGCGCTGCAAATTATGGAGGATGCATTTATTTTTAAAACTCATCTCTAGATTAATTAGTCAATAATTCATTTTTGAATAATAAAGCCTCTTAAGGAGGAGTTATTTTTGCTTCTTTAACAAATATTTCATCTATTTATAATTGTTCTTTTATCTAAAACATGGCTTTAGATTAGAATAGTGGAATATTTCATGCTAACAATTCATAAATTAAGTAAATAACAAATTTATATGCATATCAAAATAAAGCAAATAGAGGTGGAAATTTTTTATATGCTTATGAATCAAAATTGGAAGTACTAAATTATAGCATATTTAGAGAACATGTGGCAGTTTTTGGAGGTTCGTTATCACTTTACTTTAGTTAAGTAAGAACAATAGAAAATAATATTTTTGAATACAATGAAGTTGAAGAATAAGGAGGAAGTATTTATTTTTTTAACTCAAGTGCTTAGCTAATTTAAAATAATACTTTCATTAAAAATAAATCCTAAAAAAATGGAGGAGCACTCAGTATTATTGGCTCTAATATCACTACAATATAAAATTGCTTATTCTCAGGCAATAAAGCAGATGGCTATTTTGGAGGAGCAATTTTTCTTTAATAATCTTAAATATAATAGATATAGTTCATAAATGCAGTAGAAAATGAGGCAGTTAAAGATAGTGGAGGATTTATGTATTCTTCTATGTCTCTTATAAGTAATCTGAAAAACTCTATATTTACTAATAATAAAGCTACCTAAAGTGGAGGAGATTTATATATATAAATACTTAAAAACGAAATTATAAATATCTATAACTGCTCTTTTGCAAATAGCTCAGCAGCATAAGGAAGTGCAGCCTATCTTGATAATATAAAAATAACTTTATCTAGTATATAAATAAAGAATAATAAAGCCTTTGAAAAAGGAATCTTTTATTTGAATTAAATTGATGCATATTTTTCAGATATTTTAATTTCAGAAAACTGAGCTTAAAGAGGAACTTTTATATATTGCTTATCATCATAAATTAAATTAAAAGACATAATATCTCATAATAATATTGCAGAAAGAGAAGGAGGATTAATATATTCAGAGCAAAGTAACTTAGTTATTTAGAGTTTAGCAGCTTAAAAAATGAGAGCCATATATGGAGGTTGCTTTTACTTAAGTTAATCAAATCTAACTCTCTATGATAGCACTTTTGTAGAAAACATAGCTTAAGAGTACGGAGGATTTGCATATGGTATACAAAGTAATATTGAAGTTGAAAATGGTAGTATAAGAAATAATAATGCTAAGAATGGAGTTGCTTTTTACTTGTCTTAATGTTATTTAAAGTTGATAGAAAGCTTAGTAATTTAAAACTAGGCACAAAAAGGATCGATTATGTATCTGACTGAAAGTAATATAAGGTTATATTTAATAAGGTTTGAAGAAAATACTGGGAATGGAGGAAGTTGCTTAGAGACATAGTTATCAGATAATATAATAATAAAAGAAAGTTGATTTAGAAATAATAAAGCTATTTCTATAATATACTCACTTTCAATATAATAACTAACTATTAATAAAACTACATTCCTATAAAATAATGCAAGCTACGGATTAATAGAAACCAAAAATGTAAACCTAATCATTTAAAACTCTTTAATTTAATAAAATGTTATTGATATTGGATCTTTAATTGAAGTTTTCAACCAAAATTTTGTTTTATAGAACAGTTCAATAATAAAGAATATGGCTTAATAAGGTCTAATGATTTCTGCTAAATATGCTAAAGCAAAGATTAGCTTATCATACTTTGAAGGTAATAAAGGATATAAAGGAGCTTCTATATACTCTTAGCTTTCTAATTATAGTTTATCTGAGAGTATTTTTATAGAGAACGAAGCTAATTTTTCAGGAAGTATAATTGAAGGTAATTAAGACTTTATTTAAATAAAAAAATGCTAGTTTTTCAAAAATAAAGCCTAGAGTGGAGGAGTGTTTTAATTTTAATAATCTTAAGTATTTTTGGAATAAATTTATGGTTATTAAAATAATGCAAGCATAGGAGGAATTGTAAAAGCAGATAATTCTTATATTCAAATTATAAACTCTAACTTCACTAGGAATCAAGCAAGTTAAGGAGCTGTCTTTTACCTCTTAGCTTCAAATTTAACATTCTAATATATTATATGTAATTCAAATGTTGCTTCAGCAATAGGAGGAGTAGGCTACTTCTAATAAAGGAGCTAATTTAAAACCTTAAGCTCTAGTTTTTTTAATAATTAAGCAGTTGATGGAGCTTTTATATACGGCTAAAGTTGCTAATTTACAATAATAAACTCAAATATCTTTAACAACACTGCTTTATCTTTAGGTATAATAAGTTTATGAACCTCATAGAGTGAAGCAGCAAGTATAATCTAAAATACTTCTATTAATACTAATTTTGGATAAAATTCTTTAATATTCATTTATAAAAGTTAGTTACAACTTAAAAACGTTTCAATTGGTTCAAACAAGGCATCTGAAATGACTTCAGGTATCATGATCTGAGATTCTACAGTTAAAATTGAATGATCAACATTTGAAAATTAGAGTGCTTATTCAGGAGTCTATATTTTAGGTGATTTAGATTCTAAAATAGAAGTATTTAATTCTAAATTCAAAGATAGTAAAGGAGAGTATGGAAGTGCAATTTAACTAGCTAATTCTTCTTTATATTTATCATCAGTGACTTTCGAAAACATGAACGCTTAATAAGGTAGCATTTTTGCTGTTTAATCTCACCTAATGATTTGAAATAGTTCCTTTAGAAGCTTAAGTTCTTAACTTTATGGATCTATAATTTATATAAAAAGCTGCTAAATGAATATGGAATGATGTACTTTAAAGGAATATGTAAATACTGCTGTTTATTCTGAAAATAGCTTTTTAAATTTAAATAATACTTCTTTTATTAATGGAGTTAGTAGTCTTACTTATGGATCTGCCATTTATTCTTATAACTCCTATATGAATATGTAAAATTGCTATTGTTCTAATCAAATAGCAATATCAGGTTCTTGCTTTGCTATCCTAAATGATAACTAATAGAATCATAACTTGATAAGTAATAGTAAGTTTGAAAACTGTATTGCTGCAAAAGAAGGAGGAGTAGGGTATGTTGTAAATGCTAATATAAGTTTCTATTTTAACTAATTCTATAATAATAGAATAAATGGTATTGAACCATATATTACTAAAGGAGGAGCTTTAAGACTAATATGTGAAGATTAATAATAATGCAGTTATCAAATTACTTACAATACTTTTATTAATAACACTATCAGTAGTTAAATTAGTCAAGGAGGTGCCATTTCTATTCAAGATACTATACCTATTTTTATTCCTAATACTACTAGTTAAGAAATATGCTCTTTGTTTAAACATAATAAGGCATATTATGGGAATCATCTAGCTGCCTTTCCATATAAACTTGATAATGTTTCTTAACATGATTCAATAACTTAATGCTATTAAAGTGAAAAAATAGAAAGAAAACTATTAGATTAAATACCAGGAATGTAAATACCTGAAAGCTAAATTTATTTAACTGATATTTTTGGTTAAGTAGTAAAAACTGATAACTAATCACTAGTTTCTATATATTCAGATGAAGCAGAATTATCAGGTAAAACTAGAATATAGTCAGAGTAAGGAGCATTCACAATTAGAGATATAATAGTAAAAGCTTAACCAGGAAGTCAAGTTTAACTATAATTTTAATCAGATGCTATTAAAAAAGCTGATTAAGGCTTAGATAATATTGAATAAAGTAAATTAGTGCTATAAATTAATATTTAGTAATGTCTTACTGGTTAAATCCTTATTGACTCAATTTAATGCTAAAATTGCCTATATGGGTAATATTCATTTAATATAAGTGATAAGTCTTGCAGAGAATGTATGTAAGGAGCAAAATGCTATGGTGGAGATTTAGTTGTGCCAATATCTGGGTATTGAAGAGAAAATTTTACTTCTGAAGTAATGCATAAATGTCCTAAATACCTAGCATGTTTGGGTACGAATTTAAATAAAAGTTATATTTCCAAATATTTTTAAATCACTGATAAGATTGCAAAATAAAATTATAGAAAAGGAATACAGTGATAAGGAAGCTGTAAAGATGGTTACACAGGTCCTCTTTGTGATACATGTTAAGAAGGTTGACAAAAAAATAATTACAATAATTGTGAAAAATGTAAAAGTACTAAGTCAATAATAATATTGTATTCAATTATAATAGTGATATTTATATGCTTTATAATCTATTTAGTGAAATAAACTCTAAAATCAGCTTTTGAATAGGAATAGTATTATGGAGTTTATTTCAAAATTTTTACTAATTACATTTAGTTTTCCAATCTAATTTTTAACTTCAAATTTGATTGGCCGAATTATTTCGATTATTTTTTTAATATAAATGAATAATATCTTGCTGTTACCCAATCCATATTCAAGTTCGATTGCATTTAAATAAGTTAAGACAATAAGTATTATTATGCAGTAATTGGAAATATTTTTCTTCCTTTTTTAATACTTTTAATTTCGTTTTTGACTCTTCTTTTATGAACTGTAATATCATGGAAGCGTTTTAATAAGTCATTTTTTATTACGGTGTTGAGTGTTAGTTTTTTCTAAATCTTTACTAATTTAATGATGTAGATTTTTAGTGTCTTCAGCTGCTATTCTATTTCTAATGATTCATCAGTTCTAAATGCATTTACTAGCATTGCATGTTGAAAGGGATTTCATTATAAGTTTATTTTCATTTATGCGTTACCAGCACTTTTACTCTATGGCTTTCTAGTTCCCTTTTTAGTTACTTTATATCTATATAAGAATAGAAAAGCAATCAGAACTATCGCAATAAAGTCTCAGTTTGGATTTTTAACAATTGGGTACAGTGAGAAATTTTACTTCTGAGAGTTTGTAAAGACATATGAAAAATTTGGAATTAGCTTTGTCTTTGTTTTACTATAAAAGAATACCATTATGTTTTAATACTGATGCTTAATTATAGTTTTAACTTCAAGTATTTACTTATAGCTTAGATTTAAGCCCTACATCAATAGTTAGTTAAATAAACTTGAAATTAGCTATCTAGCAATTTCAAGTTTTATACTATTTATAGGCATTTATTTCAACTCAGGTGAAAGCTACTTAGTTATAGACTACTTAGTTTTCCTTTCTTTGATACTAGTAAACTGCTACTTTTTACTAATTTGAATATAGTCGTTAATCATTTAGTTTGGGTATCAAGCTTCTTATAAAACTTTAGACATTTACTTACGCTTTTGCCGCTTTAAAAAGCATATTTAATTAGATGAAATTATAAATAAATGAAGTAGCAAAGAGAATGAATAAAAGAAGGGGAAAGAAAGATTCTTAAAGTTAAGGACTTAAATAAGCAAAATTTTTAAATTGAAGAATTAATCTAAATAAAAGCTAAATGACACCTAGTTTTATGACTTAGATCAATACAATAAACGCTCTAAGCTCTTATTCTCTAGGTTTGATGATTAAGAGGTTCCTCAGTTACTAAAGCAAGTAGAATGGTTACTTTTACTTGATATAAGCTTAATAGAACTTTACTAGCAAACTGTATAAAATTTGACAATGACTTAAAAGGATTATTGAACCAAGCAAGTCAATAAATTTTTCAGCAAGATTTAAGATCCTTGAGATAACTTTTCTTTCTTTAGTAGAAATGACGAAAACCGTACTAAAATTATAAAGGTAGAAATGAAATAACCAGAAAATTAAGAATCAGACATTAATAATTAAAGGAAATAAGAAGTTATTTATTTATAAGATTTAGATGAATCATCAAATAATAATCTATCCCCTCAATATGATATAAAGTAAATTTAAAGTAGTCTTAGTATTTTAAAAAGGAATATTCTACAAAACTAATGTAGTTACTAAAAATAATGGAAGGGAATTTAATTTGCATTTTAGGAAACCTTTGAGGAAAGCAGAAAAAGTCAAAATCTTGAAAATGAAAAATTAGAATTTTTTTATAATGACATTACTCAGCTAGAATAAATATCTTCCTAGCAGATTATGAGAGAAGAAGAAAAAATTTAGGATGAAAGATGAAAACATAAAAGAAAATAAACTAATTTTGATTTAATATTTCATAATTTTATATGTTTAGCTTTCATTATTTTTTAATTTACAAATTATCATTTTCATTGAAAAATAAAATCTAAAAAGTAACTAAAATAAATTAATCTACATTATAATAATAAAAAGAGAATTAAATTAATAAAAGAATTCAAGCATTGGAGAAGTTAAAATTAGTGCCAGCATTAAGTTACTTATATTAGTTTAACTTTATATATTAAAAAGCTTTATAGTAAATAATTAATTTTAATTAATGTTTCTTTTAGCTGGCTTTAATAGTGATTTATCTACACTTATTTATTATTTTAATATAGATTTATAATTACT
The DNA here is from genome assembly GCA_946699065.1 of Loxodes magnus. Classification (NCBI taxonomy): domain Eukaryota; phylum Ciliophora; class Karyorelictea; order Loxodida; family Loxodidae; genus Loxodes; species Loxodes magnus. Next base: position 244,132 of record CAMPDV010000098.1, read on the forward strand.
TCTTTTAAAAATTGCTTTTTATTCACTAAGAATGATATTTTATTCCATAAGAAACTCGAAATACAACTTTTATTAGTTGATAAATTTGAAAAAATTAAAATAAGCAAGGGGAAGTTTTAAGCTCAATGTAAAGTATCTTAATTTCAGTTTTGTACCTATATAAAAATTCTATTAGAAAAAAATGTATTATTAAACTATTTTTGCTTATAATTAAATTTTATCATATTTAGCTATATTTTTCCATAGTCATTTATATTATTATAGATTTTTAATTAAAAGGTAACTTATATAATAATCCAAAAGAATACCTTAAATAATGTAATGCTTTATTATATCTAAAGCCTTAAAGAGATTCCTAGTTGGATTAAGTTCTTGAAGACTATTCAACTGGATGATTATATTCTTTGGGGGCCCGAATTCTATGATCATGAAATATGTATTAAGTACATGGTGTTCCCAGTTTGCGAAAACTTAACAGAAGAATATCTTATATCCATTAAGAGAACTATTAAGAGTAAAAGTATGATGGAAATTTCGTTACCTAAAACTAAAATCTAATAAATAGGCATTAATTTTTAAGTATCTTAATAAACCAATGCTAAACATTTCTATTATTTAAAATTCTAAAAAATATTAATATTTTCTTATATAATAATAATTTAATTAATGTATTTCACTTTTACTTGGTTTATTACGAGTTAAAACTTTAATGTAAAATAAAAGTATCAACTTGCTTGGGTCTTCTCTATCATAAATCTCGATTATTTTAGATTATTGCCTCAAATCTTTTCCTATAATTCAAATTCCAATCGTTTTCTGTTTAATTCATTAACTTTTTGTAGATAAAGTTGACTTCTTTGCTTAGTTGAAGTATATTTTGCTGTAAAGTTTACCTTCATAGTTGAAGTAAATTCTTAAATAAGAATCTCCGTTAATTTTCTATAATTATCTTTTTTCGTCTAAATTGATAGAAATTTCGCACTTATATCCTGTCTTTTGCAGTATTGTATATCATTATTTTCTAATAGGAAGTATAACTTGACGTAGGCTTTTCTTCTGCATCTTTTGGATCGTTTATCATCAAAATGTAAGAAACGTGCTTACCGTCAAATCTGCTAGTTAATTAAATTTTATTTCTAAATGCTTCATTCTCTTATTTACTGAGTTTTCATCTTCATTTTTCAGTTCTTAAGTGTTAGAAATTAAGTATTCAATTTTTCCTTTGAGTTCTTATACATGTCTTAAGAATTTAAAATTTTCTTCTTGCTTATTTTTAAGTTCTTTAAGTATAGTTTGCTAATCAGAGTTTTGTTGAGATGGATCCTAATTAGAAGAGACTTTTTGCAAGAAATTTATATTTATTTATTTTTATAAAATGGGTAAATAAAAAAGATTAGAGAGTGCATAGCACCTCAATGGCTTGCAACTCTTTTATAAAGATTTTTAAAGTTATAAAAAATTATTTTCGGAATCTTACACAGTTCTAGATACCTTTATGAGTTTTGTCTTCTATAGAGCTGTTATCGGAATAATTTCTAAGAGATCTTAATATCTGACATCTTTCATCATTAACGTTACTTGATGGTTCTTCAGTTTTGTCTTCTCTTGGTTCCTACCAAGATTCTTGTTCGGTTCATCGTCCATTTGTACTTCCTGCTAGTAGATCTGAAATCTCAGTTGGAGGATTTCTCCTTCCTATTTATTTATATTAATACTTAATTAATTTTTTAACTGTTTAATAATAAATTTTTGCATATATAGTTTTTTCCTATACTTATCATCTTAAATTTTGTATTAATTTTACTTTTTATCCAGCTTTTCCTTAATATTAATCCTTTTAAATTAAAGATATTTCTTATTGAAAAGCTAAATTTAAAATTTCCCTTTTTATATTTTCATTTGATCATTAATTTTGACATACTAAATCCTTTATACCTTGATATATCTAAAATAGTTATTTCCATTATGTTTGCTTTATCAAATATTCTATAAAAGCTTCTAAATTAATAATAATCAGATTTTTATAAGAGTTGCATACTAAAAATTTTAGTTAGATTTAATGCTTTATAGCATTAAAAGTTTTTACAATATCCCAATTAAATATTTTTTACAATTTACGTAATGAATGATTATTCAGTTGGAAGGATTAGGAAGTCTACTTTTACTTAGTTAAATTAAACATAATTAAGATAGTTCAATATTTATTGACAATAAATATAAGGACTTTTAGTTATACAGTCAACTTTATTAATTAACTTAGGAATTTAAAAATATATACTTGTGTTAGAAGCATTATTTAGGAATAACTATTATAATAATATTAATTTTCTATATTTTTAGTAGTTTTATTCATAAAATTACTTTTTAGCTATTATGCAAAAATCTAAGTTTTTCATTTCTAAAAATCAATCTTTTTACGAAAAATAGAAAATTAAGTAATTAAAGTTATAAATTATAAGAATAAGATTAGAAAGAGTTTTTTAACTAGGATGATAAAGTAAACAGTTTGTAGTATTTGTTATTAGCATAGCAAATAATTATTTATAATAATAAAATTTAGATAAAAATGGATAATTTATATATAATTTACTAGTTCTAAATAGTAACTCTTCTTTAATTAATTAAAAAGAAACTTCAAATTCAAAGGTTAAGCATAGGCAGTGTCCAAATAAGAGATTTGGAGACTTTATAACTTACAGAAGTCAACTTAATAATGAGTTGGATAAGGAAATTATTAAAAAACTGCAGTTAAAAACCAGAAAAACAAATTACAATGTGTTCCATTAAAATAGCTTCGAAATTCTCTTCAATAGAGAGATTAGTTGTAGAGTTTACTGAAAGAAAAGAAAATATATAGGAAGAAAAATAGTATTACAGCCTAAAGTAGAACTGCCAAAGATATTTAATGAGTATTCTAAAGATATTTTTAAAAATAAGATATGCACTCAAATTTGAACTAAAACTAAAGTAAAAATATTAGTATAATATAATCAAAAAGTACATAAAAACTTAAGGATTATTTTTAATAATACTAATCAGCATCTAGATTAAAATTTATGTAATGAAACAATAAAAGTAAATCAATATTATTAATTCTGATATTTCACACGATCACTATTTATCTGATCTCTAGAATAAAAGCACACAACCTTAAAATTAAACTGCTTACTTTATAAGTATAGTACAAGATCGAGTAATAAAAAATAAATTTAATTAAAATTTGTCTATTTAAATAAATATTATAATAGATAAAAAATAACTTGTTTCCATATCTACTTAAACTAATTTTCCTTTAATTTCTGAAATCAAATTATTTAAACTAATTAAATTTTTATTCTAGATAGAAAAATTAAGACACAATGATGCATTGAAAAAAATTAAGTTAATTATATGAGTGAATCTTAATCTAGTGGAGAGATAAAAGTTGAATTAAATGTTAATTAAAACTTGATTTAAACCTAAATGAAAGATGCATATATCTCATAAAGAGATAATTTAGAAATGAATACAAATTTTAATTAAATTGAAACAGGTAAAATACTAAATAAAACTTAGCTGGATTAATAATAGATTATACTAGAATAAACTTAATACTTACTTCAATTTTTTTCCTAATAAAATATGATTACAGAAATTGAATTCTAATAGCTAAATATTAAGTTTTAAAATTAAAAAAATATATTAATTAATAAACAAGAAATAAAAAGCTAAAATGGAAAATTTTACTTTGAGTATTGAATTAGATAAATAAAAAATTACAATTGTGAAATAAATAAGGCTTTCTAAGAATAGATTCTGCAAAAAATTAAGAAATTTAAAGGATTTAATTATGATTTTAAAATAATATCTAAAATTTAAAAGAAATTAGTAATTAATAATAGTAACCTTAAAAAATAATATGTAGATACTCAAGCATAAGCATGGATTGTAAATATTTAAACATAAAATAGTCTTATCTAATTAGACAATTTAAATTAAAATAAAGGAATCTTATCTGCCAAAATTTACATATTTTGGCAGAAGTTTACAAGTTAAAGTAAATCACTATTAAAAAAAAAACATATAAATCAAACAGAGATGTATCAAGAACAAAAAGAAAGTTTTAGGGAGATGACGAGAAGCAAAAAGAACTAAGAAAAAAAATGAGAAGAGAAGTTTAATATTGAAAAACTTAAAATTTTATAAAATGAAATATCAGAATTAAATCAGAAGTTTTATACAATAACTCTTTTATTTAAGTTAATTATAATTATTACACTTCTTATGCTTTTTTTCTCTTATTTTTAGTTACATTTTAAAGTAATTCAAATTATGTGAGAAACAAAAAAAAATTTTAAATTAAAACTATCTTCACTCTTTAGGAAAAACATTACAAAATGTGCCTTCGTAACTTTTTAAATAATTAGCTTTTCAAAGTATATTATTTTTGATTATCTAATTGTATTTGATTTTTGATTTAAAGATAAGAATTGCATAATTTTGATTTACTTTTTTATCTATATTTTAACTGGTAGGTAATTTATGATTTAATCTGGATTTAAATTTCTTTATTTAATATCCTTTTTTTTGCAAATAATTACTATTAAAAATTTGTAAATAAAAAATAATCTAGTATTTTGACTCTAAAAAGAATCTGAGAGAAATGTGAAAATATTAAGCAAAAAAATCTTATATCCCATTAAAATTAGAGAAGGGCTTCACGTTAACAAAAACCCAAAAATACTATTATAATAGAGATCATATTATCCTTGGATGATTACCTTTATTTTTGTCTATTTAAGAAAGAAATCTTTGAATTAAAAAAAGAATAAATTGTTCGTTCAAATGGATTTAAAAGTAACTAAATATAGTAAAAAAATAGAAGCTTAAAAATATAAGGAATGGTAACAGGATTTAATTAAACTGCGTAGAATTTTTAGAATAGAACGTTTTTACTATCGATCAAAATGACACTAAACAAGAGATATAAAATTCTTTGAAGATACAATAAGGTAGAATTTATGAACTAAGAAGATTTTTAAAGAGAATAACAGTACTAATAGATAGAAATATAAAATATATTTTAACCATACTAAATATCTTATTGAATACTAGATGGAACCAACACAAAGACCATACAAAATTAAATTTTATAAAAAAATCAGCGTTTTCCTAAATTCGCTGCTTTTAATATGTTAAAAATAAAAAAAATTTACATTTTGCAACAATAAACACTCCTTGAAGATTAGCAAGATTTTTATAATATTTGCATGCTTTGTTATCTGCTTTTAGAGTAATTTCCCTTATAGGCAATTATGCATTAAATGAGTAAATAAGTATCTACCAATAAGAAATTAAAAATATTAAATGATAGCTTTGTTTTATTTGATGTGCTTTATATATAATTTTATATATTAATACCATTTGCTTCAATTATATATTAACTTAACTTCTTGGTTAAGATTTGACTAATGTATCTTTAAAATTACACTCACCTTTATCTGAAATTTTTTTCCTGATATTTCAGCTTATCTGAATAAATAGAACTGTTGATCAAACATTAATTTTACTAATTAGCCAAAAATTATTGTTTTAAGAATTTTAATTTCATAAATTTAAAATTCTGACAAATAATTAAGTCTTTCTTTATGCTTTATCTTTAGCCGCTTGAACAAATATTATATCCAAAAGAAAGATTATTATTCCAATTTTTAAAATTATTCTTTTTTTAAATTAATGTTTTGTCTTTAGCAAAAGAAAATTCTTTATTTTTTTGCTTGCTTAATAAGGTAATTAATTTTTTTAAAAGAGTTATTATATGAAACTTCTGATATTTCATTTTATAAAAATTTAAGTTTATTTAATACTAATTTTTCTTCTCGTTTATTATCTTAATTCTTCTTGCTTTTCATCATTGCTTCTAAAACTTTCTTTTTGTTCTTATTGTGGCTCTATTTGATTTATGTACTTTTTACTAAATAGTGATTGTCTTTTACTTTGTAAACTTCTGTTAAAATTCTGTTTATTATTGTTAATTTAATGTTAAATTGCTAGTTCAGGTAATTTAGTTGTTGTTATAAATTTTCGCAAAATGTTTACCTCGAAATTTTTCAGACAGATTTCTAAGTAAGTCTAAATAGTAAGATAGCTTTAAACTATTTTTTGTTTTCATTTACAGAATTAGCTTTTCTCTGGATAAAATGCAACTGTAAGTTATATTTAAAGCAATAAGAATGAGTTATAAACTTAAAGATTGATATTATTTTTGTCTATATTTATTGTAAAATTTAATATAATTTAGTTCTGAATATTTCAAAGTTCTTCTTTATTCTCTCTGAATATATGTGCAATGGACATATCAATATACTTTATTAGATTCATAGCTTTTTTCCTTAAAGTAGAAACGGAAAAAATGATTTGCCATATTATGTTAAAATGGAAATTAGTTGAAGTTTATGTAACATGATTAATTAAAAATGGAGATAGGCAACTTAAAGCCTTTTTTATATTAATTTCATGCTCTTTTTATTTTTCTTTCGTACCATATATTTAGCTCTTTTTTAAGGAATTTGAAAGCTTCACACTATTAGCGCTTATTAAATAAAATCCATTGGAAAACTCTTTCGCAATATCCTATTCAAAGCTTCTTTAAATTTGCAAGACTTTATTTAAAAATAATAGAAACATAAAGAACCTCTAATATCCTTATGAAACAGATGCTAAATTAAAGTATCTTGAATATTAAAATAAAGAAGCAAATAAAAAGGTTTAAACTAAGAGTAATCCAAAATACTAATAAAATATTTGCTGTAATAAAAAAATAAAAAGTTTAAATAATATTAAGATAAACTAAATTAATTGACTAATAAAATAATTTAAAATAATTATTAAAAGTTATTACTTTATAAGACAACTAAATACTAGAACAATTAAAATTTGCTATTTTATTTTATTTAAAATGCTTATAGGTAATATAGTAAAAAAGCTTAATTATAAGATAATCATTAAATCTATAAATATAAATGTTTATTTGTTATATATAAACAACTTATCTTAAAATTTTAACCAATTTGATTATTCTCTTTAAGTTGAGCAATCCTTAATAAATAAAAATAATACATTTTATTTTATAGAAGTATATAATAAATTTAATTAAAGATATAAAAGTAATTGTTTAGTAGAATTGCTTCTATTCATCTAAAATATTTAAGTAATAATTAATTTATTACCACTGAGATCTTAAATTGAGTATCAATTTAAGGTTTTTACTTATAATTTTTTATATTAAATTAAAAATTTTTATTTAAATAATTATTATTTAATCAATAATACTCTTATACATATTTGCGTTTAAAATGAAAAAAAACTTGTTAATTGAAATATAAAATTAAAATCTATTCTACGAGGAAATTTTTAAGAAATAATCTCGATATAAACTCTATAAAGTAAATACTAATTTTGCTGATAAAATTATTTGATATTGATTATCTAATTTATAGCAACATATTTGAGAAACTTTTTTATTAAATGTATTAATATATTTTATAATTTACATTAGCTTCTTACTTGAAGTTTTCCATTTTAAAGCTTTATATTTTTAAAATATGCAATATATTCTAATTTTTCTTAGTAATATTTTAATTATTTATCTAATCCTATTTTTTATTTTACCATTTAGTTTAATCATTTTATCTATATTTCAAAGAATGCTTAGTAAAATGAATCATTATCTTATCATATTATCATAAATTTTTCCTTTTAAAATATGAATCTAAAAGTAGAACAATAATTTAAAATAATTCAAAAATAAATGCAAAGCATAATTTATATTAAGAGTAGAAGGTTTATATTTTAGAGAATTATGTAAAAGGTTGTTTTATATAGACTACCAAGATATATAAAAATCCATTAGTTTAAATAAATTTTTAATTGGATTATTATATTTAAAAATTTACTACTAATGATAATAATCAACAATTTTAGTTTAGTTTTTAAACTTTATTTTGTTGCGAATATATTATATCTTATTTAACTAGTTATTTCTCTTTTTATTTGAAAGAATAGAAATGAGATATTATCGTGAAAACATTTTGCTTGCATATAAGAAATTAAAATATATTAGAGATTTATTTAGCATTTCAAAATATAGAAAATTGAGGAAAATTGATATATACTTTCATAGAAAAAATCTTAAATTAATCCATAAAGCAGCTCTAGAAAATATAATTCATAGCTTTGAAAGTTATTAAATAAATAGTTAAAATTTCATTCTAATAAGAACAGAATTATGTGTAATTGCTTAAGCACTGCTTTATCAACGCCATACTCAATTTATTTTAACTAAAAAGAGGAAACAGTGCTTTATCTTATATAAAATTCTAATTTCAAAATTTTTGTTTTTACTTTAGCAATATTTTTGCATTCTATTTTAACTTAATTTTTTATTATAATTTCTGTACAAAAAAGTTAATAAATATTACTAATTTAATTTGAAAGATACAGCAACAAATAGAAAATATTATATGCAAAATTATTTCTGAAAGTGAATAATGTTAATTGAACAGATACAGTACTAAGTTCTTTATCAATTATATTTTTAGATAATTAGCGTAATGTTAAAAATAATCATAATATGGTTTTAAATAGAAAATTATTAATTATTATAGTGGATTATTGAGGGTAATTTAGATCAGTAAATTAAGGGTTATTTTCTGTGGAATATCTTTGCTTGGACTTATCTTATAATATATATTCAAACAATTTGAAAAAATGTATTTAAAGATGCTTAAATTTATTCTAGAATCGAATAATTTAAAGTAAGTAATATCATAACTTCGAATAAAGGCATTTAGAGGGCTGCTATTTCAGTAGTTTCTTGAATTTATTCTTCTTACTTTTAATATTTTTTTATCTTTTATAGAAAATTATACCTCAATGTAGAATGAGAAATATTCATACTTATTAATAGTAAATTTATTGAGCTAAATATATTTGTCTTAAATTATAAATTAATTAATTATACCAGGATTTTTATAAGAAATTAAATTTAAGTATAAGGATTGGGTTAAAACATTAGTGATTATAAAGATAAATCTATAAAGACATAATTCTTCTCAAGAAAAGAGTTTCACGTATATATATAAAAAAAGAAAAGACGAAATCTAAGTGAATAGGATTGATAAAATTAAAATATATACCAAAAATATGAATTCTTTAATTTTAAATAGTTTTAATTTGCTATATAGTAAAAAACTTAATATAAATAGAGATAGAATTGAAATTTTAAAATAAGATTAATATAAGTCTTTAAAATTGATAATATTATTTAAAATTTTAAACCAATTGTGGTTTAGATTGTTACTTTATTTTTTAAATTTTAAGTGAAGTCAAAAGTAAACTTTCAGTTATTTGTTTTAATATATATTTAATATATTATATAATTTATCTCTTGTTAATTATAACTTTTAAATTGATAAATTTTTAAAATATATTCATGTTATTTAATTTTTTCTATTTTTGGAAAGAAAATAAGTAACATAACTCTAAATCTAAATCTCTTATTCTTAATTTGTTTGAATTTGCATTTCAGATTAATATCTGATATTAATTATTTCATTTTTTACCTTTGAATCAAGTTATTTAGAAATAAAAGTGACTTTATTAGTTTATTATATAAGTAGTATAAACTATTGAATATTATATACATTAAAGTAGAAAAATAATTTCATATGTCTTCAAATATTTTGTAAACCTCCTTTTTTAAATTTAGTCTAATCAAAAACTCCTTATAAAATGGATAATTTTATATAAAAACCTCAAAATTTTAATAAATAGCAAGAAAAATGAATTTACTCTTGAAGATAAGAATTAGAAAATTGAATAAATTGGATAATTAAATCCTTTTATCATGAAGTCTTTCATTAGAAGTAAGTGTTAGCATAATTTCGATAATGTTTTGCTCTTCTTTTACTTTAAATTTGCGAAAAATATTTTGTGAGAGTTAGAATTTTATTACACTTCATCTTATTTAAATTATCTATTATTTTAAAATAAAATTGGAAATAAAAAAATAATCTATTTGTACATAGTTACATTTATATAGAATCCTTTAATTAAAAATATAGAGAAATATAGATTATTATTAACTAACTAGAATCTAATTTCTAACTCTATTTAAGTTATTTATTAAAGGTTTAATATCACTATAATAATTAAAATTTCGTATATTTCTACTATCTCCCGATAAATAAATTATTTTTAATTCAAATTAATGGAGAATTAGTGTTGCTTTTTTGTGAAGGGTAGATATTTAAGTAATCTAATATCTAACATCATAAATAGGGAATGTTACATTTAATCTAATTTTAAGAAGGTAATCTTTCAAAATGCTATATTTGCATAAGAATTAGATAATACAGCAAAATTTATAAATTAAAGGTAAGAGTAAGGCTTTAATATATTTACATTTATTTAAATAATATAATTTTATCTAGCCTTTTGAGTCTAAAGTTTATTTTCAACTTATACTAAGTCTTATTGGATCATATAATTAAGCTTACCTAGAGAATTATTTAATAAAATTCTCTTTCTCTATTAATTTCTTAGTAATCATTTTAATTTCTTTTTATTTCAAGATAATAATATTCCCAAATATTATATATGCTGGCATCAAATCTAATTTAGGATAAACTTATTAAAATCTATCTTTTCATTTCATTGCTCTTTGAGTTGAACGAAATCCGCTAACAAACATTTTTCTACTTTTCTTACACTCATTTCATATTTAGCTATCTAACAAATTGAAACTTGCCTCATTGAAATATTTATTATTAAGCTGATATTAAGTTTCAATAGGTTGATACATGATCTTATTCAATAATATAAAATTAATAATAATAGTATGCTAAAGTGACAACACCTTTATTTAGTTTTGCGGAGAGATCCGTTAGATGCCATTTTATTATATATAAAGTAATTCTTATAACTAAGATTATAGTTTACTTCTTAGATCATCTTAGAATGCTTTTCCTTTCGAAAAATATTATATCCAGTTAGAAACTGCTTATTTTTTATCTCTTTAAAATTTTTCAAAGAAATACTGAATTAAAAAATTGTAAAAAATAAAGAATTACGCTTCTTCTTGGACTACTTTCCTAAAAATGTAAATAAATAGAAAATTGCTAAGTAAATAAATAAAATTGACTAAGTTGAAAGCTAAAGATTAATTACTTATATGGATACATTCTAAATATATTCTATATATTATTATATTCTTTTAATTCATGTACATAACTTAAGATATCATCTACTAATACTATGCATAATTCTTTTATTTAATTAAAAGATCTTTAGCTAGAACTATAAAATCTATTACACCTAAAGCAGATTCATATTATTTATAAATTTAAATATTATAAAAGTCTATTAAATATATTTATAATGATAGAAAGTTTAATAGTTTTCTAAAATAGTTTAATTACATTTATTTTATTATTAATAGCACTAATACTCTTCCATATCTTTCATATTATTTAAAAGGTATTCAAATTACCTTAGCATTTAATTTTAATTGAGCCTTTTTCATTTCTCTTTAGTTTTGCTGTTTTCATAGAAATATTATTTTAATAATAGCCTAACTATCTTACATGGTAATTAACTTTCCAGTTTTAGCTTTTCATTACCAATTAACCTAAATTAAAATTTATAATTTAACCACTTAAAAAGCCATCATTCTCATTGACTCTTAGGAATTTTATAAAAAGATTATAATGCTAAAAGTATAGTTGTAAAATATTTTAAATATCTGTAATATTTTATCTAAACAGACAATTATAAAATAAAGATTTAATTTCTTATTATTACTTTAAATTATTATTTTAATGCAAAATCAGTTTAATTATTATAAATATATACTTAAACTTTAGAATTTAAAAAGGGTTAATAAGTAAAAATTAGATGGTAAATATAAAAATTAATGTATTTCAACTTTCTTTTCATCTCCAGTACTTAGCCTTTTCTTCCTCTTCTGGTAGTATGAATGATGTTAAATTTCCTTTTTCAGAAAACTCATCGTAAATAAATTCAGATTTATTGTTATCAAGATTTGATTCTTTTAAATGTTCTTCAAATGAATCTTCAAAGGGGTTCTATTCTTTTTGCCTCTAAGTTTAAAAATAGCATTGATTTAGAAAGATTTTTCTTTTCAAAGCAGAAAGGTTATTTTTAATTTCTTATTAATCATAAGCTTATTATATTTACTAACTAAATTAAACTTTCCTTATATTTGACTCATTATCAGAATCATTATTTAAGTCTTCTATTATTAGATCATTTTCTTATATTTTGCTTGCTGTTAAATTATATGTACTTTAATTTTCCTTTAATTTTCTATTCTATTTTTTAAATTTAATTGGCTCTACTTCAATTTCCTATAATCAATGCCTATTTTCATTTTATTCGCTTTCCCTCTGTAAAAACGTTTTAAGTCTTTTTTTTCAATATAATTTCTAAGATAAATTTTGGTTAGCTAGTATCACTTTATATAGGTCTATAATATTAATATCATGTATAAGCATTAGTTCTAAATATTTTAAGCAGTTTACTAGATTTATATCTTAGATAGATTAGAAATATTTTCTATTATGTTTGTTTTCTATTTTGCTGATATACTAATGTAACGTTTCTTCTACTTCCTTTTCATATTTTTTAGAAGCCTGTTTATTTTTTTTGGCTTTCTCTTACTTTTTAATTTCTTCTTTTTCTCAATTTTAAATTATATCGTTTAATGGTATTTATCCTTTAAAGCAAGTTAATTTAGAGTATATTCTTAAAGAAGCTTTTTACATTTCATACCCAAATTCTATTATTAAATATCTTAGTCATACTATTATGAAATATCCATTAACTAGCACTAAAACAATAAATATTAAAAGATCAATAATTTAGTAATGCTAACCTGAGTCAAAGTAAATACCACAGTATAATATCAAAATAGAGATAAACAAGTAGTAAGTTTCTAGTAGGTTTAGCTAATCTTTAATGTAAGGCTTGCATTTAACTTATAGTAAAACACAAACTGCTAAAATCAAAATTACACATCAAAATTAGAATATAATGGTAGATTTTTATAGGAATATGAATATCAATGAAATCATAAACTTTTCATACATTTTAACTATTTCTCAGTAGTAATACTATTCTTTAAACCCTATTATTAAAAACCCAAACTAAGACTTTATTTGAATAGTCTTTATTTTTTTTCTATTTCTTTATAGATATAAAACTACTATAATTGGAACTAGAACTCCATATATCATAAATGAAGGAAGAGCTATTAGTAGTATATACTTAAGATGGTCTCCTTCCCAACATACTATGTTAGTATAAGCATTTAGTACTTCTACGTTTGCAGAGACATTATAGCAACTAAAGGCACTAAAAATAGTTAATATCAAGTTAGTATTTATCTAAAAGAAGGAAACACTCAGAGAAGTTACAAATAATGATTTACTGAAAGGTTTTCATTTAAAGAGAGAATAGAGAAATATTAATGAAGCACTTATAATTAAAATGATAATAGGTAGAAGTAAAGTGCCTGTTACTTTTCCATAATATCTTCATTCATCTTCAAAATAAATGCAGTCAAAATTGAATATTGTTGATGTAGTTTAAATATATTATCCATTCATTTAAAAGAAATCCTTAAGGACTTCTGGTCAATCAAATCTAAAGTTTTGAATTAAAACTGAGAACTACATATAATTAGTGAATATTTTAAAGTATACACTATGATACTAGTCCTATTCATAGGCTGATTTCAATGTAAATCTAACTAAGTAAAAAATGTATAATGCAAAAATACATAAAATAATTAAAGTTACAGCGATAGTCGTATTTTAACTCAAGCATTACTAGCATCTATTTTTTCCATCTTTTGCTAAATCTTATTAGCATACGTCACAAAGAGGACCTGTGTAACCATCTTTACAGCTTCCTTATCACTGTATTCCTTTTCTATAATTTTATTTTGCAATCTTATCAGTGATTTAAAAATATTTGGAAATATAACTTTTATTTAAATTTGTACCCAAACATGCTAGTTATTTAGGACATTTATGCATTACTTCAGAAGTAAAATTTTCTCTTCAATACCCAGATATTGGCACAACTAAATCTCCACCATAGCATTTTGCTCCTTACATACATTCTCTGCAAGACTTATCACTTATATTAAATGAATATTACCCATATAGGCAATTTTAGCATTAAATTGAGTCAATAAGGATTTAACCAGTAAGACATTACTAAATATTAATTTATAGCACTAATTTACTTTATTCAATATTATCTAAGCCTTAATCAGCTTTTTTAATAGCATCTGATTAAAATTATAGTTAAACTTGACTTCCTGGTTAAGCTTTTACTATTATATCTCTAATTGTGAATGCTCCTTACTCTGACTATATTCTAGTTTTACCTGATAATTCTGCTTCATCTGAATATATAGAAACTAGTGATTAGTTATCAGTTTTTACTACTTAACCAAAAATATCAGTTAAATAAATTTAGCTTTCAGGTATTTACATTCCTGGTATTTAATCTAATAGTTTTCTTTCTATTTTTTCACTTTAATAGCATTAAGTTATTGAATCATGTTAAGAAACATTATCAAGTTTATATGGAAAGGCAGCTAGATGATTCCCATAATATGCCTTATTATGTTTAAACAAAGAGCATATTTCTTAACTAGTAGTATTAGGAATAAAAATAGGTATAGTATCTTGAATAGAAATGGCACCTCCTTGACTAATTTAACTACTGATAGTGTTATTAATAAAAGTATTGTAAGTAATTTGATAACTGCATTATTATTAATCTTCACATATTAGTCTTAAAGCTCCTCCTTTAGTAATATATGGTTCAATACCATTTATTCTATTATTATAGAATTAGTTAAAATAGAAACTTATATTAGCATTTACAACATACCCTACTCCTCCTTCTTTTGCAGCAATACAGTTTTCAAACTTACTATTACTTATCAAGTTATGATTCTATTAGTTATCATTTAGGATAGCAAAGCAAGAACCTGATATTGCTATTTGATTAGAACAATAGCAATTTTACATATTCATATAGGAGTTATAAGAATAAATGGCAGATCCATAAGTAAGACTACTAACTCCATTAATAAAAGAAGTATTATTTAAATTTAAAAAGCTATTTTCAGAATAAACAGCAGTATTTACATATTCCTTTAAAGTACATCATTCCATATTCATTTAGCAGCTTTTTATATAAATTATAGATCCATAAAGTTAAGAACTTAAGCTTCTAAAGGAACTATTTCAAATCATTAGGTGAGATTAAACAGCAAAAATGCTACCTTATTAAGCGTTCATGTTTTCGAAAGTCACTGATGATAAATATAAAGAAGAATTAGCTAGTTAAATTGCACTTCCATACTCTCCTTTACTATCTTTGAATTTAGAATTAAATACTTCTATTTTAGAATCTAAATCACCTAAAATATAGACTCCTGAATAAGCACTCTAATTTTCAAATGTTGATCATTCAATTTTAACTGTAGAATCTCAGATCATGATACCTGAAGTCATTTCAGATGCCTTGTTTGAACCAATTGAAACGTTTTTAAGTTGTAACTAACTTTTATAAATGAATATTAAAGAATTTTATCCAAAATTAGTATTAATAGAAGTATTTTAGATTATACTTGCTGCTTCACTCTATGAGGTTCATAAACTTATTATACCTAAAGATAAAGCAGTGTTGTTAAAGATATTTGAGTTTATTATTGTAAATTAGCAACTTTAGCCGTATATAAAAGCTCCATCAACTGCTTAATTATTAAAAAAACTAGAGCTTAAGGTTTTAAATTAGCTCCTTTATTAGAAGTAGCCTACTCCTCCTATTGCTGAAGCAACATTTGAATTACATATAATATATTAGAATGTTAAATTTGAAGCTAAGAGGTAAAAGACAGCTCCTTAACTTGCTTGATTCCTAGTGAAGTTAGAGTTTATAATTTGAATATAAGAATTATCTGCTTTTACAATTCCTCCTATGCTTGCATTATTTTAATAACCATAAATTTATTCCAAAAATACTTAAGATTATTAAAATTAAAACACTCCTCCACTCTAGGCTTTATTTTTGAAAAACTAGCATTTTTTTATTTAAATAAAGTCTTAATTACCTTCAATTATACTTCCTGAAAAATTAGCTTCGTTCTCTATAAAAATACTCTCAGATAAACTATAATTAGAAAGCTAAGAGTATATAGAAGCTCCTTTATATCCTTTATTACCTTCAAAGTATGATAAGCTAATCTTTGCTTTAGCATATTTAGCAGAAATCATTAGACCTTATTAAGCCATATTCTTTATTATTGAACTGTTCTATAAAACAAAATTTTGGTTGAAAACTTCAATTAAAGATCCAATATCAATAACATTTTATTAAATTAAAGAGTTTTAAATGATTAGGTTTACATTTTTGGTTTCTATTAATCCGTAGCTTGCATTATTTTATAGGAATGTAGTTTTATTAATAGTTAGTTATTATATTGAAAGTGAGTATATTATAGAAATAGCTTTATTATTTCTAAATCAACTTTCTTTTATTATTATATTATCTGATAACTATGTCTCTAAGCAACTTCCTCCATTCCCAGTATTTTCTTCAAACCTTATTAAATATAACCTTATATTACTTTCAGTCAGATACATAATCGATCCTTTTTGTGCCTAGTTTTAAATTACTAAGCTTTCTATCAACTTTAAATAACATTAAGACAAGTAAAAAGCAACTCCATTCTTAGCATTATTATTTCTTATACTACCATTTTCAACTTCAATATTACTTTGTATACCATATGCAAATCCTCCGTACTCTTAAGCTATGTTTTCTACAAAAGTGCTATCATAGAGAGTTAGATTTGATTGACTTAAGTAAAAGCAACCTCCATATATGGCTCTCATTTTTTAAGCTGCTAAACTCTAAATAACTAAGTTACTTTGCTCTGAATATATTAATCCTCCTTCTCTTTCTGCAATATTATTATGAGATATTATGTCTTTTAATTTAATTTATGATGATAAGCAATATATAAAAGTTCCTCTTTAAGCTCAGTTTTCTGAAATTAAAATATCTGAAAAATATGCATCAATTTAATTCAAATAAAAGATTCCTTTTTCAAAGGCTTTATTATTCTTTATTTATATACTAGATAAAGTTATTTTTATATTATCAAGATAGGCTGCACTTCCTTATGCTGCTGAGCTATTTGTAAAAGAGCAGTTATAGATATTTATAATTTCGTTTTTAAGTATTTATATATATAAATCTCCTCCATTTTAGGTAGCTTTATTATTAGTAAATATAGAGTTTTTCAGATTACTTATAAGAGACATAGAAGAATACATAAATCCTCCACTATCTTTAACTGCCTCATTTTCTACTGCATTTATGAACTATATCTATTATATTTAAGATTATTAAAGAAAAATTGCTCCTCCAAAATAGCCATCTGCTTTATTGCCTGAGAATAAGCAATTTTATATTGTAGTGATATTAGAGCCAATAATACTGAGTGCTCCTCCGTTTTTTTAGGATTTATTTTTAATGAAAGTATTATTTTAAATTAGCTAAGCACTTGAGTTAAAAAAATAAATACTTCCTCCTTATTCTTCAACTTCATTGTATTCAAAAATATTATTTTCTATTGTCATTACTTAACTAAAGTAAAGTGATAACGAACCTCCAAAAACTGCCACATGTTCTCTAAATATGCTATAATTTAGTACTTCCAATTTTGATTCATAAGCATATAAAAAATTTCCACCTCTATTTGCTTTATTTTGATATGCATATAAATTTGTTATTTACTTAATTTATGAATTGTTAGCATGAAATATTCCACTATTCTAATCTAAAGCCATGTTTTAGATAAAAGAACAATTATAAATAAAAGAAATATTTGTTAAAGAAGCTTAAATAACTCCTCCTTAAGAGGCTTGATTATTCAAAAATGAATTATTGACTAATTAATCTAGAAATGAGTTTTAAAAATAAATGCATCCTCCATAATTAGTAGCGCTATTCAATTCAAATTTATTATTTACTATATCTTTAATTTAACTGTCTTAAAATTATAAGACTCCTCCAATAAATGCCCAATTTTTTATAAAATTATTATTTTATATAAAATCAATTTAAGATTCTCAGGCACTTAAAAATCCTCCTGAGTAAGAAGCTTTGTTTTATTAAGCACTAATATTTGCTATTGTAGCTATATGCGAATTTAATAATGATATTGCTCCTAATGATTTTTCAGCTTCATTTTAAATGAAAGAACTGTTCGAAATTTCAAAAACTTCTACTTTTATTCCGTAAATAACACTTCCATCTTAAGCATTGTTTTTTTGAAAAGTACAGTTGGTAATTAATCTTATATAAGAATTTTCTATGTATATTGTTCCACCATTCTATTAAGCTTTGTTTTATTCAAAAATATTATTTTAAATAATTTCAATTTAGCTTTCACTAATTGAATAAAAAGCGCCAAACATAGCTTAATTATAATAACATTTATTTTTAATAAAGATACTCACATTTGATTTTAAAAGATATAGGGATCCTCCTTCTTCTGCAAAGTTATTAAAAAATATATTATTTGAAACTTCTTAGATTTTAGAATTCTCTATGTAAAAAGCTCCTCCTTAACTTAAATAATCTTTTATTTGAGTAACATAATTATCAATAAATTTACAGTTTTAAACATTATAAATTGTTGAATTTACTAGCATTATAGCTCCTCCGTAAAATTGAGCTGCATTCTTTTCAAATGAACAGTTTAAAATACTTTTTACAGATGAGTTTTCAATATAAAAAGCACTTCCTTAAAAAGAATCTTGTCTAAAAAATATAGAATCTTTTATATATTCACATTTTGAGTTTATTAGTTTTATTAAAGAATCAATTTTAGCTTAGTTTCCAACAAAAAAGCATTTTTCAATTTATAAACTTGAGTTTTAGTTCGATTATATCAATTAATTATTTTATTAAAAGGTAACTTCTATCAAAAAGGATGTTGAATTTTACGAAATCAAAGCAGCATCAGAATTTTGTGTATTTTATTTGTATTATGAGGATTTCAGTCATAATTTAGTATAAACGTAGAAAATACAAAATTAGTCAATGGTATTATCCTAAAAGATTGAATAACTAACATTTAATTAGCTATTATAACTATAAATTATATTTTCTTTATTATATTCAAATTAAGTATTATTTAAGATAACATGTGAATTATATGCTCTTATTATACTTCCTCTTTTCGAAGTTTCCATATGATGTATATCAACTTAATTAAATTTTAAATAACTAAAATTTGCTCTTAAATAAGTAAATGATTTTCAAGGGAGATTAAAAATTATTACTGTTTAGAATGAAACATAAGATTCCTATGATGATAAAAGATAAGAATTATTGTATTCGCTACAATCAGAGGTCTAGCAGGAAAATTGAAATTACTGGTGAACGCCAGTAATTATAATATTTTTTAGTATAAATAAGTCATTATTTAAATTTATTTTAATTAAAGGATCTTTAAAAAAAATGGCGCCTATTCAATCTTAATTTTCGCACATTGTATAAATATACGAATATTAACTACAATTAAAACTTTCTATTTAAATTTATTTAGAGCCAGATCATTATTCTCCAGATCTTAAAATTTCGCAATTATCTATGCAAGTTGCACAGTAAAGACATTCCATGGTATGCAAATATGGAGAAATAAATATATAATTCTAAATATCCACGTCCAAAAGATTCAGTACATCTTAGATTGAAGTATAAGGAAAATCAATGGTTCCATCCTCATAATTTAGTCCCAGATTTTAAGAAATTTAAGGAGTTGTTATGAAATAAACTGCATCCTGTGACTCACAACTCAAAAAGAGCAGATAACCGATAATGGATAAAATAATCATCCTAGTCCTCGAAGGCATTTTAAATTATAATTAAACTAAAATAAAATTTAAATATGCTACTTAACATTTGATTGGCTAATAATTTCTATCTACTATTAATTTAATTTAAACAAACTCAATTATCTTTATTTTAAATATATCTTTAATTTTATTATTTAGTAAAATTGTTGTAATCAAAGCAATTTTAAATTAAAAATACATTTAATTTATGAATTTTATATCTAAAATAAATTTAGCTGATTAAGTATTTGTTGATAGAGTAGGAAAGAAATAATTAAATAATAGCTATTTTAAATTAAAAATTTCTAGTATAATTAAAAAGTATATAACAAATGTATTTAAAATACTTTACTTGAGATTAATAATTAAGCTATTTTGCTGTTACCAAAATATGAAATAGTTGGTTTATAAATAATAAATAATTATAGTAACTATGTAGAAATTAAATAGCTTGCTTAAAGGAATTTATTTAAGTTATATTTAAAATAATTTAACTAGTTATAACTAAATACTAGGTAATTAAATTTTATCTTTTGCTAGTCTTTATTTTTCATGTTGAAACAATTGTTTATTAATATTCTTTAAATTTTAATAAATTTTTAGCTTAAGTTAAATTTATTAGTCTTATAATTTCATGGGTACAGCTATTTCTGAGGAAAATTAATTCCAATCAAATATTTATTATTTAAAGACTGACTTAAAGCATTTGCCAAACAAAATAAATAGATATTATAATCTTCTTCCTTTAAAATTAATTTAATGATAAACCTTTTTCTAATTTTTGAGATTAATAATTGAAAATACAAGCGCTTTCGCTAATTAATTTAAACTTAGATTTATAAGCCAGGATAAATTATGTAAAATCTCTTTATTATTGAGTAAAATTTTAAAGCCTAAACATAATTTAATTTTTAACTACCTCATTAAATTCTACTATTTGAACTCAGAGTAAGCATAACTTAATTTTTAGACTTAAAATTAGGCATTTCTTTTAATGTATAAATCCAACTTTTTAATTTTTCAAATTTATAGATAAATTTGGATTATAATATTTCACCAAAGATTTAAATTATTAGCTTGCCCTTAATTTTTATCCTTGACTGGAGATAAAATTTATTTTTATAGGTTACTATTAATTTTTGCCTTAATAAATGCAAATAAATTTCTTTTTTTCTGGTGGTTTGTGCCTAGCTTTTTCTGGAGTATCTTAAAGAATTATTGTGATTTTAAAATAAATAAAAAATTTTATTTATCATTTTAGGATTTAAAAGAACTTATATAATCATATTTAGTAAAAATCATTTAGATATTTGTCAGAAGTCATAAATTAAATTTTTAACAGCTAGTCAAAATAAATTGAATCAGCTTAGCAAACAGACTAATATTATAAAAATGTTTCTAGCTTTGGAAAATAAAGTCTTAAATTAGATGAATTGCTAATTAATAAAATTTAATTTATCTATTATATCTAAATTATATAAAGCAAATTATTAATTAATTAGCAATGCTATTTATTTTGCTTGAAGCAACCCGTTTATTATTTGACTATCTATTTGTTAGCTATTTTAGTAACTGAAATTATAAAATTTTACTTAAAGCTATTAAGTTTATATTTATTAATAGCTATATCTTAAGCTTGTTTAATTTCCTTTTATTTATAATTAAACTATCCTTATTATTTTAAATTCTTTCAATTTGTACTCTAATAAATCTATTTATTCTAAGTTAAATTTTAGTAAAAGAGTTACTTAAAAGGATTTATTTCTCTTTAAATTTAAAGAAATAATTAAAATCCTAAGCTTAATTAATAAAGCTTTTATTTTTTATTTATTGAGATGGAAAGAATAAGAATGGAAAAAATCTAAAGCTGAAGAGTTGTAATTATTTATAAATTTAACTTCGAGAAACATTTTTAATTTTTTCTGGATTATACAAAAGATTTGAGATCCTTTTAACAAAGCTAAATTTCAATGTATTTATTATTTTGCTTAGACTTTATTAAGGATATTTTAAACCTGAAATATAAAAGTAAATATAATAAAATTATTTAGGAGAGCATAGTTAATAAATCTATTCATTTAAAATTTAACTTATACAAAATATCTTCCAAACGAAATTTCCTCTATTTTTACATATGCTATTTAGTATCTTTTACTGAGTACTATTATTAAAAAAGTTTTAAAATTTTCTCTATAATTTAACTAATTAAATTTCGAAATTTTTATTTAGTTTAAAAATTTTAAAGGTATTATGATTCTAAGCCAATCATGGCTAATAAATTTTATTAACCAAAAAATCAAATAAGATATTTTAAGGAAGCATAAACTTTAGCCTTTTATACTAATTTCAATTTTTAAATAAAAATTTTACCAAAAAGTAGAAAAGCTATAGTTAAATTATAAGATAAGAAAAATAAAAGCATACATTAAGCTAGATGTATTTGATTAAGCATTAAGGACATAATAATATTAGTTATTCATATATTCTATTTATTATTTTCTTATTTATCATTAATTATAATTATAATTAATTAATTAAATTTAAATAACTATAAACCTTTTTAATAATTATTTTTCATAAAGTTTATCATTAGTGCCTTTAATAAAATAGCTAAACTTCTAGCACTAAATTATGTATATAATATCTTTATAATAAATATTTACTAAAAATACACTAACTTTTATATTTTAAAAGTTATAAGTATCATGCATTTCATTTTAGAATAAAGCTAAAAAATTAACTTTAGTTTATTTTGTATATTTACTCTTAATTAAATTTTTATAATTTTTTAAAGAAATGCTAAATAAAGAAATTGGAAATTGAAAAATGTTTAGAATTTTATTATAATTAATTAGAGAAGTCAAAAGCACTAAAATTATGATTTACAACAGACTTGATTACTTATCAACCTCTTTAAAGCTGAAAGAATCGTAGATAAAAAAATTTATTTCTCTAACCTTATTTGAAAAATAGAATAAACTAAATTACAACTTATTTCTAAAAGTTTAACTTTATATCTTTTTAGATTTTGAATTACAAGCAAACATTTATACTAAGATTTGTACGCTAATGAAGTTTAGAAAATAACCAAAAGGTTTTATAGAAAATTATAAGCTAGAAATATAAGGAAGATAATTATCATAAAATAGCAGCTTTATTATTTTATTTTAGCAATAATAATGATTCAATTTATTTATTAATATTAGTTACATATACTTCATTATAAAATCGTCAACATTTGAAATGCTTTAAGCTATATAATTAAGCATAGATTCTTATTGCAAACTTTTTGAAATAAATTTGAAGAAAAGCTATTTAGACTTTAAAAAGGAGAATAAAAAAAGTATTTTTTTCATTGATTAAGTTTTATTTTACAATTATAGATTTATTAAGTTTGCTTAACTAAAGTTAGGTAAATAAATTATTTAGAAAAACTAATAAGTATTTTGTTTAGTGATCCTAGCATTTTATTCCTCACGAAAATAAAGAGAGCAATTTTTCTGAAAAATTAATTTATATTTGAATTGATTTTTTACTAGATGAAGAAAATAATTAAGTTCGGTCTAATTAAATCTTTATGAATTAGCATAAGGTTTAAAGCACAACTTAATTAATTAATTTAAGATAAAATTAACAAATGACAACTATTTAATCTCCTTTATTTTGATATAACTATGTACTTGAAATAAATAAAATAAATATAGCTTTATTTCATAATTGATATAGATACATAAATAAAAAATGAAAGAGTCTAACCTTATGAATTTTATAAATATAATATTTTAATTAATTATAAAAATTAGTTAAATATAATAATTAATACTAATAAATAAAATCATATCTAAACTTATTTATATTGTTTATTTGCCCAGCTTAGTTAATTAAGGTTGTATCAAAGGATTATCTAAATAGCTAAATTTTATTTTTAGGTTTTGCAATTTTTTGTATGCTTTAAATTATTTGGTTGCTATTTCTCAAATGATTATATCTTTTAGGTATAAAAAATGGAATTTATGATAAAATTGAGTAATAAAAAAATTAAATTTTGGAATAATAGTTTGCTGCCTTTAAGTATATAGCAAAGCTATCATAAAAAGCAACTTAAAATACTTTAAATGTTCTTATAAAATAAAAGAGAACATGTAAAATTTATTGAAGTTAATAGCAACTTTAGAAAATAGATCTAAGTATATAAGTTCAAATATTTAATAGCATTAAGCTGTTCTTTAAAGAAAAATATTTTCATCTTTGCTTGTAAAATTTTATTTTAGCTTTACACTATTAAATAAAATTAAGAATAATGATATATAATTTCTAGTAAATTAAATAAAAATGTTTAGATAGATTTTAAATACAAGTATATAGCTTTATAGTTATTGAAATGATTTATTAGTTAGATAAGTAATACTTTATTTATTAAGATAGTTAAACTAAAAGAATAGCTTTTACAACTTTGAAAATTGTGAGAATATTTTCGAATTAATTTAAAGGTTATAAGATTTAGAAAATGGTTAAAGCAAAAATAAAGAAAAAAAAATCATAATACTAAAGCTTCAAAGTATATTATGCAATTTAAAATTTTGTTTTAAAACCATTAGGGAAAATAATAAAAAACTTATAATTATTTTAAGTTTATAATGTTGTAGCATCTTCTAAAATCAATTTGAAATAGAATAAGTTTAGCTTATTTTTTTAAAGAAATACATTTATTCTATTTAGATGCTTTTTTATCTATAATTTTATTTTAAATTAAAAGTTTCCTAATTTTAAACTTTATGTATTAGGTAGATATAGGATTATGTTCTAATAAAATAAACTAAAATCTTATTAATAATAGATTTAAAGAAAATTGTTCAGATACTAAGTAAATTTAAAACAAGGATAATAAACTTAAAGCATTTAATTAATTGAATAAAAATTATACAATGCCTATTAAATTAATTTAGGAAATTTGAGTTCTGAATTTAAATTTATAATAAACAAATATAAGATTTGTTTAAATAAAGAGAATAGATTAAATTAAATATTTTTATAATTTAAATTTTAGCAGCAGATGTCGGGATTCAAACCAGGATTCTTCGCGGCTCCTAAAAAGTAGGAGTTAACGACATCCTAGAAAGGCTAGTACCAGGAAAAGGGTACAAAAAAGGTCACCCATCAGAAGAAAAGCCTGGGAAATTGGCTAAGAATATTATGCACTCGAAAGTCTCGAATCTCAACATATAATAATAAATAAGCTATTTTTAGCTGATTAAAATGGTGCTAGATCTCCATGAAGAGGTCAAAAAGTTGAAGAAAGAGAATAAGAAGTTAATGGAAAAATTTGAACTTGCAGAGTAAAAATTGCAGCTTTAAATTGAATTGAAAGAATAAAGGAATGATCCAAGGATAATTGAAGGTGAAAATAACTCAATATTTAAGCCTAAACGACAAGCAAAAAGATGTTATTATTGTAACTCTTAAAAGCTCTGTAGAAAAGATGCTAGAAATTTCTAAATTTCAAGTAAGAATATTGAAATTATTAGAAGCAGTTGGAGGTCAAAAGAAAGAAATAATAATAACTAAAGCTATCAATAAAAAATTATACTACAACAAATTTGTAGAAATTTACAAGAAAAAAGACATCTAGCATCTAGGTGAAATAGAATTAAAGGACAACATGCATGGTAAGGAGAAGAGTTGCAGAGATTTTTAGACTTTTATATTTAGCCTCTAGAGCAATCTATAGGTTGGTGGGAAAGAGGATGAAATACCTCCAAGAAAGCCAAAACTTAATTTTGTATTTTTATTTAAAATTTAGATAAAATTTATTAAGATAATATCATTTTTCCTTTATTTATAAAGAAATAAATATTTTAATATTTTCTTAAAACAAAATGAGCATTTTTTTAAACTAAGAAACTACGAAATAATAAATTATTTATTGAATTCTTTAGTAAAAAATTAAATAATTAAGCAATAAAGCAATTTAATTTTTTTTAATCTATAGCAATATCTTATAGATATTTATGGAAAGAACTAAAAATAACTAATCTATTTTATTGCTATGTCTTACATATTAGAAACTTAATTTAATCTTCATTTTTTAAATTAAATATACAAATGTATTTAATTATTTAGACTAGATAGTCTATTAAATTAAATAGAGTTTATTAAATTTCAGCAAAGTTATATAAAGTTAATTTATCTTATTTGAGATTTTATAAAAATATATGAAAATGACTATAAATAATTTCAATACATATTATAATTTAATATAATAAATCTTGGTAAGGAATTTAATTAAAGTATTGATAATTACTTCTATTAAACTACAATTTATAATAGTTTAATAATAAATTAAAGGGAATTGTTCTATTGTAAACTCATATAATTTAAAGAATTAATAACGATAAGTTGCTTTTTTGTATAGATAGATATTTCTTTAAGCGATTTCTTACTAATATTTAGAAATTTAAATTAGTATAGAGTCCAAAGATATCTATTCACTAATATATGAGAAATGTTATCAGAATTAAGCATTTAGTAGGATCTTAAAACTTTGCTGATAATAAATATTCAAGCAGCCTCTTAAAAGAAATAAATGAATTTGAAATATAAAATAAATTTGGAAATATTAAAAGGAATATTCTAAAAATATTAAAAAAATGTTGTTAAATTCAAATAAAAAATTAAGCTGATTCTTTCAAATGGATCACTAAGGATTAAAAAATATTAAAAATTTGATCTTTTCTTTATTAGATTGGTAATTTTAAAAGCTTTTCATAAATAAAATGATTAAAAATAAACTGAAAATATAATTTTGATTTTATTTTTAAAATCTACAAAATATCTTTAATGAAAGAAGCTAATTTTTAAATTAAAGATACTCTTAAACTTAAAATTAAAATTGTGAACATAGTTTAATTATTAAAAATAAATAATTTAAAGTTAATTGAATAAAATCAGGTAAAAATTAGTTTTCATTAAGAAAAATTGATTTTTTCAAATATTTCATTTAATATATAAAATTTACTAGGCTAATATTTAAAAATTTTTAATTAATAATCTTTTTAAAAATTGATAAAGCTATATTTAAAATTATTATTTTAATCTTCATTTTTAATTTTAATATTTATTTAAATTCCTTTTAATTCAGTTAAAGCTTTGCAGAAATTGATTTAATTTTTAAAAAATTAAGATAAATAAAATTATAGAGCGCGTAGCATCTATTTGAAGCGCAGCTTTTTCATTATTAATATTAAAAAAGTGTTCTCATTTTTCTTGTTGTCATTCTAGCTGTCCATTGAGTAACGTCAGCTTCTCTAAATAGGGAATCTGTTTATTAAAAATATTATTCTAAAATTTTGGACTGGATGTTCCAGTCTTCTTGAATAAGGTCCAAATAAGAATTTTTAGTCAAGTCATAAGCAGGCCTGTCAGTCAAACATTCATACTGCTAGCGAGAACTCTCTAAATTAGATTTATCTCTTTTGAGCTTGCTACCCAATCCCGTGGTGGCATCTAGTGTGGGATTATTCGCAATGCAATATACACTGCAATCCTTATAACGATCCTATGGTAATTGAAGAACAGAATGTAAAATCTTTTTTGAGTCAAAAAAATTAAAAAATTAAAAATACCAAAAATGTCTAAAAATAGGTCATGGCTCAAAGAATTTCAAAGAAAGATGCTTCTACTGATAGAAGGTAGATCATATTTTTAGAATATGCTGGTATTTATAGAAGAATCAAGAAATAAATACTTAAATGATATGAAATAATATAACTAAATTATTTTGCTCTCCAAAAGGAAAGATCTACAAAAAATAAGCAGTGGAGACTAATTACTATTAAACATAATAAATGCTTAAAATAGTATACCAAAATAAATGTTTGGGCCAAAATGAGAATGGAGCAAGATTTCTGTGGTCAAGAAAAGCTAAATTTGCGCAAAAGCCGTTACGTAATAGAAGAAGCGAGTTCTTAAGAAGATTGTATCATTTGATCGCATGAAACGATTACATCATCTAAAAAAAATAATAACTTATCAATGATAAACCTAAAGATGATGATATCATTTTAAATTATCTTATCTTATGCCTTTATATATTAAAGTATTTCTTATAAAAACTTTATCTTCATAAATATTATCTTATCTAATTAAATAATTCAATTTTATTGAGTATTTTAAGCTTAAATAATAAAAAAGTTAAAAAACTACTCAATAATTTTAAAAGATAATGTATTTTCAAACTTTCTAGCAAAAATATTTAAAATAAAAATTTAATTAAAGCAACATTAATTAATCTCAAATCTTTATAAACGTGAGCAAAATAAGCTCTTAGAATATATTAATATTTTAAATAATTAAAATTTTTTTTGCTTAAAATTTTTAAAATTGTTCATATCTAAAAAAATTGCATCAATAAATTTAGTAAAAGTAATCTAAAATAAAGATCTTGTTAGTTAAAATTAGTTATTATTTTATAGTTTATCTAACTATTCTAAATTCATAAGAAAAAGTTTACCATTTTTAATTATTTTCGCTAGAAATTGATTTTTATAATTTAATTATATTTATAGTTAATAATTTGCTTATTAATCCATTTTGCATTTTTTTTTAGATATTTTAACAAATTTTAATAGAATTTGTTTATTTTCATCAAAGAAATGTAAATTTTTAATTAATTATAAAATAAAATTTTATAAAAATTTTTAAGTTGGAAAGCTCTGCCAAAAGAGAAAAATTTGGTAAATAAAAAATGTAGAAGTTTAATTGTTAATTCTTATAACCCTTTAATTACAACCTTTAAAGGAAGTCTGTTTATCATTCTCTATTTCTTAGAAATCTTTTAAACTTAAAACAAAAAACTTTATCTAAACATAATCTCTAAATTAAAATAAAAATGAAGCTTATATAAGTGCTTTATAACTTGTATTTATAATTATATTAAGTCTTCTTTTTAATGAGTTTATATATTAAGCATTTAATAATAATAATTTTAAAGTAAATTAAAATAACTTAGGAACTTGAATAAGAAATGATATTAATAAAAATAATTTTAGAGATTATGTTTAAAAAGCTTTAAAGATAATAATAATTATTTACATCAAGTAATTTTCTAGATTTAAAATATAATATTTTAGTTATATTTATTTTAATCTATTTAGGTTTAAATAATGGATACCAAATTATCTTTAGAAGAAACATTAGATTAAGACTAAACCTCTAGTCTTTTTAAAATTATTTTTCTAAGAAAATTGTTAAGATAAAGATAATAATAAACTGGAGTATTCCTTTTCTCTAGACTAGGAATTTTATTTATCAAATACGAGATTTGCCCAAACCTTGCTTACGAAAAATTCAAATTTTATTAGGCTATCTAGACGGATAGTAATAAGCTGTTTACATTTGATATCTAAGCTCTTAATTAAACTTTTCGGGAGATAGAAGTTTAGCATATTGATTCAAATTGATCAAAGTTCTTTCAAATGAAAGATAATTAGTTTTTTATTAGCGGAGGATAAAACTAGAATAGACTTACTCTTTGAAAGAAAAAAGTAATTTTTGAAGGATAAATGTTAAGTAATAGAGGAGATCATGGTGTAGAATACGATAAGCATGCTTAATAAATTTATCTCATAGCTGGTTATGGAAGTTCTCAACGAAGCGAAATTTTTGACTTGAAAAGAAAAAAATGTTAAGAAATTGAAAAATTCCCAGTTTATATCAAAGCAAATGGAGTTACCAATTTTTTAAAATCTTTATTTTCATTTGGCGGTTGGGATGATTTTAATAATACTCGTCAAAAAGACAATATATATTGATATGAGAAGACAGTAAATAATTGAAACATTATTTCAACTACACTTCCAAGAAAAGCACCAGCTGTTTCATTATAAATCAAGTATAGAAATAACATTATAGTTTATGATATGTGACTTAACGACATGAAGACTGTTATATTCGATATAAATAATGAGAAAGTTTATGAGCATGGATAAACATTTCCTGGTAATGGAATGTGCTTAATAGCTAATTCCATATTTTAAAAAGACTAGATTTATTAATACTAAGTGAACTGTTAAAATCTCTATGCTTATGAAATGAAGAAAGGAGAATGGAGAGATTTACTACAAAAATGAGAGAACTTATTACTTACAGCTCTAATATCTATTTTAATAGCTTAAGACAGTCTTTAATTAATATGGTTTTAATTGTCTTTAATTTAAAATTTATAGATATATAAGAAAGTTTTAAATCAGTATTTATTTTAATTTAGAGAAATGCTTTTCATTTAAATTTAGACTCACTGCTAATTTTTAATAGATAATTAGAAGATTTAAAAACCAGAATCTATCAGATTAATAGAACAATAGCGAAAAAAGTAGCAAAATAAAAAATGTTAATGTTCTTGTACAAAATTATCTCTATTTGCTTAGAAAAAATCTAATTTGAGAAATATTTGCTTGATTTTGTTAAAAACAAGATATATAAAAAAGCAAGCAAGGAGGTTATGAAAAAATATCTAACTTATATCTTTCAAAATATTTTGCTGAAATTAAGATAATATCACTTTAATTATTTTTATTATTATTATAAAGAGTGCGCACCAACGAGGTGCTACGAGTTCTAGAATCTAATTTATTATTATCATTTTTTATAAAATTTTAAAGTTAATTTATTTTTTACAATCATGTAAAATTTTAATATTTAAAATATTTTATATATAATTGAAAAGATGGTGGGAACTGAGAATGATCTTCGTGATAACACTTTCTGGTTTTATGGCTATGAACAAGTTCCTTTCATGTCGCTGAAAAAATCCCTGGTCAGAGTCATTTTCTGAAGGGAACACTGTCTTTGAGATTATCCGCTCTTGGTAGGGGCATAAGCCTGGCTGCTCATAGCGATGGAGCTCCCTAGCAGCTATGCCTGGAGCACAACAGTATATCCCCGTTATTCCATAAAAAGAGAGCGTCGGATCGTGCAATCGGAAAGGAGTTTCCGGTCCAAATCTCTTTTAGTTGAAATTAATTAATATTTTATATTTGAAAGAGGGAACTTATTTATTTTTTGTCATTCAAAGAAATTTAAAAACAAACTGTAAAAATTTTTATTTAATGAAGTATTTTGATTTTATACGTTTGTAAAATTTTCATATTGTTGCTTTAAGTTTAAAAATTGAATGCTTGCCTAAAATTTTATTTCTTATCAAATTATTCTATATTTTGTTTAATTGAGAATTAGTTGTAAATTTTCTGACAATATTTAAATTGATTACTAAGATTCTTTTAATTTATAAAAATTAAAAAAATGATCAAATAAAAATAATTTTTTCATTATTTATATTAGAAACTAAACTTCAATAGAATTCAGCTTCCTTTCATTTATCTAATTTCTTTTTAGTAAACTTAGTATGGGGTATATCAAAATATATATTTTGTATCTTTATATTGGTTTTTGATTCTATTAACACAAAATAAATGATACCCTTGACACTTCTATTTACTTTTCAGCAGAATTTATTAAATTGTACTCATTGTATGGCAGATGCAAGTTGAAATGTAATCATTTTATAGAAAAATAAATTTAAGCATTGGTCTATTTTTAATGATACAGAGCATTTTTATTTTAGACTTTAGTATTAATTTTTTTTAAATACCTTAAAATTTTGAGAATATTTTAGGAAAAAATGTTACATCTGCAGGAGAACAGACCACCTATGGAGACGATGCTGGAAGAGAAAGGAGATTTAATAGAAAATATGGAATGACCTAACCTAATTTTACCCAACCAGGAATGGAGAAATTTATAAGAAGAAAGCAAGCTATATGAAGAGACAACCATTCCGAAAACTTGACAGTGAAGGGAGGAGAAGACCACCTAGAGATCAAGTTCCTATTGGTTGGATAGGGAAGTAGGAAGCTTTTAAGTAGACGATCCTTCTTTAACACTTTAATTTAATTTAACCTTAAAATTTTATTCTTAATTTAAAGTATATTTATTATAAAAAAATGACTGACATCAACAAGATTTTTCTAACTCCTCCTCGTAGTAAGTGAGAAAATTAGAAGTATCTCTTCTTACCACGTTTTAGATTTAACTACCAATCTTCTTATATCCTTCAATTTACTTGCAGGAAAGAAATTTAAAAAATTAAGAAATAATATCCACAATAGGCCAATAAAAAGGATTCTCGGTATATGAATCTTGAAAATCTCTAAAATATGTAATAATAGCTATCAGTGAAGCTACCTCATTTAAATAAAAAAGAAATTACTAATAGTTAGTATTACTATGCTAAAGCAAGAAAATAATAATCTCAAGTCATAGAGAGTTTTTGACGTCTTTATTTGCAAGAATTGATTTTAAATTATTTTTAATATTGTCTTGATCTCATCATTTTTCTTCAATTACTTCTATTTTCTACTCATTTTAACTTTTTCCTTTTTTTTGCTTTCTCCATTTCTAGAATCTCAAGTCTTCTTGTCATAAGCTGCTTTTGAAATATTTTGATTTATAAATCTAAATACTCCAATTTAAACCTTAAAAATGAATTTAAATATCCTTAATCATATAGCATAAGACGACTTAAACCATAATTCTCATTATTTTCCGATAGTAAATCCCATATACTAAAATGGTATATACTTTTAAAGATATGCTCAAAAGTTAATACTCTCAATGTATATTAAAAATAGGATATGAAGATCTTAATGATCTTTTCGAAAATTATAGGATTGGGTTCTAAGTTTATATATACTGATAATTTCTCGTCTATACTATTTGTTCAACTTTGTATAAGTAATTTGTGGAAATTATTTAAGATTGCTCCATTGCTCAGTACATATTTTAGCTTTTTTCATTTTCATAAATTTTTTAGTAACGTCATTATAGAAATATTGTTGTATTTTGCCTCATATATACT
Organism: Loxodes magnus; assembly: GCA_946699065.1. Lineage (NCBI taxonomy): Eukaryota > Ciliophora > Karyorelictea > Loxodida > Loxodidae > Loxodes > Loxodes magnus. Next base: position 277,039 of record CAMPDV010000098.1, read on the forward strand.
TTTTAAAAGTTTTAAGACTTATATTTTTCTAGTAATTCTGCCGATCGATGGTGTATAGGCCTGATAATTGCTACATTTAATCATAGTATTAAAATCCTTTTTCCAGATATTAATGAATAGAGAATCCATTCTTGATCTTGGAAAATTAACACTTTCTTATTTCATTTTATAATAGAATCTAAAGAATTTTATAGCCATAATGTACTTAAATGTAATCAATTAAGGTTTATATAGCATGACTAAATAAATGTTGAAATTTCTACTTAAAAAAAATATTTTGAAACCATTCTCTAGTTTGATTAAGTTCAGTTCAAAACTCAGGTTCCTCTGCTTTGAATATTTCATGGTATTAATTCTCCTGCATAATCTGTTGTAGGAAATGTAAATGTCTGCATAGAGTTTTAAAATGTCAATAGTTTCTTACTTATATCTTACAAGTCAAAAAACAGCTTATTTCATTTCAACTATATATTTAAATGTGACTTCTATACAATATGGATTCAATTCTTCTTCTGATGTAGAATAACTCCTAAATTTGTGACTTTCTCTTTTTAAATATTTGGCTTTTTCTAATCATAAAATTAGAAGAAGAAATCCCTTTAATAAAAATGTTAATGAAATGAAGTAATCATAAAATTAAGATTTATTATTTCTAAGGTTTCTTTAGAAATTAGATCCACTCAGATTTGGTAACAATGATCCTTAAGTGAGTTCATGCAAAAACTTTACTTGCATCATTTATTAAATTCTACATTTGCTTTGTAGATTTGGAAAGAAGAACCAGATCATCTACCCATAATCTCCAAGCGAAATTAACACTCAAGATCTAGTATTTGACTTCCAACTAGGTACTTTTACTTTCCAATTATATAAACGATGTTATATTACAATAATACTAAAACTGATCCATGTGAAATTAATTACATAGCTCCATTGTTGTATTATAATTTTCTAGTGTTTATTCCATTATAATAAATTAATTATTTTCGCTTTAGTAAAGTTATTCTAAGACTTTTATTTTTCCAAGTGGTAGTTTGACTTTCTTAAATTGATTAAGCGAAAGTCTTTTTTCTCTTGAGTCAAATATTTAAAAAAAATTTATCAATGTTGCAATCAATTTAGTCTTCCCTTTTGCCCATCTCCTATAGTTATCAATTATTTGTTATATCACCCAAATCTGCTAAGTAACTTATCCATTTTTCATTAATCCCATTTAAGAATGGTGAATCAAATTTCTCTAACAAATCAGATTGTAAATTATTTTTGTTAAAGCTTTATCATATAGTTTTATTATAGTATTAATAAAAGAAATAAGTTGTCATTTTTTCAATCATCTTTATTTTTCTTAAATATTTGAATAATCACCGAAATATTTAATTCTAAAGGAATTCTTCCAAACCTTAACATTCTGTCAACTATCTTTTGTGAAATGATTTATAATTTTAATTTTATATTTTATTCATTCTAATGAAAGTATTTTAAAATACTTTCAATAAACTATAAAAATCAAATTATTCCATCTTTAAATCTTTCCTTCTTAATATAAACTTTTTTTTGCCTTTGATTGTTGTCTTATATTATTTATTGGATATTACTAGTGCAAGCGTTTTAAGTTATTTAGTAATTAAAAATTTTATCTTAATTAATTTTATTTAAAGACATCTCTCCTTTAAGATTTCAATTTCTCTTTTTTAATCATTTATCTAAAAAACTAATAAGACAGGTAAATTTCTCTATAATATTAAAAAGACATTAGTTTAAGATTTAAAGTAAGTGCTTAAATGAAATATCAATCATTAAGATTTTTCGAAATTAAAGCCTCTTAGTCTAACATTATTAGACCAAGTAAAGCAAAAATAAATCAAGAATTAAAATTAAATTTTTGTAAAAAGTATATTATAGCTGTGGAAAAACGTTTGGCTTTTCTTGGACGCTTAATTTAAGAATTTTATGAAAGTTTCAGAAGAAAAATATTGAAGAGACAAAGAAATAGTTTTCTTGATTTTAGTTATAGTCAAAATTAGCTAAATAATATAAAGATTTTAGTAACTTTATTTCTTTAGATAAAGTAAGAACTACCTAATGAACCTTTTAAAAATAGATAATTTTATTATTTTTTATTATTTATATAAATAACGTAGTCCTATTATCTTAAATGATAGAACTGACTAAAAAAAGAAGAAGAATTTCAATTTAATGTGAATAAAAGAATAGAAATACTTTATTATGATATTCAAAATATGAAATACTATAAAATCAAAGTTGCTTTAAAGGATATAGAATGTATTTTAAACATTTATATAAAGATCCTTTTAGATTTTTCTTTAATTGAATCGCAAAGAAGTTATACGTAAAATGATGTTTTAAATATTAAAAATTTTAAATTACAAAATAAAGTTTATTTAATTGGTCCTTTCAAATTAAAGTTTTTAAATACCATTTTTTCGCTTCTTCTACTTTATCCCATCTAACATTAGCAACTGGATCATTCATTGTTAATACTTCCTCTCCTTCATATCCATTTAAATACACGAAATCTAAAACTTGACTGTTAACAAGTGAGTTTTTCTTTCACATTTATTCATGAAATCTTCCAGATAAGCTTAAGCCACTAAACGTATAGCAAGTGTGATATAAATCTGATTTGTTTCCAGGAATTTTGACAAATCCTCCATTTTTCACACTCTAGCTAGAACATACACAGTAGGCCTGAAGCGCTTTAGTGTCATATAACCATCGAATATTACTTTCCTATATATTACAATTTTCAGGAAGAATCATACTGCCATCTGTTAGATATGCGAGAAGATGAAAAATGCTTCCAACTCAAAACGAATAGCAACTATCAACTAATTTATTCGTTCTTCCTTAAAATCCACCTTCTACTTCCATTTGTCTTTGAGCAGCTCATTTTAAAATTGCGTTATAATCGATTCTTTCTTCACCCAGCATTTAGCTCAATTTTAATATGGACAGTGAAGCTAATCCACAGTATGTATATCCTCCGTGTGCTTCTACAAAAGGTTCTCCGCCAAATCCTCCTTCATATGTTTAACATCTTTAAATATGTTTCTAAACGTTCTTGACTAATCTTTCGTCTAATATATTTAGCACCCAAGATGTAAGTAACGAGCAATAGACTCCTCTTAAATCAGATTCACCTTCTTCATGCAGATTAAATGAACCATTTTTTTATTTCATCCTCATAAGAAATTGATACATTTTTTCTCTATTCACAATCTTAAAACCTTCTTCAACATTAAGAATTATAATGCAGGAAATAGCTGCATAAGTAGCAGCGATATGTGGCTCCTAGCAAGCTCCACCACCAAACCCACCAGTTGGATGCTAGCATAACTTCAAATATTAAATAATCTTATCCTTCTCGCTCATTTGCAATATTTCCTCTCTCACTGATAATAACTCCAGTGTATGTGTAATTCAGAATAAAAGTCAATGTTAGCCTGAATCAAGATTCTAATTATTTCTAGGAATAAACTACAAATGGTTCACGCAGAAATTTTTATGAAGTTCTGACAAAAAATCACAAGGTTACCAGTCTTTTTATTATGGAGTATACAAGCCTTGATCAAACAGTTTGAGAACTAACTCTGCACTATTTTTTTAGCTTTTTTAAGTTTTAGTTAAAATATCTTCCCGTTCCATTAAGGGAAATTACTCTAACTTTATTTAATAAAATATTTCCTTTTATTTTTATTATAATATCATATAATAATGTCACTTCACCTTTATTTACCTATTAAGTTCATTCTTTAATACTTTCTTAGACTTTTTCTTAAATTTCTTTTACTATTTTAAGACAATAAATTTGACGCGAAATATAGAATATAACAATACTGTCATCATTTAAACTCTTTTTGAAATTTTTAGAATTGATAATTAATGACTTCTATTAAGACTTGAATGAATCTATTATAATAGAGATATTCAACTTTAGTAATAAATTAAAAAGTATAAAGGAATGAACAATTCTTACTTAGATAATATGAAGACTATCTTAAATTATAAGTATTATTTAAGAAGAAAGAATTGACAAAAATAAGTTTTAAGGAATATTTTTAGATGCCTTTGACAAGAAAAAGCAGCTAAATCTTAAGAATAAGGATATTTAAGCTTTAATATTTTACTAGGATCAAAATTTGGCAAATGTGGAGAGCTAATCTGTGAACCTATAACTTCTTAGTTTCTTATCTTAAAACCTATTAGTGTATCTTGATAAGTAGAGCATAAGGCAGATTCTTAATATAAAGTAAAGGATATATAAGATTAGTACTTAATGAATTTAAGTTAATCTTAATTTAGGTTTTATTACTTGTAATAAAAATAAGCAGCTAAACATTAATTTCAATAATATAAGAACTATAATTATTTTACATTAAGGAGCATTTCTCTAAAATTAAAATTTAGACTTCTAAATGTTAATTAAAACAGCATCTAAAAAAGTTGAAAGATAAGATAGAAAAAGTAGAAAAGCTGAAGAAAAGAGAAATATTTGACTGCAGATTGCAATAAAGGTAATTTATGAGCATTAAAATATATAAACCATTCTATAAAGTCTGTGAGTAATATTTAGACTAAATAGTATGAAGAAGAAAGAAGTTTAGCAATATAATAAAGAGAAGCTTTAAAAACAAAAGAAGAGTTCATTAGTTATAATATCATAGAGAATTTACTTAAATTGTTTATTGATTTCACTATTTAATTAAATTAAACAAACTAAAGAGTTAATTATACTAATTAATTTAGATAATATGAATAAGAGCTTAGTTGCTATTGGACAAATTTGCTCTACAATGTCCAGAGGGACAAATTTCGAAAAGATATAAAATTTTACCGCAATAGCAGCATAACAAAATGCAAAAATGATTTGTTTTCCTGAAAATTTCCATTATATGGCTGAAACTAATTAATAGTACTTTCCTATCCTTGAAAATCTAGAAACAGGAGAATGGCTTGAAAAATATAAGTAGCTAGCAGTTAAGCATTAGATCTGAATGTCGTTAGGAGGGTTATTTATGTAAATCCCTTAAGAAGAAAGTAGATTTACTAATTCACATCTTATTATTGATAATACAGGATAAATAGTAGCAAAATACGATAAAATACACATGTTTGATATCGATGTAAATGAGAAAACCAAGTTTAAAGAAAGTGAAGTCGCTAAACCTGGTGAAAAAATTGTTGCACCAGTCGAATCTCCCATTGGAAAATTGGGCCTTTCGATATGCTATGATATTAGATTTCCAGAGCTCTACAGAAAGATGACTTTAGCAGGAGCTGAAATATTACTGACACCTGCAGCATTCTTCATTAGAACTGGAATGGCACATTGGGAACCGATATTAAAAGCAAGAGCTATAGAAAATTAATGCTATGTAATAGCAGCAGGCTAATGGGGAATTCATAACTCAGTAAGAGAAAGTTATGGTCATTCCATGGTTATTGATCCATGGGGAACAATTGTAATATATTAAATATTTAGATTACTCAAGCTGGAGATAGGGAAGAACTTATCTTTGCAGAAATTGATCTAAATTATCTCTATGAGGTTAGACAAAAACTACCAAGCCTAAAGAATAGGAGAGAAGATATGTATCCTTTTGCTTGAGCAATAATTAAAAAAAACATCTAGCAACTTATCTAAATATTATATTCATTCATTACATTATTCAAATGAATACTCAAAGTTACTATAGATAAATATATAATAATTAAGCAAACCATCTAAATCCTATAGATCAAGATTAAGATTGTTTTTTATTACTTAACTAAAAGCAAAATCTCAAGATAAAATTAAAATTTTTGCGGCGCATTTGATAAAAAAATTTATAAAGAGAGTATTATATGTAAAATATAATGCTTTCAATTTACTCATTCTTCCTCTTGTAAATAAACCTTAAATAATTAAAAATAATTCTTTTATATTATTTAAAGCTTTTAGTTAAAACTAACAAGATTGTATCATTATAGAATTAAAAGTCTAATATTATTATTAATGTTCTAGCTCTTAAATATATAACAAATTTGAATAATATTAGAAATAGTTTAAGGTTAATTAGTAAGACTCGCTGTAAAGAAGAATGAATTAAATAAAAAATGCTAATTATTTTCTAAAATTGATAAATAAAATTTTCAGTTTATCAAGTTTTTGGAACTTTTTGGATTATTTTCCTCATTTTCGTTTTTTTTATTTAGCTCTCCTATACTCTTAGTACGACTTAAATATTAAACAGTTCCAAAAACAGTGTCGCAATCTGTGAAAATTGCTATTCCCTTACCACTTCCTCCTACACAACTAGTCCCTAGCAGCGCGATGTTTTATGCATCTAAAAAGTGACCTGGCTTAGTTTCAGAGCTCTTTTGTTCAATTTCTCCAGATTTTTTTACTTATGAAGAGTCTATTTAAAGATTTTCTGCTTCAATTAGCCTTATATCAGCAGGAATTTTTCCTTCTTAAATGATTATTAAATCTCCTGGAACTAGTTAGTCGCTCTTAATTTTAATTTCCTTTCCACTTCTAATTACAATGATATCTCGTTTTTGTATGTGTTTGATATTATTTAGTATCTATGCTTTGATAAACTAATCCTCGATCCATGCTCTTTGATTTGTTACAATCTTTCTCTACCATTTCAGTAAAATAATTCAAAAAACTAAAAAGAATAAGCTGATTAATAAGAATCTTCAGTTCCTATTAAAAAAGAAAGAGAAGAGAAGCAAAAATCCCAAAATGCAAAAGCAAATTTTGAAATAGGTTGCAGCATTATATCATTTAGGTCACTAGAATCGTTAAATTTTATGGTTCTATTTTTCTTATATATTTTCAGGTTCTAATCCATTTTTTAAATCACAATTTAACTTGCTTTATAGCACTTCTAGAGAAACATTATGTTCATTAACATTTGCAAATTTCTAATAGACAATTTACCAAATATTCATTTATTCCATTTTATTTTATTTCATACAGAAAAATTCCTTTTTTTAATAATCTTAGTAAGGTATTAAGCATTATTAATACTTATAAATGTGATAGGGTTTAGTATAATCATGTCATTTGCATAAATAATGAAATAATATTAGACCTTTTACTAGGTTTTTTGAGTAAGCTATGCTAAATTTATGTTGCGCTTATAAAGAGAAAGATATAAAGGTACTAAATGATGAAGAGATATATATGTAATTTGCAGGTAGAATTTAAGTAATTTCCTAGTTTATGTTAATTAAACTTAGAGTTAGTTGCTTTACTTAAAATAATGTATGTAATTAGATAAAAAACTTACTAACTTAATATTATCAAATACCTCCAAAAAAATTAAATAGGTATCGATGCTACTTTTAGTTAAAAATCTATTAGATAAGTAATTTTAGAGGTTAATTGTATAAAAATTATTATCCTTCCTTTGTTACTAATATAAAGAAGAGAAAGGTATTATTTTATTAAAATAAATCACCAGTTAAAAAAATAAATTTTGAAGAAACAAAAGTAAAAGTAAGAAATGATGAAAAAGACGCTGAAAATTTAATATACTTTTTGATTTCTTGATTTTTGTTTTTAAAGTGAAACAAAGAATCTGTTTATCTAGTCAAATTTGTTTTTGCGAAAAAAATTTCAGAAATGAATAAAGCTTCTTCAATAGAATGATACAACCTTACTTTCTCTAAAAGAGTTTAAATATGACTTTATAATATTAAGTAAAAAACTAAATATCCAATTAGATTTTTTTAACTTTAAAGCAGTAATGAAAAGATATTTGAATGTGATAAAGCGAGATTAAAAAATATAAGGTTAGTTTCTTTAAAATTCTGCTAGCAAAGACTTAATAAAAGCGATTTCATAAACTAAGTAGATTTTAATATTTTAAATATATTTAATTCTATGACGATTAATAAATCTGCTTATATAAAGAAAATAATTAAAGGTAATTTAGTTTTATTTTAGCTCGTTTATTTTTTATAATGAGACATATTATTTGCAAAATTAAGAAGCAAAACTATTCCTTTCAATCAATATTAAAATAATAATAATGACTTATTTAAGGTTTAAACATACCAGCACTTACCAAGTAGAAATATACAGCAAGATATTTGTTAAATATTGTAAATTAAAATCTTTTTTTAGAGTAAAAGTAAGTTAAAAATTTGAGCCCCTGTAAATCTAACATTAATCTAGCTTACAACTAAAAATAAGTTTTAATAATGTTCAACTAAACTCGTTAGCTTCAAATTGGTTTTTTAATCACTAAACTGAATTTCTATATTTTGATGCTTAATTTTATAATCTATAACGATAGCAAAAGAAAAGATGAAAACTTGATAAAGTTGAAATGCAGCTAGTAAATTTAAGAGAATTCTAAACTTAAAATTTAATTATTTTTAATTGAAAGTTAACATTGCAAAGAATAAACAACCTGTCTTATCTAAAAAGAATACTCTAGCTTTTAAAATAACATACATTTATACTATTCTTTTCTTTCTAAAAGAACTATCTATAACTGGTAAGATACAAAAGCATAAATATATGACTAAAAAACAGGAAGATACACTATAAATTTAGATTAAAGATAAATTTATTAAAAACACAAGAGTAAAACATTTAAAATATTAATGGTATTTCTTATGAAAAGAAGGATAAGTATTTTATCCAAAAATTTTAGGGATTTGAAGAATTAAATTAAGTAAAATAACTTGAATTATCTATTTTAATATAAGCCTAGCTGTATAAAAGTGTTTAATTAAGTAATAACGTTCTGATTCATCCTCATAGTTAACTTATTGAATTTTTCAAAAGAATTATATATAAATATATAAAATGGATTTTCAGCATATGATATCAATAAATTCTAAAATATGCAATAAGAAAATTAATTACTATTTGTTCAACTATCTCACTTAAATAACAAATTAAATACCTACTAGTTAACATGGCTATGATAAAAAAGAGAATAGTAAACTCAAGACTGAAATTACTAATCATCCTTAATTTTAAGAGGTTTACTTGCTATTTTTGTAGACAGAATAGAAGTTAAACCAATTTGCTGAGATTACTGTGAGCTTTTTTTAAAAAATTCTTTCTCTTTAAGATCCTTCAGATATAAAGTCAATAAAAGAAAGTGGAGAAAATAGAAGTTCTAAAGGCTGGTATTGTAAAATCTTTGACATTAAGAAATATGACAATATGGAAATTATGAAATAAACAAAGGATGAGAATTAAAAAAATATATGGAATAAACTAAGTAAATTGTAAGATATTCTAGAGAGTAATGTTTATAGACTTAAGATAATTTACTGAAAAAAATAATAGATGAAATGTGAAGAAATCAAAGAATTTAAACTCTAAATCAGCTTGGCAATAAAATGACCATAGCCAAATACCTATAATAAAGTCAGAAGAAAAGAGTAGCAGCCAATATGAAATCATAAAACATAGGACAGAGAAAGACTACGAAGATTTCTACTTGATTACTTTATTTCTAAATTTGTAAGTTTTAAAACAGTGATAAACCTATTAAAGGTGGAATAACTATAATAATTCTTTTCATAAAAATATTAATTATCTTCTTTTTATTATTTATTTATTTATTTGGAAAGATAATTAAAAAAAACACAATTAAAGAAGTTAAATTGTAAAAGTTTTGAATTAATTTTAGTAAAAAAAGACATATTCATTATAGCAGAGTATAGTTTCGAAAAAGTATTGAAAATCATTATTATATCTACAATAAAATTTCTTAAAAATAGTAAATTTAGAGATATAGAAGCAATTATTTTTATATTAGTATCTTTTTAATTCTCATATCATAATTTATTAATTAATATATTAAGATCAGTTAAAGTTACTAAAAATTGATAGATTTTAATATTAATAAGAAAAATAATCGTTGGAGTATATGAATTGCTGAAAGGGTTAACGATGAATGTCCTTTAACCCTTATAATTCCTATATTTTTCGATTTTTATTTCAAAAATCGTAAATTATAATACTGTTTCTAACTTTTTATAACAGCGCCTAGTTTTTTTGAGTGAATATTATTTAAATTTATAATAATTAATTCTTTGTTGCAAGATAGCTCGAATAATAATCTATTTAAGTTCAAAATTTATTTTTTAATTTATTTACAATAAATTAAGAGTTTGGATCCTGTTATTTCAATAAAATTGCACCAGATAAAATTACAAACATTTTTAGAAGTTTTTTAAATCTAAAATTTTTTATCAAACTACAATCAATAAAAATTAATAAAAACTATTAAGCTTTTCTGAGATACACTTTTCATGTTGCAATTTTTTCTTATCTTTTTCCTTCAAAAGCAAATTTCGAATTTAAAAAGTGAATAAATTTTAATGTCACTCGTGATAATAATAAAAAAGAAATAATATATTATAATAAACAGATTATTTAAAGTTAAAAGGTTTGGTTTATGTTTTATTTAAGTTAAAGTATGAATAATTATATTATATTTATAAAATTTTACTTATAAATTAGATTGCTTAGAACATATAAAATTTATAAAAAGCAAGGTTATTCAAAACTTCTTGTTTTACTTATAAGAAAATAAATAAGATTATGATTAATAAAAGTGTGACTAAAAGCAATAAATTAAATCGCATCTGAAACACTCAAAAAATAAAAAATATATTTTTGCTATAAGAAAATATTTAAAATTTATTGTTTTTAGCAGTTTTATTTTTTAATAAAACATGATTTTATCATTCCTTTATTTTCTTTAGTAGAATCATTTATCGAATTAATTAAAAAAGGGCATTTTTTTACTTAATTTATTTTAAATTTACAGTAATACCTGCTTATTTATTTACAATATTTACAAAATTTACTTATTTATATAATTATAACATTTTTGCTTATATCATTTATTTTATACTTGTATTTAATTTCTAGCTTCATCATTTAAAATCTTCCTTTATAAAAGATAATATTTTTTCACTTATTTAATAATTTTTATAGAATAAATTAATTATAACTGTTGTTCTTGCATATATTTATAGCTAATGTTTATTCAAAGAATAATATCCTATTAACGTTATCTAGTTCATATATGATCACTTTATACTAAATTTTTAAAGTTTATCACAATTTTATTTTAAAGTTTCCTCTTAGTTAAATATACAAAATTATATTATATTATTAATTTTTTATGCCATTGTGCATACTTTATGCTATCTATATTTATTTTTCAATATCACAACTTCAAGTTTATTATTCCTTTTTATTTAATTTATTTAAGTATCGTAAATAAATAGGAGAATTCTTAATTATTATTTAGCATCTCAATTTTTAATTAAAAATTTTAATATCAAACTAAGAATTTTAATTTAATCCTCATAAAAGAAAATTAATTTACACTATTTAGACATATATATTAGCATATCATTTTAACTTTCTTAAAATTAAACTTTTTGATCCTATCAAGAATCATATACATAAAAATAGTATATGAAAGATATTAAACTGAGATTCTTATAATTTTTAAATAGAATATAGAAATAAACAGTCCTTCACATTATCATGCTTTATTTTTATAATGCTATCAAAGCTGAAATTTACTATAAGTTATAATAAAATTATAACTTATAATAAAGAAAAATAATAGGAGTGAAGAGAATTAAAATATTATAATTAGTATTTAAAATAAAGTTTTAAGAAATGAATAAGATTATAGAGCAAGTAGCACCTCAATAGCGTGCGGTTATTCAATTAAGATTTTCAAACTTAAAAAATTCTTTGTTGAAGTTTTCCACCTTGTTAGCATTATTCCTTGTGAGACTTGTCTTCTATAGGGCAGTAATCGGAACGCTCTCTAAAGGATTTTAGTATCTGGCATTTTTCATCATTAACGCTATTTTATGCCTCTTTAGTCTTGCCTTCTCTTGACTCCTACCAGTATTTTGTTCGGTACTTAGCCCATGGATATTTCCTGGTAGCAGATCTTAAATCAATGTTAGTTGGAAGATTGCTTTTCTCTATTTATTTTTATATAATATAATATTTAACTTTGCATTTCATTTTGATTTTAAGTTAGGCAAATTCTGAAAATAATTCATATATAATCATAAACATACCATTAAAAAAAAGTAGATAAATCCTTTATCTTTTAATATTAATTACTAAAAATAATAGCTACTATTAATTAACTCTTTCTTTAGTTTTATTATATATATAGATTAATAAAATGCTTTTTAATGCTATATATAACTTATTAGCTAATCTAGATTTCTAATTTAATGCTTTTAACTATCAATATTAGTATTTAAACTTATGCTCAAAAAGTAAATTTTTATTTTACTTCCTTGTATTATAATGTACCTAGAAATTTGTTTCTTAGATAATAAAAAAATGCAACCTAAAAGAGTATAAAAGATGGAAAAATTTTACGTTTTAAAAAATTCTATTATTTATAGTAAAAAAAATTAAAACAAGAAAGTGAGATATTATCAATGAAGAAAGGGATAGATTCTATAAAAATATCAAAAGTAGAAAAAATGTATAAAGTAAATTAAAAAATATTACTCAATATTATTTTGAAAAATTTATGATATAGATGAACTCAAAGTATGCAAAAATAGTAGTAAAAATATTAAAAAAATTAATAATTTTTCTTTAGAGTCAGACTTTTTGCCATTTACCAAACTCTGCATCAAATACTTGCAAAAGGGTTATTTTATCTGAGAAGCCATTAGTTTCAGTGCTGTACATATATACATTTTAATTCACTGTTACTCCGTTATATCAAAATGAATAAAAACTTTATTCTAATTATTTATACTTACCTAGTTGGTCATTAACTTCCTATTCTTACTATTTCCTTACCGTCACACAAATATGTTCCATCCAAATCTATAGATTTTTATTTTTAAAATACCTGGTCTATTACTTCATACTAACATTCCCTCTTTCACATATATACTACATGATGACATTAAACTTGAATTTTTTGGTAGTTTCAACCACTCATTTTAATATCAATTATCTTAAATAGTATCATATCACGATATCTAATTCAATGGATGTTAGTCCTATGATTATCATCAAGCCATTATTCAACTAGCTCTTCTTACTCCTCCTCCACCATAAGTCCATACTCTATCATTCAGCTCACTTACTCCACTTTGCCATAATTTGTACGGATGCTAACTCAACATTTTTTATTCATTTGACGTTATGTCATAATATTCACATTAGCTCATTTAGTACCATTTACCACTTCACTCACTAAAATAATCTCCTCCTATTATCCAAATTCGCCTATAATTACCACTTCCAATTGTTGGTAAATATCTCTAGCATTTCATATCTTATTGCTTTTGTACGCTATTCTCATAAATTTTAGTTAGCTTTGAATAGTGAACATTGCTATTATCCCCTCCTGCTAATATCAGAATCTAGTCTGATGTTTAATAAGAAAATGTATGACTTTAATATATCGAAACTAAGTTAGAAATTATTATTTCTTAAGAAGATTAGTTTGAGGGTTTGCTTGAAAGTTGTTTATTAAAAACAAATTATTATTGAATAGGTATTTATCTGACTTAGATTACATTTGCATTTTATTTTATTCTTTTATAAAAAAGAATTTGCTACGAATTGTATTTTCTATTGATTTAGTCTTATTACTTTTAGTAAATTATAATATCGTTTTCACTTTCTGTTTTGCTGTTCTATGTTTCTTGCATTTTAATTTACTTTTCTTATGATTCATACTAGTTAAGTTTTAATTTTTATTGGGTTTCTTCTTATTTGCAAGACTAATTTATTAATGTAAAAACTATTTCCAGATTTTCAATCTGCTACTCTGTGATTATGTTATCGATTTCGCATTATAATATTTTCATATTTTTCAGCTTTAATTTCAGACATGACTCACATTTTGTGCAACCGCAAGCTAGTTTTCTTGGTAGATGTTTATCCGAATTGAATTACTCTTGGCATATCTAGCATGTGCGTGATTACATATTAAATGTATTATAATTTAAGAATAATCTAGTAAACTTTAATTATTGTAAAGCATTCTTTAAATTAATTTAATTATATCTATATCTAACTCATTTAATATATATCTAGATAACCATTTATTATAGGCAATGTTATTAAAATGCTTAGTGAAATTGTTTCTTAGATTTCACTTAAAAACATCAGATTTTTATAAGTTTAAATGTGTTTTGCTATTCATAAACGACATTTTATATCCATTTTAAGAGAAATTTAAGACAAAATTCCCTTATTTTTTTATTTTAAATAAAATATAAGAAATAGGTAAATATAGAGCTATCTTTATAAATCTACATTTATATTTATTTATCTAGCTTATTCTTCATATTTTGCTATACTATTTTTTTAAGTATTTTACTTTAATTTTTATGGTTATTAGGTTAAATTCTTAATATACTATCTTTAAATTTTATTATTTACATTAAAATAAATTTACTTTGTCACTTAAATAAAGGGGGAAAGTTTGCTGCTTCTATAGATAAAATAACATGCCCTTTTCAGAGATTTTAATCCCTCTCTTAACTAACTAATAAATTATATCCTCATAAATTATTGAAAATATTAGGAAATCTATTTTTTTACGAACTCTTAAACTTGAATCTTTTAATTTTTTGAACTTACTTCTATGAAATTCTCCTTCATGATATATTATCTTGGTATTTCGCTTCGCAATTTATCTTTTTTCACTCATGATTGAATTTCTGCTATTATTGATTAAATGTTGGAAAGATTAACAGTAATATCTCTGCTTTTTATGAGATCTCATTTACATTATGATCAGCTACTTTTGCTTCTCCTTAACTGCTTCGAGCTTACTGTTTACCTATTTTAATTTACTAAGACACTTCATTTTACTTCAGCATCATACCTGGTTCTATTTATTATATATATAAAATGGATTAGATAAAAAAATCGATTAATTTCCTCATCTCTCAAAGAATTAACTCAGAAAATTAAGAAGAAAAATGATAAAAGAGATGCAGAAAATTTAGCAGCAACAAGAGAAATCAAATTCTTTATCTGAAGGTGAAGTTATAATCGGAAATATTAAGATATAGGAACCTAAAAAAAACCAGATCAAAAAATTTAAAGTCGTTAAGATAAAATGAAAAAAACTATTCCAAAAGGGCGAAGAAACAATATAAATTAATAGAAAAATAATAAGAGAATTAATGAACAATATTGACAACTTAAATTTTGAGTTATTAATACTACGTCGTCAGTTAATCTAAAATAACTTAGTAAAAGAATAAAAAATTCTATGATTAATCACAATATATAGTAGTCAATAATAAAACATGATTATAGAAGCAGTTTAAATTAATATAATGACTAAGAAAAGAATCAAAAAGAAAAAAATGATATAAACTTGGAATGCAGAATAGAGAAATTGAAACGAAAAGTTTTTTAGAAAAAATTTAAGAAAAATAGATTAAAAGCTGTGATATTGCAAGGCCAACAACCATTTATTGCAACAATGTAGAGCTCAAAAAATATTTAAAATAAAAAAGCACTTAAGAACATGAAGAATAACTGTGAATAACTGAAAATGGAGTTTAAAAAAATAAATTTTTATCAAGAACTTAGGGAAATTATTAGTGGTAGCCTATCACATATATAGAAAATAGTGGTATTCATCCACGGTAAAAAAATGGCAGCAAATACCAGGTTGAAAGCCCATAGAGAAACTAAAACTTTAACAATTAAGTATCTTATTATTATAAAAAACATCTTCTTCAAAGAATAAGTAACCTTAATCATGAATTACTAAAATTAAATATAAAGAATATTCTCGGAGAACCAGGTCCTAAAAACTTAAGTCTCAGAATTAAGAAAAAAATTTAGGACCCTGCTACAAATCACAGTAAAGATTCGACAAGAAAATAACTAATTTAAAAAAAATCACAAGCAAATCAGAAACATAAGAAGTAATTTTCAGCTAAAATAATCAGAAGAAAGACTTAATTAATTTTTTTATAAACAGAATCAATAATCTGAAAAATTAAAGCAATGGAGACCCTATAGATATTGAGAAAGATTAGAAACCTGACTATATCTACAGGCAGAGAAGTTTATTAAAATGTTGATTAACAAGAGGAAGGAAAGAAAAGCTGGTATGACAATTTTAATAGTTTAACATAAAGACAAGATTAGAGGAAAAAATATTTTGGCGAAAACTAGCCTAAATATATTGCACGTGAGAATTTAAAATTTACAGAAAAAAATTACGCTAAGAAAATAATTATATAAATTAATAACTGAAGCGAATAGCATAATAATGAAAAAATGCTTGAAGGAGCTACAGGAGCGTAGAAATAAAAGAAGAAGATGATTGAAACGCAGAGTAAAACGAAGACTGAGGTGAAGAAAAAGAAGAATAATATATATGAGCAACTTCTAAGTAAGCAGCAGAATTTAATTAAAAAATACAAATGAACTTAAAAGTAATTAGTCTATTAAAGGAAGAACATTATAATGAATTATTATTAATATTATGAATATTCTGCAGACTATAACTTCTTCGATAAATATTCATTTTTTTCTTTGCTAAATCAATCATTTTAAATGTTTAGAAAGATTTATTTATATTTCCTGATTCATTAATCTGAATTAAATGTTTTAACTATTCTGAAAATAATTTAATTCTACTGTTTTAATATTTTAACTCTTTTTTAAAGTTTCACAGCTTTTATAAGTTACTTTATAAGTGCAAATCCAACATTTTATCGGCTTTTTGATATCTTTAAATTACTGCATTCCATAATGTGCTTTAACGAGGTTTAGAAGCTAAAAATAAAAATTCCATTTTTTTATTTCAGAAGACTAAATTTGTTATTCCATTATTTTCTAGAATATAAAGAAATTGATCAAAGATTTTTCCTAAATAAGTTAAATTTAACAAGTAATCTACAACTATGATATAAGGAATATAAAATTATAATATTATAAAAGGAGCATATATCTAAAGATTAAATAATAGAGTATTTATTTAGCTCTAAAATAAACTCAAAATATTTCTTGTTAGATATAAAAATCTGTCTTAAAATTAGCCCTTTAAGTATATTTTAAGATACTTAGATTGATTTAAGTAACTAGCATATTTAAATTTTATAAATAATAATATACTTAAAAGTTAAGAGTTTAACTTCCTCTGGGATTTCAACCAGGTATCAGCTGCTATTTTTTACGTGGATGAATATCACGACTTTTTTATATGCGGTAGGTTACTACTATTAACTAGCTTCTTTTTTTGATAAAATTTTCTACCTATAGATTCCATTTTCCGTTATTCAGAGCTTATTTAAACTTCTTCATATTCTCCGTTCTTCTCTTATCCTTAGTTGTTTTCAGGCTCATCATTGTAGTAAAAATGGTAGGCTAAATTGCAGTAGTAACAGTTTTGATGAGTTTTTTCTAACTTTGCTTCTAAAAAACTTTTTTTCCAATTTTTCTATTCGATTTTGTAAATTTATATAAGTTTTTTCTTCTTATTACTTTTCTTAACCAATTAATATAATTATGTCTTTTTCTATAGCCATATTTTGTTATGGAATAACTATCGATTGTGATTATTCATAAAGTTATTGCTTTGTTACTAAGTTATTTTAGATTAATTGACGACGTAGTACTAATAACTCATTATTTAAGTCGTCAATATTGCTCATTTATTTTATGATTTTTTCCCTAAAATTTAGATTGTTTCTTCATACTTTCAGATTACATTTACATTAGATCTAATTTATTTTATAATTTTTAGTCAATTTCATTTTAAGGTTTCTCTATCTTTGCAATTCCAATCATAACTTTACCTTCTGATGAGGAACTCGATTCCTCTTGTTGTTATTGTTTTTCTCTATTCCTTTTGCTGCTTTTTTTCTTAAGTTTCTAATTTAATTCTTTTAGAGACGGAAAGATTATTCCATTTTATTTTAGCATATTTAAAGATATTATAATAAACCAAATAATTTAAAGTGAATTAACAATTATAAAACATAAGAACTGAGACTATTTGAATGTATATGAAGTATAAATTTTTACTTAGTGAAATGCGAATAATTTAAGATAGGCTAAGTAATTTCTCTTTTATTCTCTAAGTTATTTATTATTTTAATGTAATCAATTTCAGTATATACAATATTTATTTAATAGGAGAACTTTAAAAAGCATAAGATAGAAATCGTAATAGCTTATATATTTCCTATCTATTCAATAGTAGATTTAATTCATATAAATTATATTTATCTGGGAAATCTTTAAGTTGATTCACTATTTTATTTTGATTGATAATATCTGTAGAAGAAAGGTTTTTAATTTCTTAACTAAATTTAGAATGTTAATATATATAATTTATATTTATAGCTAAGTTAAATTATTTCATTTTCTATAAATCATATAATCTAACAAAGAAGTGATTTCGTAAATTATCTAATAAGACATATCATATTGCTTTATTTTTATATTTTAAGACTTTAAGTATTTAAAGTTACATTGGAGAGTAAAGATTTAGGAATATACACTTTATCATATTTTTTTATCTTTATACTATATAATAATACCTTGTAAATGTTCAATTAATTATAAATAGTCTATATGAGAAAGAAATATACTAAAGCAAAGGAAAAAGGGAAAAATAAATTAGACAATATATATTTATTTGGTGATATTGAAAATTGTATTTTCTTTAAGCTGGCTTTTAGCTTAGCATTTGAGAAATATCAAGAATGAATCAGTATGCTAATACAAATATATAGATAAAAATACTATTTTAATTTATTTATATGCATTAGTATAATCCTAAAAAGGTATAATCATGTTTAATTTATATTGTAATATATTCTATATTATGATATGAATTAAAAGAATATTTAGTGCCTTTTATATTTTATTTGGTAGATAGAAATTTATAAAACTTACTAGGAGAATTAACGTTTAAACTATCACCTTAAGAAAAATTTTTATAACAAATGTGATTTTCTGGTTTGCAAAAAAATTTAATTATCTATGATAGATAATGATTAAATCCTCTGAAAACTTAAATAATACTTCTCTTAATATCGAAAATTTCTGGAATCTAATTCTTAATTTAGTTAGAATTCTTGTCCATTTTTTATGTGAATGATTACCACACTTTTTCTATTTAATATAAATACTTTTTTCTCCTCTCTTTTTATAAACTCTATTGATATTTATTTATATGAAATCTCATTGAACTTTTGCTAATCTTATTTTTAAAATCTCTTGAATCTTAAAGAATTTTATTAGATGTTGATTAGAAATTAGATATAAATTCTCCTTATATTTTACTTCTATTTTTTTAAGAAGAAGGTTTAGAATTTCAAATTTTGTAGTTAATATTTACTTTTATAGCGGCAATACAAAACTTAATTACTAAATTATCGTTAAAATTACCTCGTTCAAGTTGGATTGTCTTAATAATAAAACTCATCTTCTTTTATTATTTTGCTATGAAAAGTTGCTTAAATGAATATGATGCTTCTAATTTCAGTATTCGATATGAATCATTAGCTCTTTTATTCTCTTTAATTGGTAGTGATTTGTTCGAGTGTTTGCTAGAATTTTTTCATTTTTCTTAATACTCATATACGGTTTCAATATCCATTTAATAATCCTTTTTGATTATCGATGTAATATCTTACTTTCCTTAAGTTGCTTGGCTTTTCATGATGACGAAAATTCCATTAATTCTATTTTATGCTTCTTTTCTTGCTAATTTCCTAATCTTTCTTTGCTAGCGAATTTAAATTTTCAATGATTTATTACTCTACATTTTTCTTGTCTTTTATATAGAGAAATTAATAAATAATCAATCAATTAATATAATAGTTTGTGAAGTTAGTAGCATATAAAAGAAATAAATCATTAATCAATTATTATTTAAATATTAAATTAGAAACTAGTTCTAGAACACTCTTTTACTATTCTTGCTTTTTATAGAAAAAATTTAATTATATAACTAAATGGTTTACTAGCTCAGTATGAAGAAATATACTCTTTTATTAGTAGATCTTATTTTAACTACTTTTGAGGTTAGAAAGTCATTATAATAGATTAAAGAGATTCTGGGTTTTACATAATCTAATTATTGTTTGTATATACTAGGAGTTAATATTCAAATGTAGGAAATTTCTCTTGTAAAGTTAACTTTATTAGTATGCTAAAATGAAAATTTCATATGATAGCAAATTTTAAAATAAAGATAGTAAAAGTCATTTAGACAAAAGTTTACTTTAAGCTATTAAATAGTTATTAGAGTTGTAAGTAATAAGTTCTCTCATTTTTTAAGTAAATCTCTCCATTCTCCTTTCTTCATTTCATAAACAAAGAGATTTTAGCAACTCACTTAGTATTGATAAATCTAGTCTTTTTAAAATATGGAATTAGCTATTAAGCACATTCCATTGCCAGGAAAAGTTTATCCATGCTCATAAACCTTCTCACTATTTATATCATATATCACAGTTTTCATGTCCTTAAGCCACATATCATAAACTATAATATTATTGATTTGCTTGATTTATAATGAAACAGCTGGTGCATTTTTTGGAAGTGTAGTTGTAATAATGTGTCATGTATTTACAGTTTTGTCATATCAAAATATATAGTCTTTTTGACCTTCATTACTAAAGATATCAAAACCGCCAAATGAATATAAAGACTTCTAAACGCTAGTAATTCCACTTGCTTTTATTTATATTGGAAACTTTTAAATTTCTTAACATTTTTTTCTTTTCAAGTCAAAAATTTCGTTTCGTTGAGAACTTCCATAACCAGCTATGAGATAAATTTATTAAGCACGCCTATCGTATTCTACACCATGATCCCCTCTATTACTTAACATTTATCCTTCAAAAATTACTTTTTTTTTTCAAAGAGTAAGTCTATTCTTATCTTTACCTCCGCTAATAATAAAATAATTATCACTCATTTGGAAAACTCTTGATCAATTAGATTCAATAGGTTTAACTTAAATGTTTCGTAAAGATTAAGTAAGAGTTTAGAGATCAAATGTAAACATCTTACTATTACCCATCTAGATAGTCTAATAAAATTTGAATTTTTCCTAAACAAGATTGGGGCAAATCTCGTATTTGATAAATAAAATTCCTAGTCTAGAGAAAATGAATACTCCAGTTTATTATTATCTTTATCTCAAAAATTTTCTAAGATAAATGATCTTAACAAGATTAGAGATTTAGTCATAATCCATTACCTTTTTTAAAGATAATTGACTCTCCATTATTAAAATAAAATAAATATAAACATTAAAATAGTGTAAGCATTCTAAAGGTTAAGTGGATAGTCTAAGAATTAACTTATAGAATTATATTTAATAAGCTTTTCTCTTTTTTACTAATGATTGCTTCTATTTAATTAAGCTTTAAGAACTAAAAGCTAACAACAAACTAATTACCCAATTTTAAGTTGGTTAGTCTTGGAGTTTATATTATATAGAAAAAAGTTATTGTGCTTATAAAATAATTAGATAGCTTAATACGTTTTTTCATTTGATTTAATAATTTAGGAAATAAATCCTTTAAACTAGAGTAAAAAGGATTATAAGTAAAATTAAGTTAAATAAGATTAGAGTGTAGAGATAAGAAAATAGAGTCATTATTTTAATATTTATATACACTAAATTTTATTCAATATCACTTACTATAGAAATAAGATTTAAAACTTAAACTTAATTTGTGCAATGAAATTATAAAAAAGAAATGACTATATTTAAAAATGCTAGCATGCTTATTATCAAATATGTAATACTTTGATACAATTTTGCTTTATTGTAGATACTTTAATAAGATATTCATATATTCATATTATACCCTTTATTGACAAAAATTCATAGAGATAGATCATTTAGAGATTATATAAGAAAATAGATTTAAATTGTTTAAAATATTTCTCATATTAATAAGATTAAAATACTAGTAAAAATTAACTCTTGCCAATAAAGCAATATTAAAGAAGCAAAGCTATGACTTAGAAATAAAGCAAAATATTAGCTTGATTTATAGACTTTAAGAATATACTGGAATCGAAAAAAATAATAAAACAGCACTTTGAAAAAAATTAGAGGGTATTGATCTAAAAATATTTTGCAATAGTAAAATAAGTAAAATTAATTATATAAGAAAGAACTTATAACATCAATAGTTATGCGTTCTTACCTGCTTTTTAAACATAGCATCTTAAAGGAAATACTAAATCGCCTTTAAAATAATTTATACTCCTTCCTAAAAATAAAAGCATAAGCATTCTAGCAATAAAAATTACCTAATATTGTCAAAGATTTCAAATACTAGGTAAATAAATATTTTTTACCTTGGATTTAAGGAAACCCCCTAGTATAAATAAAATACATTCTATATCATAAAATTACAAAGTAAATTTAAAAAATACAAGCTGAAATTATAAATTACAATCTAATAATTATATCTTACCATCTAAATCACTTCTTACATTATAAAAATAGCAAAATACCTAAAGAATTAAATTATACATCCTATTATAGTATTTTAACCTTCTAAAAGTAAGTTAATACCATCTAACAATATAGTTATCTTGCTAACTATATAGTTATAATTTAACATTCTAACAATTAAATATCTTATCATCTTTAAGTATTATACACTTACTCCCTATAATTTATATCATTGTTTTACACTCTATAGTATTTAAAATGTAAGAAAAAAAATGGAAAATTGCGCGGTAAAAACGGAATAGTCGACTCGCCTTCTTAGAAACTAAAATAGAAAAGCCAAAAGAAAGGTGGGCAAAGAAAAATAAAAGTAGATGACTACATCGGAATCTAGTTCTTCTTCCAAAGGTAAAGTGATGGTTGGAATGTAATAAGTAGAAGAATAAAAAAATGACCCATATTAAAAACTCTAAAATTAAGTCGAACAAATGAAAAAATAAATTTCCAGATATGAAGAAACCGTGTATAACCAAAGCATATAAATAAGAGAACTTATGAGTAATATTGATTTTCAGGATAATGAATTAACAATCTCAAGAAAATAACTAATATAAAATCAATTAATAACAGAAGAATAATTATGAAGTAATCTTAATCAAACTTACCCAATAATCAAATAATGGAATTTGAAAAAACTCCAACTTAAATAAAAAAGAAGAAATCTCATAAATCGAAATTTAAAATCAGAATATAATAAAAAGATTAGAAAAGATAGAAAACAAGATATTTATAAAAAATTAATCAAGATAAGAACTTAAACAATGTTGATACTGCAAATCAAGATTTCATTTATTAAGGAAATGCATAACCTGAAAAAAACTGAACGAAAAAGAACAAAACAGAACATGAACTTAAATTAAAAAACTTTGAATTACATCAAATGGAATTTATAAAAGAAAAATATTTGCTGGATAGACTGAGAATTAACAGTGGTTACCTACCACTTAATCAAGAAGGTCGTGGTATCCATCCTCGTTAAGAAAATGGCAGCAAGTACCTGGTTGAAATCCCAGAGAATACTAAACTCTTTTTTACATTTAGTTTATAATTAATTAAAAAAAGTATTTAAAATGTCTTACCATCTTTATCTTAAGATAACTTTCATACTTTACAATTACGAAAATCTAACTTTCTGAACATTTAAATGATCTTACTCCCTTTAAAGTATAAAAATTTACCCTTTGAAATTATTTTAATAATCAAACATTCTATAATTATTTAAATATCAAACTCTCTATATGAGTTTAATTCTTACTCTCTATAAAACTTTTTATTATCTTACTCACTAGAAATATTAAAGATCTTATACATGCTATGAGAATTTATATATTCTACGTCCTAAAATATTTAAAAAGGTTGCCTCCTTTAAATATTTTTATCGCATACATCTATATTATTAGAAACATCTTACCAACTATAAGTATCAAGATATATAACATACTTTAAATAATTATAATAGCTTACAGTCTTTATATTCTTAAATTGTTCTACATTCTATGAAAGATTAAATTTTCTTACTTCCTAAGAATTTAAATAATCTTTCTCTCTTCAATTTTAAAAACATCTTACCCTCTTTAAAAATTTATATAGCTTACTCGCTACAGAATTTTTAAATATTGCCTCCTAAAAAATATAGAATTTTACTTTCTATACATTCGAAAATGTTTACGATCTGTTGAAACTAAAATATATTACAGACTTAAAGATTTGATAAATATAACCGTCTTTAGTTGATTGGAATAGTTACTAACTATAAATATATAAAGCATTTTACTCTCTTTGTACTTTTAAAAGACTTATCATCATAATTTAAAATCCTACCACCTATAAATATTGAAAGATTCTTACCCTCTACATAATATTAAGATATCTTATCCACTTCATATAAAAATCATTATACTTGCTATATTATTTATAAAAATACTATCTAAGTTACTTAATATGTCTCTTGCATTCTATAATTCAAATAAATATATACCACCTTTAGAGATCAATTTTATTACAAGCTTTTAATTATAAATTATAATACTTCCTATAAATATTTAAATGCATTTCTTTCTTAATCTTTATTAATTTTACCAACTTTAAAACTAGGAATATTATACATTCTATTATTAATAAAGTTTTATTACCAACTTTAAGTATAAAAATATTTTACCATCTATAATTAAAGAATATTCCCTTCTTTAATGTTCTAAAATGTTTGGCTCTCTGGTAATAGTTATATCTTACTTTCTATAAATACTCAAATATCTCTGACTAAAATTGTTTAAATATGATATCGTATCTTACTCTCTATAAGTATTTTAATATCTGACCATCTTATAATATCGAATTTCATACTCACTGTATTTATTTAAATTTATCACATTCTAAACCATTTAGCATATACCCTCTAATGTAAAAATTTACTCCCTTTCATTATGAAAATACATGCTTATTTTTATAATTTACTTTCTTTAATTAACGATAAACTATCTTATTTTATTTATTACAATCTTTATTATCTTTTACATTCTATTTTGTTCTTTACTTCTTATACAATAATTTACAATATGCTATTTAAATAGTTTTAACATTCTTATTTATTAAAATACTTCTGATTTAAATCATTACTCACTTATTTTATTTATTTTATATGCTATTTTACGATTTTCCTTCTATGTTATTAAATGTTTACTTTCTTTAATTGCATTTTCGTCTTTTAGTAACATACTTACTCCCTTTGTTTTGCAAATATTATTTTCTTTCTGTTTTTTAATGGTTTACAGTCTGTTTTAATTTAATACAATACTAGTCTCTCATTTTTATAAATACTTATTATATTATATTTACTTTCTAAATTAACATTTTACTTTCTTTAAATATCTTAACCTCTTACATCCTAAATTTTATTTAATACATTCAATCAATCTAATATTTAACTACGATTCATTCAAAATTCCTATTTTGCTTAAGGTTTATTTGCTATTTATTTTTCTTTCACCACTATAGAGATTATAGTAATCAGGATCTATTCCTTCTTGCCTTTCGATAATTTTTTTAAGATTTTAAACAGTGAGAGTAATTCCAGCAATTAACTTTATCTATTATTTATTTTAAGTTAAGATCAAAATTTTGATTTCTTTATTTATTTTTTAACTTTAATTTCCTAGAAGTTCAATATTTTGCTTCTTTTATATTTATGCCTGATTTTATTATTTTTAAATATCAATTATTTCACCTTTTCAACCTTTCTAATTTCAAGAATCAATTTAAGCAACTTTCTTGCATCGCTTTTATGGACATTAGTTTCTACCCTTTTTTTAATATTTTTCTAAGAGGCAAGTTTAGCAAATTTAATGACCACAAGGAAGAGTTATTGAAATTCTCATTTGCGAATCGAAGAGACATAAGCAAGAGCCAAATCTGTTGGATGCAGATATATTTATAATTATTAAACAGATACTATTATTTAAATTAAGGAGCAGATTTAAATTAACTAAGACACTTTTTAGTTTAATTTTATTGACATATCACTAGATTATCTATTTATTATACAGATCTTTTTAATATCATGCTTGCATTTATCTTCGCTAATTTATTTAATTTTTTACATTTTTAACTTTACAGAAGTTTGATTTACTCTAATAAAGAAACTTTTTACTTATCTATGGCTATTAGTTATGAGTATCAATATGCTAAAGTTATATCTAACTATATTTGAATGCTTTTATATTAGTTACTTTAATTAATTATTTGCTTATAAATTTTAAGAATATTTAAATAAGAAAATATCAGAATAAGTATGTATGAAGGTTTTTAAACATATATTAGATATTAAATAGTTAAATAAGATATAAATTAGTTTATTTATTTCTATTAGGTTATGGGTATCTTAGTAAAGGGCTTTAGATATAACTTATATATAAAGCCAAACGACAGAGAGATTGTACTAGATGTCGATTAAGGAAACTAATATATCATATGTAAGAGATAGTATTATATATAATATAAATAAATAGAGAGGAGAAATACTCCAACTGAAGCTGAATTAAACCCTGGTACCAGGAAGCACCTCATAGGTGAAGAACCAGCCAAGAGAAGAGATGAGAAGACAAGATCGAAGAGGCTACAAAAGAATTAATCATGAAAGATTTCAAATATTAAGGTCTCTTAGGGTAGTATTCCGATCGCTGCCTTATAGAAGACAAATTAACAAAGGAATGCTAGCACTGTGGAAAGGCTTCAGCAAGAATTTTTTTAACTTTTAAAATCTTTATTAAAGAGCTGTACATCATTAAGGTGCTACACACTCTAAATCTCATTTATAAGAAAAATTATAGATTAAAGATTTAGTTTAGAAAGCATTCTAAATCACTATTAATATTTAGCGTAAAATAGAAATTTAGATGCTAATATATTAAGTAAATAATTTAGAAATATCTCAAGATTAATTATATTGAAAATATAAATAAATGAGTTTATCAAGAAAAGTAGAATAAAGGATAAAAATTGTATATATATTAGTTAAAGTATAATTAAAACATTTCCATTAATACTGGATAAAGTACATAAATATGATTATAGCACTAATAAATGAAGAATTTTAGCTCTTTTTAAATTAAAGCATTTTAAAGAAAACTTTTATTATATAAGGATATTAATAAAATAAAATGGATAGGTTCAAGAAGGGCTTTTTTACAATCTCCTCAGAACAGGAGATAAAAAAGGAAGTACTTTCTCATTTTACAACTTAACTTCACAAAGTTCAACCTTCTTCATACCAACAATTAACAAGAAGAGAAAGCCTAAAATAATCTTTCAGAGTAGAAAAGTTAACACAACTATCAATACCTCCATTAAAAACAGAAAAAAGAACACTCAACGGAATCATTAAAAGTAGTAATAAAGAAATTAAAAATAAACAAAAAAAAACTGTCTAGCATCTAGATAAAAGTACAATTAAAGGAAAAAATACATAGCAAGCAGAAGAGTTGTAGAGATTTTAAGATTTTTTTATAATGTATCTTGAACAACCTAGAGATTGGTGCGAATGAGATTGAAATATACCAAGCATTTAATTTTGTATTTACATTGTATTTGTAGAAATAAAAAATAAATAAGAAGGTAAAGTACGATAATTTATTATAGATTCTGATTCCTTTTATTTAAGATATCTTTGAAAAAGAATAAATAGACTCTTTATAGGTGAAATAGAAGAAATATTCGAAACAAGTAAAGATCTAATAAATCATTAAGATGATGATTAAGTCCATATGATAGATCAAAGAGGTAAAGCCGGATTTTATGAACGAGTGATAGATTAGAGAATGATACTTGAATAATGAGAGAGTAAGAAGAAAAAAATTGAGTAAAATTAGATTCAAAATTCTAATAAATTTAAGAAAAATTAGCAGAAGACTTCAAGGAATCCCCATGGAAATTGAAAAAAAAATCCTTTATTTGTTGCAGTATGTAACATTTGTGGCTGAAATATCCAATAAAAATAGTATAAAAAATGACATCTTACAAAATATTAATTTCTAGAATTTGGGGGAAATAACTACTGAATTTTACTCCTCATGTACTGGAAAAATTTTGAGAAAGAAGCAAGTTTAAGATTAAATGCAAGACAGGAAGAAATGATGTGAAGAGTTTATTATACAAGCAAAAAATACTTTTAATTTCAATCTGAAGAGCGAATTATATTAATGATTAATGATTAACGATTTAAGAATAAGAAAATATCTCTGAAAGAATATGAAAGAGATCAATTTAAAAGCTAGAGTGGTAAATCTAAGTAACTTTAAAGTAAAGAATATTAGATAAATCGCAATTTTAATAAAATTTTTATCTTCAATTAGAAAGCATAAATATATGTACACAAATATTAAGTGAATAAAACGTATATTTATATCTTTATAACCAATTAAAAATTTATTAATATAAATAAAATATTTTTCTTAAGATAATCATAAAAAGCATTTTATATTTTAGAAAATATAAAAACATTTTACAAGATGGATAGATATTACTTTAAAGTTACTAATCTAAAAAATTAATGCTAATATATCTCAACAAAATTGATTTGAAATAATTCTCTTACCTTTAATTAGGCTCAATTAAGCATAAGCTCGTTCACGTTTTAAGATAATACCATATTTTGATTCTACTATATTTTCCAAATAAAAATTTAGTAATTACATAGGCTATAACGCTAACTAACTATAAAGCACATAGATAACTTTATTTATATAAATTTATTTAGTTTTAACTTAATTATACTAGTATCTAATAATACTTGCTTATTTTATTTAAGCAATTCAATCTTTACCAAAAATAAAATTAATAAGTAATAAATATAAATTTTAATGTGCATTAGATATCATAATTTTAAAATATATTATGTTTATTTTATTGGACTAAGAAATCTATCATTTTAAAAGGATAGTACCTAAATAAGAATGTGGAATTAGAAACAGATATAGAAAAATTTGCTAATATAGTAAGATGATGTTAAATACCTAAAATCAATTATTTTAAAGTTTTTTTTATTTCATGTGATTTTTCTCCATTTTTCCACTTGCAAATCATAACTATATAGAAAACTCGTAAAATTATATTAGAATACTTTATTTCTGCTATAACAAGGTTAAGTATAATCAAATCCAAAATTAGAAGATGAGCAATATTTTTCTCCTTTGAATATTATTTTTTTTAAATCATAAGTTTATGTTTATAAATTAGATCAGTTAGCATATATCAGAAAATATTTAATTTATGGAATATAAATTCCTGAATTGAATCCAGGTTCCAATAGCTTTTATTCGCATAAAGTCCAGTTATTTGTATTACTATTATAGATCTAAACTAAAGTCATTTATTATTTATTAAAGCCTCCAAAAATATAAACTTTGTTTTCAGTTTAATCACATCCAAAGGTTCTCACAGGAGTTAAAATCTATTAAATATTTTTAAATTATTTAGATTAGAAGTTAAAGATTTCACATTCCTATAAATATTTATTCTTTTTACTTTATGAAGTGTATCCTGAAATTATATATACCTGCTTTCTTTTGTCAAAAGAAGTTTTATGCCAATATCTAGTAAACTACATGCATAGTTCTTCTGTACATTCTTAGTTATGAATGGAAAATCTCTGCTAATTTTCATAGCCACCTGAAATCAAAATAGCTTGTTCTTTGATTTGTTCTACTTAAGTGAAATCGTAATTAATTTTTATGAAATTTCTTTCTTATTTTGAATATAAGTTTTTAGCAATAGAATATGAAATTATAAAAGATGAATCTTAAATAATTGAAACTATGCTATTAAATTATTGGGGTTGCTTAAGATTGCTAAAAATTTCGTATTTAGTCATATTTATTCCAAATTTGGCGAATATGTTTGATTCTTTTAAATCTTTAGATTTTCTAATTATTTTTCTTAGATAGAGTATCTTTACAATAGAGTTGTGTCTTTATCCTTGCATATTATAATAAATTATAGTTAAAATAGCTTATAAATTTAACATAATAAAATAAATATTTAAACAATATTTAATAAGCAGAAAAACCCTAAAGTATTTAATATTCTTATAACTTTAATTATTAGAAGATTAATTATCTCATATTTTTCTTTTAACTATATCATCCCATTAATTATATAAGAATATGTTTTTTAGTTTTGCTTTATTGTATAATTGTTATTGAAATATTACTGATATTTGGATAAATAAATTATCAATATATTTTTATCAATTTTTCAGTTTAAGCTATGATAACTAATATATATTGGAGTAATTCTAATTTTTAATATCTATTATTTTTGAATTTCTCTTCTTCATTAATTTAATTACTGCTAACTTATTTTTATTCATACTCTTCTACTACTTACCTTATGATAACTTTGCCTTATATTTATCAAATGGGATTTAAAGAGGGTTATATATTTAAAGATTTAGCTATATATTAAATGAGTTAAATCTAAAATTATACCAAACAATTAAAATAAATAGAATAGATATGAAATATTATAAAAATAGATATAAGCAATATTCATTTATTTTATTTGTTTTCACTTAATCAAACTAGTTCTTTTAATTTTCGCTGAATATAACTTTTTTTTGTTGTTTTATTTCGATTCTTTAATTTTCTTTTTTATGATTATATAATTATAAACTAATGTAAATTATATAAAAATCTATATTATTATTAAAATTTTAACTATAAATATTAATGTATGATGATATTATTTATTCTTTTATAAACAAAATGTAAATTTATTACTTTATACTGTTTATCGTTTTATTTTAGTACGTTACTATACAAACTCAAATGTTTGACGATCTTGGAGTTATTTCAATATAATTCCTGCCAATCTCTAGATTGTTTTAGAGGTTAAAATAAAAGCTTTCAAATCTCAAAAATTTTTCTCCTTACTATGCATATGGTTTTTGAATTATCCTATCGACTAGATAATTCGGATAATTTTTTGCATATGCTTCCGAATATGTTTTAATATAATCTTTCTCTTACTCTTTTTAGTTATATCTGATGTTGTCTCTTCTTTTTGTTTCTCAATTTCTTCTAGTAGCTTCATTTCTCTTGCTTCAAGTTGTGAAAATTTTAGCATCTTTTTGTTTCTCGTTTAGGTTTAAATCTAGAGTTTTTTCTTCTTCATTTTTCATTGGGAAATTTTATTATTCTCTTAATTCCTTTGAAAATACAATTTTTGCTAATTTTCTAATTTTTTTTGTAAATTTTTTAAGCAACTTCTTTCTACTTCTACTTCTACTGCTATTTCAGTTTTATGATTTGTTGTTCTAGTCTTGTCAAATATTTCAGAAGATGTTAAGGTCTTTTTATTTAGCATAAGTCTCGATTCTATTTCCTCTTTTATTTCAAGTTTTTCTATTAGTATATTACTATCTTTCTTCAGTTTTGTTACTTCTTTCGGAAAATCTATTACCATTTTAATCATCTAATCATAGCTTGTTTATTACTTGATGGTCATATCAGAGATGTCCAAATATATTATATTTTTAGCCTATTTCTAGTTTGCTCTTCAGAAATAGGAGTATTGATTAGGTGGATGATTTTTTTGGTGCTCTTTTAAAGTGCTAACCTCTCTAGAACGTTATTGATTCTTGTTTTTTTATTTTGTGAAAATCTTAATCTAAATCCTGACCAATTTTTGAATTTTTATTTTAATTGAAAATTTTGTTTATTTGTAGAGATAGATAAAAGATAGTTGATTTATGAAGATATAAAAATTCATTTCTTCTCCTTTTAACATTTTTATATTTGAGATAATTCGGCATTAGTTAATCTTTGATAAATATATTAAATTCAAAGTCTACTCGTTATTATAATTATTATTTTCGGGAGATTTACCAAAAATAGGCTTCTTATTCATAAAAAGTTCCAAAATTTTAATTTCATTAATATTTTACTTAAGCATTCTAATGTTTGAATTTACATATCTGCTTATTCAATATTCTGAATTCTCGATTGATTTATTAGATAGATTTTATTTGAAACTACTGATTCAAACTGCTGATCACTTCAAATATTTTTTTATTTATTTACTTATTTTATATTACCATAACTCTAAACTTTTTTATTTGTTTCTTTTATATCTTTTTTCCTTTTCTACAAGATATTCTTATTTATTGTTTTTCTGCTCTTTACCACTTACTTTTATTTAAATTTTAAAAATTGCTTAAAAAGTAACCTTTTGCAATATCAGCCTTTTGCATGTAACTTTTATCAACATATTATAGTTTATTCCATTTTACATATTCATATTCATATATAATCAAGAATCTAAAGAACATAGACTACTATGGTGGATATCTGATAAACTTAAATCTTTTATACGAATCACATATTTATTGCAATGGATTGAATACTTTAGTTTAAACTAGTTATATATTTACTTAATTACTTAACTACTAGATTTAAAACTATTATAAATAAATTTTCTAACCCCACCTTTTATCCTTATTCTTACATCTCTCAAATACTCTTGACTTTATAATATAACTTGCCTATTCCTCTTTTATATTTAAAATTGTAAAAGTTTAAATTTCTTGAAACGAAAAATTCTATTTTCTTAAAAAAAAATGAATTCTAGTATTCAAAATAATATCAATTCAACATAGGAAAACCAAAGTTAAATCAATAAGAGAATGCAAGTAAGAATAAGAAAGTAGTTACTATATTTAATATTAACTATAATCTTAAAATTGCACTAGCTTAATAAACATCAGAAGTATTTTATTTATTTGTTTCAATCCTAACTTTATAAAAAGCTTATAACTTTAGATTTTAATTGGTATAAAATTATATTAAGATAGTGATAAATAAAATCGACTATTTGCATGTTTTGCTTGTAGATAGTAGATATATCTTAAATTGATGATCTTATACTTGCTAGAGTATAATTTAAACTTTTGTATTTTATGGCATTTCGACATTATTTTAGTTAGATATTGGAAATTCTGACTAGATAAAAATTTTTAAAGCTAAAACATAAAATGAATTGAAAATTATTGTATATTTGTGAGTGACAAATAAGGAAGCTAAGAATAATATAATCTAAATGATATAAAAAAGAAAGAAGGAAAGGAATAGAATAATATGAAGTTTAACAGGTTACGATAATAATAGATATTTATAAAGGAAACTTACTGAAGATAAAGCAATATTTTCAATTTAATATTTCCATACTTAAAAAATGGTGGATGGCTTCAGAAAGGGCTTCTATACCGCCTTCTAATTGTAGGAGAGGAAGCATGAAGATTTAATTCTTATTTCTACTTAGTCTTTAAAAAAGCAATCTTCTTAATAAACTTAAAACTAACTTCCCATAGCCCAGAAAAAAAGATAACTTAAAAGCCCTTCATCAAGTCGAGATTCTAAATAAGCGGAAAAACCTAGGAAATAAACTTAGAACATAATGCATCAAGAAATCGCGAAATTCATCAAAGAAAAAGTGTTTAGCTGAGAACATTTAGTTAAAGTGGTGCTAAACCTCCTGAAAGAGATGAAAAGACTAAAGAAGGACAATAAAACTTTGGAGGGATTTTATACAAGCAAGAAGTACTCGATTCAAGATTTATAAGATAAAGTTTAATTTATAGTATTAAGATTAATTTAAATGAAAAATATTGTTTCCAATTATTCAAATTTCTTTAAATAAGATAAGTTTGAAATACATATAATAAATGGAGTATAAAATGAATAGGCAATAAATTGAATGTTTAATAATTAAATTGAATGAGTAAATATTTAATTATCTAGATTATAGTAGTAAAAATATTAAATTATTTTGTTAATTTAAAGTACTGCAGAGCTTTATACTTTTAAAATTTAAATTTGTTTCAAATAGCTAAAAACAAATAAGTTAATAATAGCTTTCATTAAATAATTGATTTAAGTTAGAGACATGTAATAAATCTGCATATAAAATAGATTTAAAAATAGAAGATTATAAATAATCCTTTCGTTTGTAAGTTAAATATGAAATTATTAAAATTATAATTTCCAAAGGGATTTACTAAAGAGGTTTTACAAATAGGAGATCCTCTTCTTCGTTAAACATGCCTTGCTGTTAAAAATGAAGATTTTAAATAGGATACCTTTTTACAGAACTGTTCAGATTTAGTAGAAACACTAGAGAATTTTAGAAAAGAAAATGGTTTTGGTAGAGCAATTAGTGCTCCTTAAATAGGTTTTATGAAAAGAGTTATAGCGATTAATTTAGGAAAAGGTCCTTTTCTTCTGTTTAATCCTTTAATTACTTATCAGTCTGAAAAAACCTTTACTATGTTTGATGATTGTATGAGTTTTCCTTGACTTTTAATTCGTGTAATTAGAAACAATTCTATTTCTTTAGAATACTTTGATATTAATTGAAAAAAGATAGAATGAAATGACATAGGGAGAAGTGAAAGTGAACTATTATAACATGAAATAGATCATCTCAATGGAATTCTTGGAATAGATAGAGCATAAGGTAATAATGCAATAATTTCAAGAAAAACTTTCGAAAAAAATCCCCAAGAATTTCTCAAGTATGTTGATTATCACATTTAGCCAACAGTTTGATAACTATTCTTTAAATTTATTATCTTAAGAAAATATCTACTAAAATAAGTTTTCCTTCTAAGCTTATTAAACATTTGAAAAGCTTCAAGTATTTTCCTTTTATCTTTTAATATTTAGCCAAGTTCTAAATGTTTAAGTATTCTCTTTCAAACTATTAATACATCTTTTTAATTAAAAACTATATAAGTTCTTTAAATTTTTGATTACACTATATTTATTTATAAAGCTATTCATTTGTCATAAAGTTATACTAAAAGCATTAAAAATTAGCAATATTCCTTATAAAATAGATAAGACTTTAGAGTTAATTTTTACATTTATATCTTTTATTTTTATAAATGAGACTCAAATATTTTGACAATGGAAACAACTTAATTATATCATATAACTTCTAAAATGTTTTTATCAGTTACTTGCAAAACTAACGAATTTTGATTCTAGAACACAAGGCAGTTTTCTAGAATAAGAACTTTTCCTTCATCTAAGATTTAATTTTCAAACTTTTCAGTACAAAGATAAGTAAAACTTGCAAAGCAAACACCTGTAATATCTGTAACTATTCTGACAAAGTTATCTCTTGAGTTTTCGATTTACTCCATATTGAATATAAAAGGATTTAGATTCTCATTATCTCCAAAATAGTCATTTGGTAGGATTTTAACTACTAAGATCTTTATTTAAGTTAATGGATATAACTTCTCAATACTTGAGTCTATGAAAGGAGCTTATTTTTTTAAAGCTTATAATATCTACTAAGAATCTGAAGATTATATTTCTATATTTATACTAAATCTTTTTAAAGCTTCTGCATAGCTTTGAGTCATTTCAAACGAAAAGTGCTTTTAAGGTTAGTATATTGCTTTTTCATCTTTCTCGTATAATTCTTAAAAATTAAAATCTTCTTATTCTTACTAACTATTTGATTTTAGTTGAGTAAGCATCTAGGAATTTTGCTCTGAATTATAGTTTTTTTCTTCTAAAATGTGCTCGGTTCAGTTTTGACTTTTATTCTAAATCTACTCTAAATCAGGGTATTTTTCTGGTTTAGAAATTTTTATCAACGAGTCGTTTTCTTTATTTTTGTTAGAACAATTCACAAATTCTAAATTGGTTTTAGTATCTCATAAGTTTTTCTAGTTTTAAGGAGGTTTACTTAATATATCCCTAGGATTTTAAAGTGGCTTAGTAATTTCAAATCCTTATGAGCAAAAATTAATAGTCTACTTTTTATTATTCTATTATAAGTTATCAAAAGGATTAATTATCTCATTGCTCATAAAATCAAAACTAGTCATGGTATTGTGTTTTGTTTAATTTTATTTAACTTAGGAGCAAAAAGTAAATCCTTCTTGACTATTTGGGAGTTTTTTCTGATTTTGCTAAAGATTGTTTAGTCGCTATAATAATTTTGCCGCGTTATCCATTTAATATAATTAAATATAGGATTTAAAATTAAAGTTTATTAGACTTAATTACATTAATAGACCAATCTTTCAAATTTACTAAAATTTATTAGTTTATATCTATTATAATTGCCTTCTATTTTATAACTCCTATCTTAGCTAAATAGAATATATATTTAAATAGTTGAATTGCTATATTTAATAATGAAAATATTAATTTGATCTAGTTATTTTATAAAGAAATATCATTTCTAATTTATTTGCTTAAGTAATCTTCAAGTTGGAAAATTTTGATATGGCTTCTCTAATTTTAAATAAAGAGTTTGATAAAAAATAATTTTTGCCTTTTTAAGCTTTATAGTAGAATCTTACTGAATTTCTCGAGTCTAAATAAACTATTAATTTTTAAAGCTTCCTCATATACTTGCTTACGAATACATATTTTGTAATACTTTTATTAAATGATGTTTAAATTATTTACATAACATTCATTTAAATTACATGGGAGTAATAACTCTTTTGCTATGCTATGTTTCTAAGTATGCATGTGTTAATGTAAATATATAGTGGTCTGCATAATTTCTAAAATAAAGCATTTGATACTTATCTCCTCTTTCTTGATGAATCTTGTCTCATGCATTCTTGCTATTCTTTATTTAAGCACCATTCTAAACACCTTAAAAAATATAATTCCTATTTATTGTATTTTTTTAAATAAGTGAGAGTGAGAGTATTTTATATATCAAAGATAAAGAAGAAGAGTAATAATTAAAAAAATATAATTAGTCCTATAAAGCTATAAAGAAAAATACAGAAACTGAAATAATCAAGTAATAAAAAATTGAAAAAAGAATGATAAAAACTAAATTAAAATAACTGTGATTATATCATAACACTATAGCTAATAGTTTTATTATTGCTTATTCTATCTGATTATTTTCATAAATTGGATTATATTTTGGTAATTGCTTATTCTTTTTTACTTTAAATTTTAATAATCGCTAAATAATTATTTTCAACTTCTGATTTTATCAATTAATAACTATTTTTAGACCTGATCCTTGGAAACATTTGATGATTCTTTTATTACTGAATTAATAATTTTAATAATGATGTGCAAATTTGTTCTCTATATAAATTTTATTCTGAAATATTATAATTTTTAACTCTGAAATTTATTTATAAATTATTTCTTTAATTTAAATTTTTTACATTAATAGTATATTTCAATCGTTAAATAAATCAACATTTTGTTTTATATTTTCTTTAGATTTATAATAATATTATTTTAAAGGATGATTAAATATAAAAGTTTGCGTATTTTCTAGGATTTTCAGTTCGTTTCTGAGCGCTATTGTTTTCTGTAATAGGACTATCTTCTCTTCACTTCATATTTCTCTTTTGTTCTAATTCAGGATATGATTTTCAAGTTTTCTTGTAAATAATGTCTGGCAAATAGAACAGTTTTTATAATATAATAGTATTTTATTTTCTAATAGATAAATCTTCTACTTTTTCTAGAAGACGTTAATACTTTCGACAAAAAATCTTTTGCACCTCATTAGTATTTATTTTTCTAATCTGACTCTTTATTTTTTATATATTGGGACCGTGATTTACTATATTTCTATTTTATCTTATATGCTCATTGAGTTGTTTCTTTAATCTTTTTATTCGATTTAATTTTACATCTTTTATTAGATTTCTTCTATTCTTCCTGCTTTGCTTCTGTTACTAGCTTTAAGATTGATTACGTTATATAGCAACATATTTCAAAAGGCATTTGATTCTCTCTTCTAAGACATGAATCTTGATTATATTTATTCTAAGAGTTCTACTTTTTCCATTAGCATTTTATTATCTTACTTTAACTTCTTGACCTCTTCTTGGAGATCAAGCCTCATTTTAATCAGCTAATCATTAAATTAAATCAAATTTAAAAAGCTTAAATTTGCTTAAAAGCAGAACAATGAAGGCTTGTCCACGCCAGAATTTACCATACATTGCTTAATCACAATCAGCTCTATCGCAGGTTTGATCTTCACCGCCTTATCCCATGAACTGCCAAGTCCAGTAGTACTCTGTAATTTAATATAATCGAGCTTGAATTAAGCTCCGATTGTCTTTATCGAAGCCTACTCCGATAGAAAAATTTAATACTTCACTTCAGGGAAGGTGTTCAAACGATTAGCCTGCAAACCTGTATTTTGAAGAACTTTTGATTTCCGTCAGCTTCACATTTAATTATCTAAGTTAATCATAACTTATTTTTGCTCAGTGATGAAATCAGAGATTTCAGAACATAAGATATTTTTGTCTATTTTCTAGGTTTCTCTTCTTTATTAGGAGTCTTAATTTAGTAGGTAACTTTCTTCATTACTTTTTTTTTGTATTATAGATTATAGGGCGATACTTATTCTTATTTTTTAGGAGCGGAAAAAGCCTCCATATTCCTTCTATCTTTTTCATACCCTTTAGATTTCCAATGTTTTATCTAATATCTATTTTACGGATTTCTATTATTCAAAAATTCCTTAAAATCCACTGAAAGATAGACTAACTTATTTTTCTTTTCTTTTTTTAAAACATTCATATTTTTAGTATTATCTATTTTTAGATCTACTTCTAATTCATTCTGATAATATTTCAATAATTGGAATGCTTGTAATAAAAAACCTAAAACAAACTTTTATTTAGTAACTTAATGAGATCTAAAAGTACTAGAACTAAGGATATAGCAATAAATAATTAATTTAAGATAAAAGCAGTTTAATTACATTTAGAGATGTAGAAGTCTCCATCTTCAAGCCCCTAAATAAATTGAAATTGCTCTAGATTTCATAAAGGTAAATAAATAGAAAGATATATTTTAAATGTTTCAAATAAAGCTAAAGCTTTAATACTAATTAAGGACTTATTTTACAATCTTAGGTATCTCTCTTAGGTTCTTATAGAACTTCTTTTATAGTTAATTTCCAAAAATAATCATCAATTTAACTTAATAAAATTTAAGCTTTATTATTCTAATCTACAGCAATCAAATAAATTACTTTTCCTACTTTAGCTCATCACAGAAATATTATAAATGATTGATATTTACTTATAAAAAGTATAGATAGATATAAAGCTTAATTTATTAATCTAGCTAAACATAAAGCAAATATATAAGATACGCAATATTAGATAAAAAACTAAGATTTCCTTTATAAAGAAAAGAGTTAATGCAGGATTAAGTGATTAATAATAAACTATCTAAATACTTAATCTAGGTTTAGATAATAGTTATATGCACTTTGCTTAGAAGGTATCATTAGAGTATTATAGAATGCGATTTATAAAAATGTTTTAAATAACTATTCTAAAAGACCAAAATAGAAAGCTAGAGATATAATATCTTACTCAACCATTAAGAAGTAGAATAAAGAATATAATAAAGTTTAAAAAGCAATCAATTAGCTAAATATAATAATAAGAATAAGCATTCTAAGTAAGATTATAAACTAGCCTTAAGATACAATTAATCTATTTATATTCATTACACTTTAAAATATATACGTATAACTTGCAAAAAGTAATTAATTAAAGCTTAAGTAAATTTTAATGCTATTAATCAAGCAATAACTTAATAGTTATTGTGGATGAACTCTAAATTAAATAGATATTCTATTAGTTTTATAATAATTAAGTATTATATAGAAATAAATTAGTATATTAAGCTATTAAGTAGTTATTATATGAAAAGTACTAAAGATTATTAGAATCATAATTCAAGGTTATTATTATTATTTTAATAATATAACAGACTTAAAGGAAACACTAAATTAAGATAATTTCCATTGTATTTTAACTTGAAACAAAGTGAATATTACATAATTAAGAAGCAACACTACTAGTAGTTTTGTAAGGAAAAGTAGAAAAGACGCATTTTTCCAATTTTTTATCAGATGTTTTATTTATCTGGCTCCTACTTAAGAGAATTTATTTTCTTTCTTACTTTTATTTGATTAAATTTTATCTGCTACTACAATTTCTTAGCTTATGCTTTCTTAAATTCTCTATAGTTCAGCTGTTTTTGCTTTTTATACTTTACTATTTTATATTTTATTTCTTCAAACTATTTAGCCTTACTTTGAAAAACTCAGGGAGGAAGCCAATGTGCATTAAGTCTTTTCCTACTAACTCTCGCCAAAAGAAAATGCACTCAATTCTGACTCTGTATTTATGCTTTAGCTAGTAGCATTCTAACTGAATTTCTCAATCAATGTCTTTTATTTTTCTAAACCATTTAAAGTTATAAAATCTTATGTCGATTTCCGTCTAATATAAAGGCTGCTTTTGTTTATATTTATTTTAGGTAACCTAATTTAAATGTATTTTTCTCTTTCTAATCTCTCATTTATGCTAATATTTTGATTCCTGTGCTTAATTATAATATCTTTTGAAACCTCCATTACGACATTATACTTAGAACATAATTCAAACGATAAATCGTTTATTTTCTACTCAGATATAACTTTTTTCAATGGAGGATTCTTTTATTCTTTAGGTTTTTCTTGGTATTTCAATTCGAACAAAAAAGGAGCAGGAGCTTCTTCGTAAATGCTTTCAACGAACTTCATTAGAGTTTCAATATCATTCTCCTAAAGTTAAAAATTACACTGACAAATTTAAATTAATAATGAGCTAAATTATCCAGTTTGCTCTTAATCTCCTAAGTTAGTTCTTAGATAAGTTCTAGCTTACATTATTTCTATTAATAATTAAACTTACAAACTTAGTCTTGAGCAGATAAGA
Source organism: Loxodes magnus (assembly GCA_946699065.1). Lineage (NCBI taxonomy): Eukaryota > Ciliophora > Karyorelictea > Loxodida > Loxodidae > Loxodes > Loxodes magnus. The sequence goes on from CAMPDV010000098.1 coordinate 317,860, forward strand.
CATATAGTTTAAGCCATGGCTTTTCAGCTGATAGTAAATCTGCATTGCTAGTTAATTAGTCAACTATATTTCTACCTTTTTATCGGCTTAATAAAACTTTCTTATTATTATCCTTTGTATAAGTAATATCATTTCACTCTTTACTGCAAGATCGAAATATCTACTAGTGTCTCGCTTTTTCAATGCTTGCCTTATTTAATGATTCAATATGAAGCCTTCTTGGTTCTCTTGGTTTTTCATTTTTTAATGGAATGGCTAATCAATAATAATGGAATTAAGGAAATTAAACTAAACCATTTAAACATAAAAATCAGTTCCCTAAGTTTAGGCCTTGATTACATTAATTAAATTTCCTTTAATTTATAACAATTTTAAGTTAATTTTAAAGCTATTATTTCTATGGAATAGCTCTAAAGTATCTTCATATTTTTCTAATTTAGAAGTATATTATTACCTGATTGAATAAATTATATCCTTTTCTTTTTTTCTTAGATACGAGTATATATTTACCTTATTAATATTGTATATCTCCCTTATAGCAATTTCCCTCTCACTCCTTCATTATGATAATTAATATTCCCATTTCCGAAAATCTTGAGACTGACTTTAAAACATACATTAAATAATTATTTATTGCATTTATACATTGAAATCTCGATTAAAAGAGGCTTAAATCATATTTATTTATTTTATGGTATGCATAACTAAAGTTTTGCAATGAAATGAGTTAATAAAATAGCTTGCTTACTATAAGACTAATTTAACTGCAATAAATTTTAGTTTTATACTATAAAATTGTATTATTCACTAAGGCTGTATGTTTAGACTCATTTAATATTATGTTTATTAAGATATTAACTTTAAATTTAGCTGATATAGATCGTACCTTTTAGTAGAAGATAATGATATTAATTAAGTAGTATTTACTCATTATGAGGCATTAAATACTCTAACTTTAGGTATAAGGTAAATACTTTTTTTATTTAATGATGCTTATTTGGTGATTACTAGGAAAAGTAGAAAAATTGTTTAATTCTAGAACTAATAGTTATGTAATCTAAGGGAGTTTCATGGTTCTATAAAAGTACTTAAAGGGTTTTATCTATATTTTTTAAGGCTCAAAAGATGAATTTTAGGATGATTTAAATTTATTATTTTTGTTATGATTCCTGCCAATATATTATATAGTAAACTATTATCATTTAATTACTTTTAATTTACTATGAGTTAGTGTTGCTTGCTAACTCCATAAAATTTTATCTAAATCTAAGATTAGAAAGGAAATATTGATATTTACTATTTTTAGAAAACTGCTGTTATTAGTGATTTATGGTGTTTTACAAATTCTTATTTTAAGTTTGATAAAATAGAAAATTGATTTAGATTGTTTGAATATCAAGTCTATAATCGTATCTAATACCTTAAAAGTGTTATATTTGCTTTATTTAGTAAGTTTAAGGATAATAACTATGATTAATTTTCAGTTAATATTCTCTTTATTTACTTTTTTAAGTGTTAACTGCTATTTCCTTTATACTCAGCTTATCTTTAGAACCTAAATAATTATATATGTAACTAAATATTTCTTAAGCACTTTTATCTTTATAGCTATTATCTTTTATTTGCGATCTCTAAGTTAGCACTTTCACTTTAAATATTTCATCACAAATACTAAAATTTTGAAACATACGCCTTAGTATCTTTTCTAGTATTTCTTTCTCTAAGTTTAAGTATGAAATAGAAATAAAAGTAAGAGTATATTATTATTTTTCTAAATATTGTAAAAAGTAGAAAAAAGCTTCATTTGTGCTACATTTTTCCAATAGAAATTACCCTACTTAACTATACTAAAATTACTTTAACCTAATTTTAGTTTTTCAAGATAATTGTTATAAAAGGCTAAAGGCTTAATTATTATCGTTCCATTTAGCAATTAGTTTTATACATACATCTTAAATAATCAATTATATTGAAAAAATATGAAAGGGAAATAAGAGTTAAACCTGTAGTAGAATAAAGATCCAATGTATATAAAGTAGTTAATCATACTGGTTCTTTATTTGTAATAGGAGTATTTTATAATTATTGGTAGAAGAGTTTTATACACTAATAATGAATTAAATAGAAGCTATAAGCTACTTTATTCTATTTTACTTTATAACACTACAAAATATTAATCATTTAATATCTCTATACATTTCTAGTGATAAGCTAGTTTTATAGACATCTATCAATCTATCAAAAGTATAAGGGAATAAATATTTAAATTTAGTGATTTAAATTAAATTAAGATTAGAATAAAGTATAAAGTTGGCATTCTTCTAGCGCTCACTTCAAAATCTATTATTAAGAAAAAACTTTTATTGCTGATGCTTTTAGTCCTATATATTTGATTGTGCAATTTAATTTATTATAAAAATAAAATAAAGGTATTTGCTCATCTCTTATATACTTATTGAGCTAATTAAAATAAGAAATATAAGCATAGATAAATCTAAATTTTAACGTAAATTTTCTTTATAATTCATATTTTATATTTTAGTAACTAAGCTCTACTTATTTAAATCCTTATTATTACGAACTCAAAATTGAAATTTTACTAATAGAGGTAAGATTCTAAAATTTAAATGATTATCATTTATCTAACCTTTTTATATGTATTTTTCATTTTAAATATTAGTTATTCTTCTACTTGGATTTATTTTAGATTAGATATTCATTAAATATTAGATAATAATTTTAGTTGCTTATATAAAAATAGATAATAGTATTTTTTATCAAGCATCTCTCTTTTATGACTAACTTATAAAGCTTTCTTCTTTCTTTAAAGCTTTATTATTTTATGTTATCTCTTTAGTTATTATTCCTTTATATTAATATCCTAATTATTTTAAAATTGATAGAGCAAAATTTTAAATTTGATTGAAATTATCCTTCCTGATATTTATCTATAATGATAATTTACTTTACTTTGCCAGACTTGAAATAAGTTTCTTATTTATTTTAAAATTTGTGGCTTTATTATTAAAAAGTCACTGTCCTGCTAATTTCATAGAAAGTATTTAAAGGTCTTTTAATTTATTAAGCAAGTAGTTTATTAATGAATTAAATAAGTTTAGATATGTCTATAAACAGAAAGATTTTTCATTTAGCAATCTTTTAGCTTTTTATTTCTTTTCCTGTATGATCTTTAAACCTTTAATTTTCTACAATATTTTAATACTAAAACCTCATTTCCTAACTCCTAAATTATACTATGCCCTATTTATTTTCTCTATCCTTTTTGATTTTAAAGTTATAAATACTTAGTCATAATATAATCCTAATATAACTAAAGTGTTTGCTAATTATAAGCAATTTGTTTGAATTACATCAAAGTAACTTCCTTACTAATTAGTATTTTTCTTTGCTTATAAAAGTAAAGCTAGGGCTATTTCTAGTCTTTATCTTTAGTTTATAAAGTTAGCTTTATTTCTTTCTTAGTATTATTCTATCTTATCTGCTTTATATATTTATTAGTCATTTTTTACATAGTTATGTAAACTAATAATCTAAGACCTGTATTCTTAAGAAGTAGTTAGATTTAAAAAGTATCTTTAATAGCTTTACTAGGTTAAATGGTTATAGATAGCTGTTTAAACTAGAGTATTATGTAATTAATTTAAACTAGGAAAAAGTGAGGTAATAATAGTAATCTACTTATATAAGGAATTTTATAAGCTTCAAATGCTACCAACTTTAATCTTAGTAGTTATCAAAAAGTTAAAGATATTAAATTAATGTAATTAAATAGTTAAATAGTTATATATCTAGTAAGCGCTTCAATTTTAACCTTCTACTAAATAAGAAGAAGAGAAGTTTAACCTAGTAATAAAAGTATACAGTTACTATCTTTATATTTAAATCTCATTTTCTATTTCGTTTTTCGTATTGCTAGCTCTAAAATAAAACACTTAGTAGTACTAGAAAATTAAAGCTAAGGCAAGCGTTGGTTATTTAAAGTTTGAATCACTTTACTATTTAAAACACTAGAAAATGCTTTAACCTATATTTAGGCTAGTTATTCCAAATTTTAAATTAAAGACTTTCAAGTTTAGTATTTTGCTAATAAGAACAAATTCTAACTACTACGCTTAATCTATTATTTATTGTATAAAACCCTTTAGAAACATTTGGAGATTTAGTTGCAGCTTTGCTTTGATAATAAATTTAGCTTAGCTTTCTAATTAAATCTTAGCTTATACTTTCTAGCTTAAAACTTTTTAAAATAGATCCTATTTATTATACCCAAAGGAATATATTAAGCTTCTCTTCTAGATAAACTTTCATTTTTTTCCTCTTTAGTTTTACTTAATCCAAGCAATTTTTCCCAACTAATGAAATATTTGATTGACTAATACATTTTTTTAGAATGTGAAAGGTAAAAAAACTTAAAATAAACTTTTTAAATTTCAATTAAATAAATAAGAAGCAACTACATTAGAAGCTATTTAACCAAATATAGCATCTAGACTTATTATTTTACAGCAAAGTAGATATTTATGCATCATCGTGATTGCTCAATTTTAGTCATAATATGATTATTATTTCTTTAATTTTGAAATAATATAAAATAAATATAAGGTAAATAAGCTAAAATAGAGCTTTTTATCTTAAATTTATATGCAGTGCGAGATAAATTTCTAAGCTATATTTAGATTATTTATAATTTTAGGGTTGTTAGTAGTTTAAATGCTTTACATTATAGTTTCATTAATTAATCGTATTTTCGAAATAACTATAATTAAGGTTATCAAGTAGATAAATGTTAAAATAAATTCACTATAGAAATCTTTATTATACTGATGCTCTAAGAGTAAGTATATAAAAGACTAAGAAGAAAATAATGCTAAACAGTAAAAGTAAATAGGAAAGAGTTAATAAAGGAACTGATGATTTTAATTTATTTAGATTTAAATTGAAAATCATTTTAAAATGTCACACCATAACCTCGAGTTGCAACTTAAAGTTAGAGAAAAACTCAAGGCAGGAGAAGATCCTAAAGAATTGGTTTTAAATCACTGCAAGCCACATTGCACTGCCCTTAAAGATAAAGTTACAACCTGTGAAGCAGCTTTAAAAGTTTTAGCTGGAAGAATCCCTGAAGCTAGTTGCATGAGTAGGTATTTAAGGTGGGTTGAATGTGTTGAAAACTGCACTCAACCAGTAATTTTTGAGGAGTTGAAAGGAGCGAACATGAGGTTCCCTGTTGATCCAGTAATTGATACTCTCTGGGCTACAAGATGGTTCTTTGCTCCTTTATATCCTTTTGTAAGATTGGCAATCGCACTTAAAAGGATTAATATTATTGAAGGTTCGCCAGTTGAGTGATCAACTAAATATATACAAACTAACTTTCCTTATAAAAAAGTATTAAGTATAAAATCTTTAGTCTATCAAACAATCTTCCTCTATACACCATACATACTTATCTTATTAAGTGGTAAACCTTCACAATTAATTTTAAGATATTTACCAGAGTGATTTCTCAAATATCGCAATACATTTCTTGTAGATAACTCATCATAAGTATAATTAAACTGGACCCAGTTTATAAACCATTTTAAACCTCAATTTCAATTCAATAGTTTTCAATTGAGATACTTATTTAATTAAAGGTAATTAAAATAGAAGTTGAGTGCTATATATTGTCTTTCACTAGTTAGATAAAATCTATAAAATTAAAAATGTGGCTAAACATACTTATTTCAATGCTATATTTAAAATTAAAAAATCTCATGCATATCTATTTTTAATGCTACCTTGTAAGTATAAAGTTAAATATAAGCAAACATATTTAGTAAATAAAGAATTTATCTATTATTACTATTAATGCTATCGATTATCCATAAATTAATCCCATCTATTCCATATCACACTCCACTTTCCTTCTCTTGTATCAAATTTGCATAATTTGTCCTCCATATCGTATTATCATACATTGGCATTTATAACTAAAGGCTTAGTGAAAACTCCACACTTGCCAACAAATTTATCTCCAAAATAATCAAGATGTTATCCAGAAGAAAACTCCCATATATAGCTTTGATCATAATAATTGTGATATATCAAAATTGCATTCTTTTCAGGAATATAAATACAGTTGCTATTATTAGGCTAATTCAGTTTAGTATCAGAGTATTTTCACTAATCTTTAATCTGATCATATATTTAGATTCTATTTGTCACATTTTTAGCTGAATCAGTTTGACTTGTTGTTCCTCCCACGACGAAAAGCTTATTTTCAGCTTATGTCAATCCATTATGATATACTGGCTGGAGAATATCTGCGATATAAGTGAAATTGCCATTCTTTAAATTGAACACTTCACAATAGAAATTCATGGTATTTTCTTCCACTCCACTGATTAAATAGACATTTGAATCTATTTACTAGGTCCTATGGGATCTTCTCTTCTTTATGCTGTAAAATTCAGCACAAGTGTGATCAGGAAATACTAAAGTTACTGAAACTGTAGGAAGAGGAGTTTCTCGTGAACCACTAATTAGCAAAAAATTCTAATAGAGTTACTCCACAAAACTTCGATTTCCTCTTATTGCTTGTGTTTTCAATTTTCCTTTTATTCTTTCTTCTTTCCAACTATCAGTGTGAAAAAGAGTGACTCGTGCTGAATCGCTCTCTAAGCATTTCATAATGGTTGTAGATGCTTATTATCTATCAAAAGGACATAAAGGTGTTTATCAATTATTTTCAATTTCTTCCTCTATAGTATTTTGAGTTTCAAATGAATTATATCAGTTAAAATGCTCTTACCAAAAAGCTCCTGAGCTTTTTCTAGAATGTACAGTACAATAAGTAGTAGCAGATGTAGGAGTAGTCTATTGGCTATCAAATTTTTGAGTCTTTTACGTTTTCATACAGCAACTAACCCATGAACAAATATTTCCCATTTTAATAATATTATTTCTTATAAAATCTTTCCTTTAACTATTCAAGCTATTTCCTTAAAAGTAGAATTTAATCTTCTTTAACTTTATAAGTTACTTTATCAAATCTTCTCTATCTTATACACTCAAATAATAAGCAGACAGATCTAATGCCTCATTTATAATTATCTCCTTCCACTTTTGTGTCCTTATTTAGTACCTTTCTTTTATAAGCCAGTTATGGCTTATAAATTTAGTCCTTTATCTCCAGCAATAATTCTAAAGTTTGATCTATGGGTATAGACTCATACGAAGCAAATAAAAGCAAAAATTAATTATTTCTTGATGATTTACATTTATAATCTAAAGCACTCTTAATCACTTTTATTACTATCCCACATCTAATATTCCTTTTAATAATCTGAGTTTACATTAGTTTTACTAATAACTAGATACGTATAGTTCACCTAATTTGAACATTTAAGTTTTAAATAATTATTAAATAGTATTAAATAGTATACCTTTCCTTCCTTAAAAAGTTAGATATAAATCGAAAGGAGAGATGTATGTAGTTCAAAGGGATAAAATTAATAAGATTATTAAAGATCAATTTCCTGATTACAATTGCTATTTTTATAGACTTTACATTCCTCCTTAAATCTTTAATCTTATTTCACTAAATCTTGCTTCATTTATTCCATTTTTACTCTTCTAACTAAATTTATTATAATCCAAGCTCTAGTGAAAGCCTTTTAATCACTATATTCGTTTCTTTTTTGTTTCAGTTTGATCGATTTATTTAAATGTAGTCAGTCTATTCTTGAAAGATATTTTAAGCATGTAGATGATTACCTGTATTGAAAGTAATACAAAATTAAGAGTAGAAAGCAAGCTAAAAGAATGCTTTGCAGATAAATATTTTGCTGCTTTATTGATGAACTTGAGTAGATAAAAATAATATTCCTCTTGATAAGATTTCAAAGTTAAAGAATCGTTTCAGTTCATCAAGCAACCATTTTTAATATGTATTTGATTAAATAGATGCCTTTATTAAATTTCAAGCGTAAATTAATTAATTTAAGGTAGAAAAGCATCTTCATTATATAATCTTCTTTTATACATTTATTTAGTAAATCTATTAGTATAAGGCAAAGCTATAACCTCTTTATATATCTAATAAATAGTCAGCTTTTAATTAAAGCTGCTTTTGCTTAATTATTTTAGTGTTTATCATGAGAGTGTTTAAGATAATGTGAGCTTAGATGTTAAAACTAAAGCCACTTCACGAATTAAGCCTGACTTATTATGTTTGCTTTAATTTTGTATCACTAATTGTCTGCTTTTTAACATAAGGTATCTCTATTTTCTCAATACAATAAATTAATCTTCAGATCTATTTAGCATAGCCTTTATAGATTAAACATAGCACCTCATAATTTTCAAAACTAGTAACTAGTTTTAATAAGTAAGGTAATTACTAAAAGACTTTTCCCTTTATATCTCCAGGTAACTAAACTTTTGGTCTCTAAGTTTCTGATGAAAATTCTTGTTTAGCACTTAAATCACAATTTTTAGATAAGTCTTCATTTTACTGCCAAGATAAAAACTGTAAATTCAATGAAATATCAGTAAGCAGCATTTTAATGGAAAAGTAATTTTAAGCAGTCAGAATAAAACGTAGGTAAAAGGAAAAGTCAAAAGACTATATTAAAATACAAAAGGAATATGATTCAAGAATTGGTATATAAATAGAAGGAATTAGAATATTGGCAATTAGGGTGATGAATATTAATAGTTTATTAGATAATTTAAAATATTCATAGATTATAGCACGCTTATAATTGTACAGTTAAATGAATTAGTTATATTTTTATATAAAAATGAAAGTGGATAATCAAGAATACTAGAACAAGGAGGAATGGAACTATGAGGAAGATGCTTTAATAATTAAATTCATTTCTAGACGAAGTACCAACATTAAATGAATGAAAATTTCGAAGTTAATCAACAACCAGTTTCATGATGGCTTTAATCTAAAGGATTCTAAGTAGATAAAACGACGCTGGGAATGTGTTCTAAGTTAAATTTAGTCTAACTAATGAACACGCTAGCAAGCGCTAAATTTCACAAATTTAGCGCATAACTATGTCCACACAAGCAGAAGGTTTTGAAATAGATTAAAAAAAGAATTTGAACCTTACACTTATAAAATGCTTTAGTTCAAGTTCAAATAGTGGAAGAATTTAGGCGAAGCTTAGTTCATACTTGCACATAAACAAGTGGAGCCAAAAAAATCCGAAAAAAAGGACGTCCTTCAAAACTTATGCTTAGGAATTTCATAGATTAATTGATCTTAAATTTAATAACCATTTTTTAGTTTGACCTATAATTACTCTAAGTTAAAAAAATATTCTTAATCTGTTTATCTAAAATACTTGATAACATTCAATGTATCACTAACAAGCATTCTATTTAACTTTATTTAAAACTTTTATAAGCACTAACTTTCCTTACTCTTTTTTATAAAATTGCTTATAGATATTATTATCAAAGCTAGATAGAATTGCCCAGATCAATATTATCTAGAGTTACTACTATCAACTCTTATTTTCTGATTCTTCAAAACTTAAAGATTTATACCTGTAATGATCCACTTAACCAGATAATAATTACCTTTCTAGTACTTTAGTTGTTCTCTGGTTTGATATGAAAGCAGTAATTAATGACTACTTTATTAATAAATAACAATATTGAGGTGAAATTTGTATCTATATTAAAAAGCCTAATGCTTACATCTTTTGCATTTCATTCTTCAATCAGCTTTAGTAACCCTTCTTTAAAAATACAGATGAATTTTGTCTATTTCAAGAAAATAATATTCACATTATTAAAAGTTGCGTACCAAGGAATAAAGTAAAATTCCTTTTTTAATGGAGGAATTAAACTAAATCTAAATTATAAAATGAGTAGATAGGATTCTTAAATGAAGCTATGATAACTGAAGCCTAATTATTATAAGCAGAAAATGAGATTTTAGCCTCTTAGTACTCTCTTTTATTATTAAGGGAAAGTAATGAAATTGCCGCTGTATTAATTTTACTAGACTGGATAAAGAAACCTTAGGTAATATCTTAACTTCTAGTGATAATTTAATTCATTACCTACTCTTTTAAAAACGTAACCCTCGACATGAGAACTAGTAACTTTACCTATAGCCATTTAAACTTCTATACTGAGAAATTTATTACTAAAATAATAAAAATACCAAAAAGCAAATTTAGATTCCACTAAATTAAAGCTTATTATACGAATGATTGAAACCGAATAAAATAGCATTTTTTAGTTAATTAGCTCGCAAAATATTAAGACTAGCTAAAACTAGGGAACTCATAAGTTTATTTAACATTTTTAAAAGTGGATAAGCAAAAGAGGCCTATTTATTATTGAATTATACAAATTAAATAGTTTAAGAAGGATTAAAGGTAGAGATATTATTTAAATTATACTAAAGTCTAAAGCTTTTTATTCTATATTTACAATATTTCTATAGAAAAATGAGAGTTATAAATTAAAATTTTAGTACTCATTTATAAAATTTATCCAATTCTTGCTAGAAAGTAAAATTTATATTCAATAGAAATCTTTTGTGATATCTAGGAAATTTTGTGGGAAAGGCTCCTTGGAAAATAAACTTAAGTTTAATCTTACTTATCTCTGAGAACAAAAGACGATAATAATGATTATGAAGTTACGTTTTCTTGATAATTCATATCTAATAGAAAAAATATATTCAATAACATAATTGAATTTTGTTATTTACAAGAAAAAGAGAAAATAAATCATTTTTGCTAATTATAATTTTATCTGGGATTAGATTTAAATAAAGCTAGATAATTCCAGGAAAGAAAAAGCAAGTTTGAATCAGCGTTTTGATATATAATTATAGGAACTAAATTAACTTTATCAAAGGCTGAGATTTATTTAAATAAATAGCTTTTTAATCTTGAAAAAAGGCATAAAGAATGCTTAACATAACAGTGGTAAATAATTGGTATCATAGAATATAAAATTCTTGATAAAGAATATATAAATGTAATAATTTAGCATACCAATTTTCATCTAGATATTAAAAAGATAATAGCTACTCAATAAAATTAATATTAAAAGTGTTAAGTCGCATTAAATTGCAGAATGATTACAACAAAATAAGGATATCAGTACAAATAAATAAATAATCACAATGATGATATTATAATATACAATAGTAGAATTGACTAGATCAAATTTTAGTCATTAAGTTAAAGTATTAGAAGTATTAGGGATTTAGTAATTCTATGATTATATTTAAACCTTTATTACTTTTAATTTAAAAGGAATGAATCTGAAAAATTTTGATTTTTTAATAGAGTAAACAAATAAAATGCAATGCAATAAAAATACTTACTTAATTAACCTTCAGCAGACCAAAATAATAAATCTCATGATGAATATGTAATTGTGATTCTCTAAAAATAATATATACTTAACGAACTGAATAGCTAAATTTTTCTTTGAGCCTTTTTATGGATTTCAATTAATTTTTTTTACAAGGGAATTAAAAAAATTACTAGTAAAAACAATTTAAACATGAAAATGAGTTCATGTAAAAACTATTACTTCATTCTGAAATTTATGTTTCATTGAAAACAATAACTCTTCAATAGCGCTTCAATAAGAGTAAAGCATATAGATCATCTGTTTTTATCTTTCAATAAAAGTAAATTAAAAAATTAGCTAAATAGTTACTATTCCTCATTATATATCTCATTTCTGATCTAATATATCTTAAGTTTGCAACATCATCTTAACCATTTTCTTTCTTATATCAAAAAGTCTCTAAAATAAGATTTATTTTATTTAACATATTATTTATAAGGTTAAGCAAGCAAGAGTTAGGCTTTCAATTTAATTAGTAATTAAAATTTTCATTAGAGTCAAGTTTCAAAAATAGTTTTTGTAAATTAAAAATCAAGGAAATCTTTGAAGATATACTTGACTATATTTAATAATGATAATATAGCTTGTTAAGCTGAAGTAATCAAGCATCCCATAGTACATTTATTGATATAACAGATACAAAATAATAATTGTAAAAGACTTATTCATTGATAAATTAAACCTTTTCTTTTATTGTAGCTTAGTACATTTTATGCAGTTTATTTATTAATCTTAATTATTGCTATTTAGTCTAGCATTATTCGTAAAAACAATAAAGAATGCCTAGTATATTTCTTCCTACTTTCTTTATATAAGATATTAAAAATTAAATTTACCCTTAATAATACACTAATTTCCATTTATTTATGTGAATTGGTGATAAGCTTCTTATTAGCTATGAGATTAGTGATATCATACTTTTTTCTGTTATATCCATAAGTACTGGTTTGTATCCATGTAAGATAAATGATAATTGAATATAGTTTGATATCTATATACAAAGTCTTAAAATTACTAGAATGGCTATTTTAATATATATGCACTAGATATTCTATTAAGCTTATTTAATATGCTTCATTAATACATTTTATCAAACTAGAGTAGTGATATTAAACTTGCTTTCATCCTTTAATTAATTAGTATTGGAGAAATAAAATTTAGCCAGATAACTTTCATTGCTCTATTATAAGGCTTAGGTATAATTTAGCTTGGTAAATTAAGGAATATTAGTATATTACACTAGCTGTTTTATTACTAATGCTATAGGTAACTTTATAGCTAGTACTGGTGCTATGCTTCAGTATATAAATCACGATCAAAAGATTGTATAAAAGATATAATGGAAGAAAGCAAACGTTAGCTTTAATTAATATCAAAAGAGTTAAATAAAAGAGTATAAACTTAAATTCATTCTATGACAACCTTGAAAATTGTTTTGCCAACTTTTAAGATTCCGTTATTTACTAAGATTTAGGGTTCGCCGGCAAACAACCTAAAATAAAATATTACCAGGTTCCATTTGTACTCATCTTAGATTCATCTCCGTCTTTCAATAACCAACCTGATACATCGTACTTAAGCATGCATTGAGTTCTACTTAAAGATTTTTCTGATAATTTAATATCGTTTCCTATTTATCTACCTACTTTGATTGTTCCCTTGCTAACATCAAATTCACTATATTATAAATTTACTGTTTCTAACCTTTTAGCCATCCTGCTAAGAAGACAACTTGCAATCTATCGTTAGGAAGAATTGTAAAAGTGACTTGATAGGTTCCAAACGAAACAATTAAGCCATCTTTAAGTGGTATCTAATTGTTCATTAGAATAAAAGTACCAGATCCTTGATATAGATCTGCTACTTTATATTAATTAACTTAAGCATCAAAGAAGATAGCGAAATGCTGACGACCAAATCCAAACTTATCTGTACCTGCTACAATATCAACTGAAGTTATGCTTATATGGTCTTGTTCCTAGAAGTCTCCATTTTAAGTTCCAAAGAACGTTACTCCGTCTTTAACTCCCCTTTTTCCGTTAGCATAACCTGATGGATAAATTTTGAATTAATCTTATGGTCCAAACTCTTGTGACTCAACAACTTATAAGGTTAATACTGGTTACTTTGCTTAAGAGGCAGGTTTTCCAACCAAATTGCTTATAAATTAAAGTGTTTATTCCATAGTTGAAAGTTTAACAAATTATTTAACATCTTCTACCTTTTCTATCTCTTCGTTTTCCATATTATAATCGTATTCAGTATTAAGAGTTTGGAAATTTTATAATTGAGGGATAGAATTTAACTACTAGATCTCAACAACTTTCTTTTTTTATCCTTGCTCTTCAAATACTGCAACTGTTTCATATTTAGTTGATTAGTCTGTAGTAAGTTCTGCTTTTTCAGGTATGCAACATCTGCAAGTGAAGGAGAAGCAATCTCTGGATTCAGACATTTTTATATAAATGCAAATATATTTTAAAAATATAAAGTAGCCATTAACGCTATCAGTGACAGTATACTAGACATACTAACATCAGATTTAAAATTCAACTTAATCTTCTATATCAAAATTCTAAAATAAATTTCACTAATTACTACTATCCTCTACATTTACACTAACTTTAGTTCTATTTCCATTAAGCTTCATTTCTATATAAAACCCTATCATACTATGAATCAAGTAGAAGCATATTATCTTTATTAGTTAAGGGATAATCAATCTAGATCTTTAGAGGTTCTTAGATTAATCATTATTCGTGTTGAAAGGTGAATTCTAAATAGATAACAATAGTTAGTAATGAAGCTCAGTAAAATAATGTCTTCCTTTATTAGCTTAACTTATAAGCAACTTCTAAATTATAAGATGCAAATTATACCATAGCTTTAAATTTAGATTTGTAATGCTATTTTAATAAACTCACTCTATTATAACCATTCCATTTTAACTCCTCTGCATAATACTATACTCATATTTACCTCGCATAGCCTAATGTATAGCCAGATATTGAACAGTTAGGCTTTGATTTAAAGCATATAAATAATTATTGAAGTTAACTTTATAGATAATAAGATAAAGATAGGTAAGAGTATTTAACAATTATAAGAATAGCAAATTAAAAGTAATAAACTGGTTAATAATAGAATATGTTTAATATAAGAGATCATACTTGTAACAGAGCATGATCTCTATGATTAAGATTATTATTTAAGTTAAATCAGTATTATATAAAAGTAATGCTTCCTTATTTATTTAGCTATAATTATTCTTATATTTCAATTATTCCTTTTTAATAGTTCCTTATATCCTCATATCTTGTAAATGCAAAACTGAGAGTTTATTACTTTTATATGACTTTTATTTCTATATCCGTCTATAAAGGTTATGAAAGCTCTGAGCTTAGATTGTAGTAAAGGAAGAAAATTGATTAATAGATATAGAAGTAAGTTTTTAAAGAAAGATTTAAATAAATAAGCTTTCCACATAGTTCTATATTAATTGCTTCTTTGACTATCTCTCTAGATGTGGATAGAAATAGCATGCCTAAATTAAATTAGCATTTATAATTAAGCAATAAGCTTTTTAAACCATAATTGTTTATAACTCAAAGTATAGAAGTTCTACTACATATATTTACAATCTTCTTATAGAAGAGATAAGATATTGGTTAATAAATCTAGAGTTAAGCTTCACATTTTAAAAGCCTATTAATTAATATTTTGAAGGTGCAATATTAATATTCTAAGCCTTCAATTAATAAGTATACTAATAAAGCTGTAGAAGTTTAGGAAAGTTATTTATCTTTAATAATTAATAACATACCTTTCAGTTAGAAAAATCCCTAGTTTCTAATATATTATGTTTTTCTTTAGTTAGCTTAAATATACCAATAATTCCTACCCACTTGCTTAGATATAAAAGATTTATAATTTAGAAATTTAAGTCTCTTGATATTTAATTAAATCTAGCTTTTTAAAATAAACCTAATGGGTATTTTTAGTGGATTGCTTTATTTAATATTTTATTTAAATAAATCTAAATATTTTAGTTAAGCTAGCTAAGAAAATACAAACAATAGGACTTTTTTCTCTTTTATTACTAGCCATAAATTTAATTGTAAGGATCTTTACTTGCTATTCTTATATGTAAATTATCATCTTTTAGCTTTTAATTTTAGTGAAATTCAAATATAGTAAATGAATATCTAGCCTTATAAAATAGCTTAGATATTAATCTTAAAGCCAGCTTAAGGATAAATTTTGCATGGATTAAATTATCGAAAAGGGTAAACTTGGATCTTATTAATTTAATAAGAGTGCTAAGACTTAAACTGTTTAAGCCTTTTATATAAATTATCCATCTAGATCATCACTATCATTGCTATTTAATTATCCAAATGCTCTTCTAATTTTATTTAAATAGGATTATAAAATGCAAGCTAGACTTTTGATAAAGACTAAGCAATAGGAATATTTGATAATATAAGTTATTTATGCTAAATTTAGAATAAGCGACGTTAAAATTCTTTGATATCTGACTATATAATAAAGAGTATTCTAAATAGAAAACTTTTGCTCTCTTTTCCTAGAGATTGAGTAATAATACCTTTTTCCTTTATTTTCTCATTTAATATTGTAAGCTGCTAATTTGAATGGCTAATTAACTATTATTAAAACGGAGAACTTTTCTTATGATAGTTATTCCTCTTAATATTATATCTTTAACTAGATTCATATATAATAAGAAGGAAGTAAAAGGCCTTCTCATTTAGTCATTAAAGATAATAAAATTCTCCTTCTATTAAGCAAGAAAATTAATTAGTACTTGCTAGAGTTTAAACTAAAAGAGACTTTTTTTATTTGAGGCTAAGTAAGCTCTTTAAACAATTCAAATTTGTCGTTTTAATAAGCAATAAAAGTACCGTTATTATGCAAGCGTGTTTAGTCAGTGTAATTAGAAATAAAGGACTTATCTAGCTATTGTGTTGCTTATAGTTTAAACCTTTAAGGAAAATGTAAACTCTTATGCTTAGTTTCTGAATATAACTGTGATAATATAAGCTTAATCCGTTATCTTTTCATCGTTTCCTCTAATTTTAGTTCTCGCCACTATCTATTTTCTTTCCTCTTCTATAAATCGAAATCTATTAAATAAATTTTAGTAAATACTAGCAACTAAAAGGATTTTATTGCTCTTAAGTATATTTGTATTAAAGAGCAACTTATAAAAAGAAAATTCAATTTAATAGTGTAAATTTAACTTGATGATACAGTCTCAAAGTTAATTGCAAAATAGAGATACTTTTTATATAAAGAGATATTAGCTTATATATGATTACTCAGAAGATAAACCAAAAGTCAAGAAGGTAAGATAAGTTTAATAGGCTTATACCAATAATAATAGATAACATATGTTGGAATGTACTCATTAAGCAATTTCTATCAAATAATAAATCTAATAATATAATAAAAGCGTTAAAAAACTAACCTTTTATTCAGACCGAAATATATCTAAGGTATACAAAGAATAAAAATAGATAAATAAGGATATAATTTATAAAGCTATATTTATCTTACTTATCATTTAAAATTTAGCATTATTCGTAGTTATAATAAGGATTTTCAGATCTGATTTAGAAAATCGCAAGCAATTAATTCAAGCTTTTAAGCTTTTTCTATATATTTCTTAATAGTCTGTAAATCTCCAATTCTACATATTTATAGAAAACTAAGCCGAAGAATAATCTTTTAGATAGCTTCTCAAAAAATTATTAAGAAAGCTTTATTTTCATTCAAAATTAAGTTTAAATTTAAGTTTTCACTGCAATTGCAAAGAAGTAAAATAATTTACTTTAATCAAATACACCAAAAGAATAGCTTCAAGAAAATAGCAAATAAATCTATTTTTACATCTTTTATCTAAAGTTCTATACTTAAAATATACATCTTTAGCATATAAATTTCTAAATGATGAAAAACAAAAAATGTATCATATAGCCAAATATAATTTTATAAGCTTCAAGTTTTTTTATCAGTTTGTTCTACATTTCTTTAAGCCTAATGGAGTTAAAATTCTATAAATTCTAATTTAAATAGATTTAAAAGCTAAAATGACATTAATAATTGTATCAGTAGCATCTTCATAAATAGTCAATATGTTTACTTAGAAATAAAGTAATAAGATTTATTATTGTTGTCTGATAAAAAACAGTCTTGTAGGGTTTTAGGGACAATAAATTAAAAAAATAATCTTAAGCGTGAAGCAAATAACTAAATACAAAACTAAACTTAAAGAACTAAAAGTTATTTTTCCTTAAAGGCAAGCATAAAACTACTTTAACCCTTTAAAATTATACTTATTAATGTGGTTTAAAATTTTTAAATAAGAGTTTAATTAAGATACCAAACTAATTGATTAATACTTAGTTTTTCTCCAAAATAGTTATCATAAAATTTATTATTCTAGAAGTTAGATAATAATAATTATAATAAGAGTTGAAATAAGTTAATAATAAAGGAGTATAAATGAGAGTTTCATTCTAAACGCACTTTAAAAATTGTTTTTCCTACTTTCAAAATACTAGATTCGGTTAATTCCTATGGTTCTGATGCAAATAACCTAAATTTAAAAAGTACCAAGTTCCGTTTGTACTCATTTTAGATTCATCACCATCTTTCAAAATTCAGCCTGAAGGCTCGTATTTTATCATGCATTGAGTTCTACTCAACCCATTTTCATTTACTTTTATATCACTTACTGTATGTCTTCCAATTTTAATAGTTTACTTAGTAGTCTAAAATTCACTATATTAATAATTACAATATTTGATCTTTCAATGGACCTGTCAAAAAGATAATTTTAAGCTTTTTACTTGGAAGAATCTCAAAAGTTACATGAGAAGAACCAAAAGCAATAAACTAGTTATTTCTAATAGGAATTGGATTACTTATTAAGAAAAATGTTCCAGAGCCTTAGTATAAATCTATTATTTTATATTAATTAACCTCAAAATCAAAAAATATTGCAAAATGCTTATAGCCAAATCCATGCTATCCAGTTTTAGCTATTACATCAACCATAGGAATATTAATATCTTCATTTGGTAAGGAATTTCTATTTTAAGTTCCAAAAAATACTATTCCATCTTTAGCTTCTCTTTAGCTTTTCGGATATCCTGAAGGAAAGATTTAGATAGGATCCAAAAAATCAAATTCTTTCGATTCTATAATTTCTAAATTTAGCTTAGGAGAGTCCTTTTAAGGAACAGTTCTTCCAATCATTTTCTTAATAGTCGTTATTACTTTTTACTTGGTTGAAATTTTCATAATATCTTCTACTTCACTTTTTTCTATCTATTCTTCTTAAGGCTAATCCTATTTTATTTCAGACAGTAGATTTTACTATTTATCTAATTCGAGTGTAGAATAAAGCTACTCAGGCATCTATACAGTTTTTTTATTTTGATCTGTTATTAAAATAGGTTAATCATATTGAATAGGTTTCTCTGAGGTAATTTCAGATTTTTCTGATATGCATCACTTACAAGAAAAACAGCTAAAGGATGATTCTTCTGCCATTTATAAATAAATTAAAGCTAAATTTAATTATTATTTGAAACTAGGGTAATTAAGTATTACCTACTATCTAAATTTTTATTCTCTTAGACTTATTCCTAACTCTCTCTACTTTGCTTCATTAAAATCCTTTCCTTCGATTCTTTTTTGAATCTCTCTGATAGCTTTTAGGAATATAAAAATATGCTTTCTTATCTGAAAAGAAATCCTCAATTTAGAGTTATTAATCACACTTTTCTTTTATCCTTAGATAGAGCAAAATACTCACTTATATAATTCTAGTATGAAAACATCTATAGAATAATATCTAAATTTATCCTATACATCCAAAATAAAAAATGGATTCTAGATAAGAAAATCAATAAGAGTTTTGCACCTTTAATGAATGAGCAAATTTTCTTAGCTATTTTGTAATGTCAATATTATAAGTAAAACTATTAAGGATATTAAACACATTAGAGGAAGTTAAAGCTAAAACGTTAGTTTCAATTTTCAAGTTTAAATAGTTTAAATGCTAATAAAGTTATAAAATACTTCTTTATTGAGGGTCTTGTTTTAAATTAAAGATAGGTATTGTTGCTAGCAATAAAGGCATTATTTAAAGTTATTATTTTAATTAAGAAAATTGATTGCAAAACTTTAATTATTGATATTTACAAAAACTAGTAAAAACATTTATTCATCCATTTAACATAACTCGATCTCTAAAATTGAGAATAAAGGTGCATTACATCTGAGCTTTGTAACAGATGAATTATTTTTATTAAACCGAAGGGGAAGAATATAAAAAGATATTGCTCCTATTATTTTTGAAGAGAGGATGTTTTATAGTTTTAAGAGTAGAATATTTTTGAAACTCACCAGGAGATTAAAATTTTCCCTGATATTTATTTTATTACTTACCTCTTTTTACAAAATATGAACTTGTTTTTCTTATTGAGTGATAAAAGACTCACATATTTCATTACAACAATGGAATTATACACGGGAATTACTTCTTTATAAAGATATAGCAACGAGGCATTTATAGGAAAGAAGTACTCAACTAGAAATAAATTTTCATAATATGAACTTTGTGTGTAGGCTTGAGCAGATGATAATATACCCTTCCTGTTTTACATAGAAAATATAATAGATAATTTTAAAGCAAAAAAAGGAATTAGGCGGAAAATCGGAATTAAAAGTGAAGTATATAGGAGTAATTTGGAAAAATGAAATAAATTTAAACTAATAGGATTGGGTAATATTCAATCTTTCGGGGAAAATAGGTAATTAATGATTAATATCGAAGTTCTAGATTTAGAAACTACTTACTTAAGTAACAAAAAGTACAAAGAAAAGTAGTAACAGAAAAGCAGCTGTGGCAATAATCCTAATCCAACTTAATTTAGGAAACACCAACGATAATTCATGAATCTTAGAAAAATAAAGCAAAGAAATTTAAAATCCAAAAATGGCTAAGAGGATAGAGAAAAAATTAGATTGGAAAAGAGAAAACCAAATAAAGGTAAAAAATTTTTACTATTGTAAATCATCAAGCACTTACTCTAATAATTCTATAATTTCTAAAAACTTTAGAAGCAAGAAGAATTAGAAGTATGAGAGACCTTACAAAATTATAAATTGAAGATATTAAAGTTTGTAAAAAGAAATTGAGAGATGAAAAGAATCTTTTTAAGGAAGATGAGAAGTGGATACTACCTACTCAGAAAAATTAGTTTTGAATCCAACTACGTAAAAATATTGGCCGCTGGAACTGGTTGAACCCCAGAAATATCAAATTTTAATTGAAATTTAAGTTGATGTGGTTATTAAATTTTAATGCAATAGAGCTTTTAAATGAATTTTTCCACAAACAAACATAATTGAATGTAAAGTATTCCAATTTCCTAAAAAAGAAGAAGCAAAAAATATAATTAAGCCTGAAAATAGAAGGCTATAAGATAAATTAAAGGATTCAAACAACATATTTTTATTAATTTTTCAAGAAAAGGCTATTAGATTTATTTCTGTTCACAGATGAATGAAATCTATTTGAAATCAATAGAGAAATGTATTATACTCTATGTTATTAAAAAAATTTATTATCTGACACTTTATAATGTTTTATGGCCTATTGATCTTACCTTATACTGAACAAAGAGGTGAGCTTGTTTCTTAAACTGTAATGAAAAATATGTAATGTGAAGAAAAATAAGCAAGAGAATAAATATAATGACCTTAAAAGTCTTCACAGTTATCTATCTCTGTTTTTAAATAGATTTGATTTTATCAATCATATTCTCATGCTTAAATATTTAGAAAGATTTAAAATTTCCAGTAACTTAATAAAAACATTACAAAACATATATTCTTAAGTATAGATACATTTTCAAAAAGGTGACTAAGTAACTAGGAGAATAGACTACTAGAATGGTATATTATAAGGAAGCACATCAAACTAAACTAGCTATAATTTACTATGATATTGTTATTCAATATTTAGAATAATATAATAATAATAATGTATTAACGTGACATCACCCTCGTTAGGTTTATCACGGGTAAGTTTATAAGTTGGTTCAAAAATTCATGAATTCTCCAGAATCTTCTTCTTCTATTAAATACCGACTTTCATAGAATTAGCCCTTCTTATTATGGGTATTTTGCTTCAATGCCAATTATTACCGAAAATTTACCTCGCTCTCCTATTTTAATCATTTATAATGTCCTGCAATATCTTGTCATCGATGTTAATTTTTTCTTGTAAAGTTATCCTTCTTGGGAACAGTTTAATTTAATTAATTGATTCAAGTATTTCGGGTTCCTTATTATTGTTTTCTCTTGAAGTAACAACATTCTCTGAAGATATGTCCAATTTTTTAGCAATAAAAGCATTTAATTGGACAGTTTCTTGAAATGTGCCATATTTGTAGTATCTTCAACTTCGTTATAATATTTTAATTTTATTCGCGGAAATTGCCTTAATTTCATTTTCTACTTCCATAGGATCATATTAAGGATTCGAAATGAGTTGATTGCTATGACAGAATTTTTCAATTTTTTTGATTTTATGCTCCTTTTTTCCAAATAAATCAGGATATAAAAAAGGAAATGCAAACTACCCAAAACTTTCATGAGTTGATGTTCTATTACTAATCTCCAACAACACTTAGAAAATTAATAGATTGAACTGAAAAAAATATAAAATATAATAAAATTAAAAATAAATTTAATAAAAACTAAATGCATAAGTAATTGTAATAAGAAATAAGAAAACTAAAACAATTTGATGAAGATATAAGAAAATCAAATTAAATAAAAGAAAATTGATGAATATTTAGGATTTATTATAGATAAGAATGATTAACTAATAACATATATAGTGTAAAATAAATACTAATAAGTCAAGAATATATTCTAAAAGTAGTTCTATAGTAAAAAAAAAATGGAATAATCTATTCGCCTTTCCAAAAGCCAAATTAAGAACGCAAAAAGGAAAGCTGCGAAACAAATGCAGAGACAACAACAACAAGAAGATAAATCAAGTTCCTCCTCTGAAGGAAAAATCATAATCGGAACAATAGAATCGAATCCAGTAAAGGTATAAAAATAATCCGAAATATAAATATAGTTTGACCAAATGAAAACAATAATACAAAATTATTAGGAAACAATTTACAACCAAGGGGAAAAAATAAGAGAACTAATGAATACTATCGAAGATTAAAATAACGAGCTTCTAATAATTAGACGATAATTGATTTAGAATAATATAGTCACGGAATAGTAACTATATGAATAATCTCAATCGAATTTTAATCAAGAACAAAATATGATTATCGAAAATGTTTCTACATAAGCAAACGTTTAAGAAAAATAGAATGACTAAAAGATTAATATAGATTTAATCAAAAGAATCGATTAACTTGAAAAAAAAGTATTTCTGAAGAGATTCAAGAAAAAACAAGGCAAACAATGCTATTATTGCAAATCAAAGTGACACTTATTACAAAATTGCGATTAGTGAAGATAAATTTAGATAAAAGAACAATAAAGAACGTTAAGCATACTCAGCAGACTCTGAATAACCTAAACAGGGATTTACAAGAGAAAACTATTCACATAAAAGACAGAAGATCCTCTGTGGTTCCATCCACATAAAAAAATGGCGTGGTATCCATCCACGCTAAAAAAATGGTAGCAAAAACCTGGTTGAAAATCCAGGGAATGCTAAACTTTAATTACTTTTAGTTTACTACTACTACTAAGTAGTTCTATAGTAGATTTAATGAGAAAATCCCTATATATTTCAAAAATTTATTCGGGTTATTATCTAAAATTAGAATATAATGCTATTCCATACAGCATTCAAACTGGTAAAAAAATTGAAAAATCAAATACATTTATTTAGCACTAAATCACAAGAAAATATATGAAAATGACATAAAATCTTGGAACGAGCTACATCATATAGATTTTAACTGGCTTGGATTTGAATAAATAGTCGCAAAACATGTTTAATCTTTATAGAAAATGTATTGGTCTATTTAATCTTTAGCTGTAATCTAAGAACAAAGATGAAAAATTGAACTAGTTATTCTAATTAAGTTAAGAAAATAGGATTTAGTACCAGAAAAAAGTAAAAAACATGTAAAATAAATACAAAATAGAACTAAAAGAATTATAAAAGCTAAATATATAGTATGCTAAAAGAATTTATGCTATAATTAGATAAAACTTTCACGGTTGAACTTTTCAAGAATAACAAAAAAAAGGAAATAACTAATGCAAGAATAAAAATGCAATAATTAAAAAACGTAGAAAAAATGCTGACTATAGCTTACTTCCTAATAGACAAAGTAAAATTTAATCATCAAAACTAATATTCAGACTAAGGACATATTTACTATTTTTTGAAGTGATTTACAAGAAAGATATATCACTTAAGAATAAAGATTAATGTGTATGTTAAGAAAAAGAAAATTTTCAACATATATTTAAATACAAATATTAAAAAAAAGATATAGTTAATATATCGAGCCAAATAGATAGCATTCTTACAAGCAAAAGCAAGCTGTAAAATAAATAAACATCGAAAAATTTTATAAAAGCATATAATTAGAGATCTTAAAGTATTTCTAAAACATAATTACTTAAATGTCTAATAAAAAAGAAATCAAATGGTAAGTAGATAGAGTAATATAATCTACATTAAATAGAATAAGATAAACATGAAAATAAATAAATTCATTCTAAAGTATAATGAAAGCAAAATTAGAAAATCAGGATGTGAAGAGACAACAAGAAATGCTTTAAAATTTTCAAGAGTATTAATAGAAGAAGTCTATTGAGTTTAGATATCAAACTTTTTGCAATAAAGCAAACTTTATATTTTTAATAGAATTAATTTAAACTTATTATTTAGTTATCTATTTAAAATAACAGTTTTCTAAGTTTTAATTAATATTAATTATATATTTAAAAAATATTAATCCAAAAAAGCAAGTATATCCCGCAAAAATTTTATTACTATTATTATTATTAATAAAAATGTTTGGCCTTCTTGTAGTTATTTCAACCTATTTCTAGCCTTCCTCAGGATTGCTCCGGAGGTTAAAAATAAATGTTTCTCCACTCACTATCCTGTCTTTGCTTTTTCTTAAAGTCACTAGTTCCTCTGCCATTACTATTTGTCTGTTTTTCTTGTATATATTCCCAAGAGCGTTTATCCATAACTGTTCTCTATTCCTTCATAGTTTGAGCTGTTACTATATCTTCCTTTTTCCTACTGTTATCTTTATTTTTGCCGGTAACTCTGTTTGAAGTTTAGGAATTTTCTACGCTTCCTTCACAAGTGTTATCTTGAGCCACAGTAGTAGCAGAATTTCACTTCTTGCTTGCATAAAGGTTTGTCAACTTTAATTTCTTCGATCTCCCCTTTATCTTATTTCTAATCCCTTGATTCAATTTACTTTTTCAATGATTGCGGATTTTCTACTAACTGTGCTAATTACCGTCAATTTCTCTGTATTTTTAATAATCTTGATTCTGGGATTAGCTGTTCTGACTCTGAGATATGTTCCAGAAAGCGCTTAGATCTCTCTCCTAAGACGTGAGTCTTGATTAGATTTCTTCCTGCTTGTTCAGATTCTCCATTAGTTTTTCATTGACATTTTTCAGCTTCCTTACCTTTTCCTGGAGGTTCAGTACCACTTTGATGAGCTATTCCATACTCATCTGACTAGAAGAATTGAACTCCAGTGAAGAGTAGACTTCAGCTACGTTTTTGGTTTCTCTTATGAGGTTGGAGTTGTTGTATGTGCTGTCTTCTGAGTTTGTTTCTGTTCCTCTTGAGGTTATTAGGATTAAGAAAAAGGTTAGGGTTAAGGGAAAGAAGAATATCCAAGATTGGGTTCAGGTTTCCTCTCCAACTTTTTGGAGGTGTTGTAGAAACCTCTTTTGAATTCTTAAATTTTTTTATTCTCCCGCAAAAATATTTAAAACCTAGTAAGACTTGAGTAAGATTTCTGAATGCTACAGCTCGGTGCTTAGAATCTAACAAAAGAAGTCTAAGTTCTAAAAAATAATATAATCTCTTATGCTAACTTTCAAAATATCAATCAATGAATAGAACCTTAAATATAATATTAACTTATAGCCTCTTTCCTATTTTCTGCTCAAAAACTTTTGTAGTGCATGAATTTGCGGTTGATTTAATAAAAAATTCAGAATCATAAGTGAATACTCAAATATTACTATTAACTGTTTTTTATTTTTTCTCTTGATTAAAGCTTAATATAAACTTGTGAGAATAAGAAGTAATTAATTACCTAATAAAAAGGAAAATAGACATTAAATAAACTTAAAAATTAGTGGATAGCCAATTAACTAAAAAGAATTAATTATTTACCTAGGGAATTAATTAGGGAAAGAGAAAATTATAAAATCCACTGTGCACAAAAATATTTGATTTCAGAATAGAAATCTCTAAAATTATTACATTATAATCTTAGTATGAAGCTATTCCCCCTATAATTCCATAATACTTTGTAGAATTTTTATTTTACCTAAAGAAGAGTATGTTGTTATATTATACATTGGGTTACTTTATCAGGATTTAAAGGAGCGATTACCAAAATAAATTAATCTTAAATATCAAGAATGGTCTTGAAATCTTCTTAATCTACTTAATAAGTCTTGCTTTATTGATTTAATCTGACTTCTTCTTTTCCACTTAGAGATAGTGAAGTTCATGAGATTTCACCTTAATTTAAGCAAAACCAGTTATGAGAATCCAGACTCTAATATTATGTTTTTATTCTCTAACTGTTTATAATAAAATTTAACATATCAGAGATATTTAAGTTAAAGCATCTAAATGTATCAACTTGATGTTTATAAAGCTTATACTTTTTAGGAATTTAATAAATATCTTACTTATAAAATAAAAAGTTAGTTCTTCTAAGAATATCTCTAAATAGCAGATTAATGCAAAAAGAATAATAGATAAAGTAAATAGTTTTATTTACTTTAAGTATAACACACTAAATTGAATAAGCATCTTATTAAGGAGATTTTTCCATTAATAAACTGAGAACTTACTCTTATAATTTCTAATGCGAACTCAGTTAACGTTAAATCGATATCTAATCGAGTAGAGACTGCTTATGCTACTAAGATATTTACGAATTTGAACACATTTTTAATTATCTTACTATAGAAATGTATTTAAGTAATTTCTAATAATAGTTACTTTTGGGAAAAGATAAGAAGAAACTATCTATATATGATTAGACTTATATCAGTTAGAACTTTTCAATAACTTAACTTCCTAAATTATTGAAAGTCTTTCACTAGGAATTATTGAAGAGAAGATTAAAAATGTTCAAGTTGAAAAATGAAAGTTCAATAATTTCCTCAAATAGAAATGAAGAAATTTAAGAAGAATCTATCCAAGCAACTAAGCATTTGAACAAGAAACTTAATTGAGAATTAGGAAAGTAAAAGCTTTATTTAAAACATAATTGCATCTTACTTTCAACGTATCTATGCAGTTATATCCAATATTCAAAATATTGAAACTTTTACAGCTTATTTTTGTCAATAGCTTTTCCTTATAGATGGAATGTATGCAATCAAAAGTAATTTAAGACCAAATTTGGATCTGAGAATTAACCAATTAGAGTGTATCTAAATATACTAGCCAAATGGTCCAGAGTCAAGAAGGAAACTGAATTCGTTCTTAGGATTCATCTACAACAACAAAAATTAAATGTTGATATTGCAAAAAATATGTCTACTAGATAAGAAATTGCTAGAAACTTTAATCAAAGTAAGAATTAGCAACAGAATAAGGAATTTACAACCTGCTTAAAGATTCATTACACTCCAAACGAAGATTTCATTTTAAAAAAAATTTTTACTATAAATTGAAGCTTTGAAGATTATGGATGTAATAAGACGATTCAAGAAACGATAATACAGCTTTTATTTTCAATCACTATAAGAGTATAAAACAAGTAAATTATAAGAATTTCGACTCAGAGAAAAAATAGGATCATTATTTTGAAAACTATGAATGATTTAAAAATTTTACAAATTCTAAATTAGTAACTAAAGAATAAAAGAGAGTTTCTTTAATCCCTCATGTTTATATGTTATGGGAGAATCTAACTTTAAGTGTAAAGTAAGAAACTAAATATAAAACAAAGCTAAAGAACTAAAAACTATTTTTCCTTAAAGATAGAAATATAACTAGTTTAGCCCTTTAAAATTATATTTAATAATGTAACTAAAAATTTTTTATTAAGATTTGGAAAAGATAAATAGATTAATTATTATACTTATATTGCTTTAAAAAATAGATTATATATAATTTTAATTTAAAAGTTAGATAATAATAAAGAATAGTAAGAATTTAAGTTAAAAAAAGGGTATCAATAAGAGTTTCATTCTAAACGCACTTTAAAAAATGTTTTTCCTACTTTCAAAATACTAGATTCAATTAATTCCTATGGTTCTGATGCAAATAACCTAAATTTAAAAAGTACCAAGTTCCATTTGTACTCATTTTAGATTCATCACCATCTTTCAAAATTCAGCCTGAAGGCTCGTATTTTAGCATGCATTGAGTTCTACTCAATCCATTTTCATTTACTTTTATATCACTTCCAGAATGTCTTCCAATTTTGATAGTTTACTTAGTAGTCTCAAATTCACTATATTAATAATTACAATATTTGATCTTTCAATGAACCTGTCAAAAAGATAATTTTGAGCTTGTTACTCGGAAGAATCTCAAAAGTTATATGAGAAGAACTAAAAGCATAAAACTAGTTATTTCTAATAGGAATTGGATTACTTATTAAGAAAAATGTTCCAGAGCCTTAGTATAAATCTATTATTTTATATTAATTAACCTCAAAATCAAAAAATATTGCAAAATGCTTATAGCCAAATCCATGCTATCCAGTTTTAGCTATTACATCAACCATAGGAATATTAATATCTTCATTTGGCAAGGAATTTCTATTTTAAGTTCCAAAAAATACTATTCCATCTTTAGCTTCTCTTTAGCTTTTCGGATATCCTGAAGGAAAGATTTAGATAGGATCCAAAAAATCAAATTCTTTCGATTCTATAATTTCTAAATTTAGCTTAGGAGAGTCCTTTTAAAGAACAGTTCTTCCAATCATTTTATTAATAATCTGTGTTACATTTTACTTAGTTGAAATTTTCATAATATCTTCTATTATACTTTTTTCTATCTATTCTTCTTAAGGCTAATCCTATTTTATTTCCTTTTACTAAATTAGAATTTCGTTGATGTTTTCTACTTATAATTAAGAGTTTCATTTTAAACGCACTTTAAAAAATGTTTTTCCTACTTTCAAAATACTAGATTCAATTAATTCCTATGGTTCTGATGCAAATAACCTAAATTTAAAAAGTACCAAGTTCCATTTGTACTCATTTTAGATTCATCACCATCTTTCAAAATTCAGCCTGAAGGCTCGTATTTTAGCATGCATTGAGTTCTACTCAATCCATTTTCATTTACTTTTATATCACTTCCAGAATGTCTTCCAATTTTAATAGTTTACTTAGTAGTCTCAAATTCACTATATTAATAATTACAATATTTGATCTTTCAATGAACCTGTCAAAAAGATAATTTTGAGCTTGTTACTCGGAAGAATCTCAAAAGTTATATGAGAAGAACTAAAAGCATAAAACTAGTTATTTCTAATAGGAATTGGATTACTTATTAAGAAAAATGTTCCAGAGCCTTAGTATAAATCTATTATTTTATATTAATTAACCTCAAAATCAAAAAATATTGCAAAATGCTTATAGCCAAATCCATGCTATCCAGTTTTAGCTATTACATCAACCATAGGAATATCAATATCTTCATTTGGTAAGGAATTTCTATTTTAAGTTCCAAAAAATACTATTCCATCTTTAGCTTCTCTTTAGCTTTTCGGATATCCTGAAGGAAAGATTTAGATAGGATCCAAAAAATCAAATTCTTTCGATTCTATAATTTCTAAATTTAGCTTAGGAGAGTCCTTTTAAAGAACAGTTCTTCCAATCATTTTATTAATAATCTGTGTTACATTTTACTTAGTTGAAATTTTCATAATATCTTCTATTATACTTTTTAAAATATGTTCTTCTTAAGGCTAATCCTATTTTATTTAATAATTTAGAGATTATTTGTTTTCTTATTCTAGAGTAGAATAGAGCTATTCTTGCACTTATATTGTTTTTTTATCTTATTCTACTTACTGAATATTTGAATCTTATAAAATAGGCTACTCTAAGAGGTGTTCAGTTTTTTCTGAAATGCATTATTTTTAAGAAAGACAGCCTAAGTTTGATTCTTCTGCCATTTATAGATAAATTAATTTAAATGAAATTAGTATTTCTAACTAGAATAATTTATCATTAACACTTTATATTTTATTCACTTAATTTTGATTAAACTTTCCCTTTTCTTCCCTTACTTATTCTATTTATTTGCTTCTCTTGTGTATCTAGCTTACATATTTCTAATGGATAATCTATCTATTTCATATCTTAAAAGCTTTGCTATTAATAAATTAGTGATTTAATTTTCTTTATTAACCAGCTAGAATATAAGCATTCGTTTATTTGTAATAGCATGAAAATTAGTATATAATGATATCTAAAGCTATGCTATACAAAGCAAAAGTTATTCTAAATATATATCTTACTAAGAGTTTTCTACCTTTAATAACATCTTCAAATGGATTAAAAAACTATCTTGGCTACATAGAATAGTCTCAGATTCATCTAACTATTGCTTAATAAAAGATTTAATTTTATTTATTTTAATTCATTTCAACTAAAACAGTTTTTGGACCGGAAACTCCTTTCCGATTGCACGACCCGACGCTCTCTTTTTATGGAATAACGGAGATATCCTGTTGTGCTCTAGTCACAGCTGCTAGGGAGCTCCATCGCTATGAGCAGCCAGGCTTCAAGCCCCTACCAAGAACGGATAATCTTAAAGACAGTGTTCCTTTCAGAAATTGACTCTGAGCAGGGACTTTCTCAGCGACAGGAAAGGAACTTGTTCCTAGCCATAAAACCAGAAAGTGTTGTCACAAAGGTCATTCTGAGCTCCCACCATCTTTTCAATTATAAGATTTAATTTTATTTAAATCATAAATTTTGGAAATTAAAAAAGCACATAAGCTAAAGAATCAAAATATTAATAAGAAGGCTTAAATAATGCTCATATTAGCAAAAACATTAATTAATACGAAAATACGTAATTAGATTAATTGAATTATGAGTAACAATAGCAATTTTATCAAAATTGAGAAAATTAAGTTTTTGACAAACGATAAAGTTTTAATAGAGAAGAGATTGAAAATTAAATTAGAAACATTAATAAAATTTAAAGAAATAAGCCTTTAATTATAAATTTTGATACTTTTCACATTCAAGAACGGCTTTTTTTAAAGAATCTGAAATAAAAAAATAATAAATCTATTAGCAAATAACAAAGCCTAATTAATTAATGGTTTAAAAGCAGAATTAATTAAATATGGAGGATAGGAATTACATGTTATAGTTACAAGCTTTAGTAACAACATGCTATGAACACTCTCTATACCAAATTAATTGAAAAGAATTGATATTTTACCTATTTTCAAAAAAGGAAGTAAAAGTGTCTGAAGTAATTGAAGACTAATAGCTCTACTGAATTGCTTACTTAAAATATATGATAAAGCATTAACTTAAAGACTATATAATTTAATATATGAAAGAAATATCATTCATCAAGCTTAATTTGGTTTTCATCGGAAAAGATCGATATCATAACAAATTTTAACAATTTAATAGATTATTGACTTGCATCGTAGATGGTCATAAAAAATAGTTAATTGCTACTCTTATAGACGTGGAAAAAATGTTTGACAGTATACAAAGGAATATACTATTTGATCATCTAAGAAGACTTAGATTACCTCTGGGATTGTGATAATGGCACTCGAATCTCTTTATGAAAATATTGATGCTAAGTTCTTTATTGATGGTAATATTACAAGATCACTTAAGTTAAATAACGGAGTATTATAAGGAAACAACCATGGGCCTGCTTTTGCAATACTTTGCTATGATATTGTAATTAGATATTTAGAAGAAAAATAACATAAATATGGCTATAATATCTGCTAGACAAATTTTGTGGTTCGTGGTTTTGCAGATGACTTAATTGATCTTTCTGATTCATAGTAAAATGCATAAAAATTACTCGACGC
The DNA here is from genome assembly GCA_946699065.1 of Loxodes magnus. Taxonomy (NCBI): domain Eukaryota; phylum Ciliophora; class Karyorelictea; order Loxodida; family Loxodidae; genus Loxodes; species Loxodes magnus. The sequence goes on from CAMPDV010000098.1 coordinate 349,617, forward strand.
CGCAAAAAATATTTTCTTGAGTAAACTAATCATAAACGCAAAAAAATGCGAAGTAATTTAGTTCTTAAAAAAGAAAGAAAATAGAATTTAAATATCAATGGAATTCTTATTGTTCAAAAGGACGAAATTTCATATCTTGGATACAGATTGGGAAACAAATAAAATTATAAACTACACTGCGCAAGCAAAGTATCTGACTTCGGAGTAGCAATTTTGGAAGCATCAGCAATTCTTTCTAAGTACGGAGTAGTATCACCACTCAATTTTAAAACACTTTGCAGAACGATTATTTTGACTAAAATAGAATATGGAAGTGAGATAACTCCTTGAAGTATCATGTCAGGACTTAAAGGAATGAAAGCTTAAATAACTAAATTACAAAGACTCATTACAAGGAAAGCATTTAAATTTCCTTAATCAGCATTTAAAGAATCTTACTTCATTGATCTTAATTGAATTCCGTTTACACACATGGCTATATTAAAATTCATGCGCTTTTATTTCAAACTAGAGCAAACCAGTAGAGAAACCTGAACTCTGATATAGCCTTCTTGCTTTCTAAATGCAAGCAATACAATTAGTCATATATGAAATACATAAATAAAAGTATTAAATAATATAAAATTGATATTGAAAGTATGACAAATCTAAAAGAATTTAATTAGCATATTATACTAAGAATGAAAGAACAATTTTTATAAGAATATAGGAATACACGGATACCTACAGCTTAAAGATATATTTAATCAATTTAAAATAATAAAAGTGTATTTCCTGAAATAACTTATACTAAGTTTAACAGACATAGAATGTAAGACATAATTTCTATTTTCAAACTGAGGACATTCACCTTAGTTTGTGTCACATAAGCACATAAAAATGATTGTGCATGTGGTTTAGCTCATGATAAACTAGACCATATATTTGAATGTACTTTATATAATGATGTCTTTTAGGAATTATGTAATCGAAAAATATTTAATTGCAAAGATTATAAAAAAGGTAATTCTGTACGACTAAAATTATATTAATTCTAATTTTGAAAAAGTAAAATCCCTAAGATTGGCAATTAATTAAAAGTTTTAATCAAAAATTGCTTAAAAAGGGATAGAAATTTAAAAATTTAGCAGTTGAAACAAAAAGAAAAATTGATGGGAGAAAGAAAATATAGTTTAAGCAAGAAACTTAAATAATGGATGTTAAAACAAATAGGAAGAAAATTAAAAATAAGAAGAGATAGGAAAATGCGAGAACACAATTTAGAAGCAATATAGAAGAAACAAAAGAACAGGAGTAAAGAATTAACTAGAGGTTGATAATAAACTTACACAAACTCTTATACTTAACATAATTCGCATGAAATATAACTATAAGTAGTGCAATTAAGTCCCAATACTCACAGTATTTAAACCTTTTTATCTTATTATTGTTAGTTTGTTTAAATTTGCTTAATGTATAATTATTATAAAACAAATAGTTATAAAAATAAGTATCAACTTACCTCTATAATTTCACTTTCTAATAGTTTATTTTCTTAATTGGGCTTAATTAGAACTCTATAAATAAGTAATTAAAATAGCTTCTAAGAATAATATTTTTATACACCAGATAATTAACAACTCTAGCTAGCATTTAGTATCTTAATAAAGAAGTATTTATAATGGCAGTTTAATTAGCCAAATTATTAAATGAACTAATTATAAAATTAAAATAAAAGTCATATTTTTAACTTCTCCAAGCATATTGCTAAACATTGGAAAGCTTATCTTAGAATCTGGAAATTACTAAATTTCAAGCTATGGGTATAAGTATGAGGAACTGGCTATTTAAATTATTTATTAAAGTTTTTAGATTTATTGCTTAAAAAAATTTACTTTTAGAAGCATTTAAGTAATATAAGCTTCATGCTAAGGGATATCTCATCAATCATTTAGTCTCTTGCCCATTTGCTTGAAGGAAAAAGTTATAATTAAATTATTTATATTTTAAATAGGAAAGAGCATACCTCTAACTGAGATTAACTTAACATAAGTACAAGGAAATACTTCGGAAGCTACAAACTGAGCAAGAATCTTGGTAGGAGCCAAGACTAAAAAGAACTGGAGATGTTGGGTAACTGTTATTGAAAGATACCAGACAATTAGGTCTCTTGGGACATTACTCCGATCATTCCCTATTAGAAGTCATATTTTCCAAAGGAGTGAAGCACTGGGGGAAACTTCCAAGGAGAAATTTTATTAACTTTAAATAAAATTAATTTAAAGAGCCGCGCACTATCGAGAGTATTACGTGCTCTATAATCGAATTTATTTATTTATTAAACATTTTTTCTTGGTTAACTTAGAGGTAAAAAATAATTTGGTTTTATGGTATAAAAAATGTTAGCTAGTGTAACTCATAAATAATATCTTATTTTGATATAATTTTATCTGATTTATATTTACATTATTTACCTATCATGAATCGTTTATGTTTTAGTTTTGAATTTAATGTTATCATAAGATATTTAATCTTATGTTTTACTTTAAATTATTGACTATTTAATTTCCTCTTACATCAATTTTCATCCTAGCTTTCTTAGTCGTTAGATTAATTAATAATCTAGGTTATTTGAAAATTCTTATACTCTATTATTATGCCTCAATGGTTTCTTGCCAAAAATAGTTTTTATTTTGTTACTATATTAGCACCATGCTTCTTATAACCTTTCTATATGAATCAATATTCGATTCTAAAAAACTAATAGATTAATATAGTCCAAAATAGTTATCTTTTATTAAGCTCTTTTATGAAGCTTCTTTGAATTACCACTTCAGCTTTGAAATAATAAAGAAGTAAAAGTGAAAAGTGATTAGTCTAATATGTGATATAACTTAAACTTAAGCGATTTAATTGAGATGATATAAGTAAACTACAATAATTTTGATATTTCTACTTTAGATTTTTTAGTAAAATGGGGACATGCTGCTCTAAATAAGAAAAGGAAAATAAATAATAATTTTCCAGCCCAATGCCTTAGTCTTAGAGTTATCCTTAGCAAGACAAAAATTAAGATGGAAAGTAAGTTATGAAATATAGTTAAAAAGACGGGAAATAAAGCTCCTAAAATAAGAATTTCAATTAAGGCAATCAGAATCAGACTTCTTCCAATTCTACAGCAGTAAGAGAAAATAAAAACTGAGTATGAAACTATACATCCTTTTTCTATATAATCCCTATTAATTTTACTTTTCCATTAATATTCTTCTATTCTATTATTCTTGGTCTTAGATAAAACTCTTATAATGATATGTTATTAAAGCACTAACTCTCTAATAGTAAAGTTTTGCCTCTATCTATCACTATCCTTTTATTAATCTACTTCTTTTTCTTACTTTTTTTTGTTGTAAAATACAATCTTTTGAATAATAGAAGGAATTTATAATTTAGCTAGGTGTATTAAGAATCAATTAAGATAAATTTATCTATAATAAAATTTAAAGATAATCAGTAGTAATGAAGTTTCTAAAGCTTTTTAATGTTTAGCTCAAGTTTAAAATTTACTTTTATATCTTTTGCTCGTCTTTCATATGCTTTTAGATTGGTTTTAAGTACTTTCGTTTTTTGAAATTATTCAAGCAAGTTTTTGTTTGAAGCAGCACTTTTTTCTTAAATTATTTGGATTTATATACTAAAACTTTACATTTTTGGTTACTTTATTAAAGTTTAAAAAGATGTTGTTCTAGTTTAGCTTAGTAGCTATTTACTAAATAAAGCAATTTCTTTAGAAAAAAATGAAGGCTTAAATATTATTTTTCGTCCTTAAAATATTTATAGATATTACTTACAACTGACTGTATTTTTATTATTATCAGCTTATAATTATTTTCCTTCAAGAAGAACTATAATAAATTCTTCTATCTTCAATATCTTGCAATTACTAAGCAAACATTAAGTGAGTAGATGGAAAGCACCTTAAATTTTAGTAGACTAAAGTAAGCTACTTTATAACTTTTATATCCTTTCTACCTAATACTTTAAAGAACTAAAGCTTTAGTTTCTTATTATGAGTTAAGCTAGTAAAATCCTTGCAACACTTAGTTATAAAAGATTGTGGAAGAGGAGATAATATTTAAGGTATTATTTAAAGTAGCATATCTTTACTTAAAATCCTAATTATTTCTATAAGCTAAGATATGAAATAAAAAAAGTAAAAGAATTAGAAGAATTTCGTAAAGAACTATACTTTCTAAGCTCCTAGCTGATGATTTAAGGAAATTGATTAGAATGCTACTTCTTTAGAGAATGAGCTTTACTAAAATTAGGATTCTCTTTTTAATTGCTGGAAGTAAAAATATGAGAAAACTTCTAGTGTCTAGATATAGCCTATACATTTTACTATACCTGCACCAATCTCGAAAATCCCAGAAGAAATCCCTATGGGTATAGAGAGATTAGATTTTATGCTTGATGGAGGATTTAGAATGGAGTCATTAGTAGATATATGAGGAGAATCAGGGACAGGAAAAACTTAGTTTCTATATACCTATATCATTAGCTATATTATTCATAGGTTGTAGCAACAGTCATAACAAACTTACCAATCTTAAAAGCTTCCTTTCATTAATTTGATAACCATATAGTCTAAAGTTTATTTAAGGAGATTAGAAGAAATAGCAGAAAGTAGAGGAATTTAGAATATAGAAAATTATATAGAATGTACTAGCATTAAAGACTACTAAGACTTCTATACTTATATAGCTGAAACTTTAGCTTTATGTGAAAACTTCTAATTCGTTATTGTAGATAAGATGGATATGCTTTGAGACTATTAAGATCCATTACTGAAATATAACTCTATATGCAATTTCGGTCTAATTCTCAAACGTTTGCTGAATTTAAAGCAATGACTGTTTATAAGTATATTCTCAGTTAAAAATAAAACTTGAAGAGAATTTGCTAATTTAAGCTTAAAGTTCTATAAAAAAGAATAAGGGAAATAGTAGCCTAGATTCTATATGTAAGTAGATAAGTCAAGTTATCTAGAAAGCTAATCATCCATTGAATTTGAAATAGGACCCCAGGGAGTTTATTGATTAGACTTAGTGTTCTTTAATAAATTCTTACCTTTTATATTTATCTCACAGAGTTAGCCATTTAAGTATAATATCAAACTTTTACATATTAAGCATAATATTGAAATAGATATAAGCAAAAATAATGAATAAAGCCAATATTAGTGATTTAATATAAGTTGTATACAGCTAAAGCATTAGCAAAATAGTTTCTATCTAGTAACTTCTAGAAGATCAATTTAGCACAATAATAGGGTAAACATTGAATCAATATAAATGAAGATGCAGTTATCTGATAGTTTAAATAGTAATCAAGAAAAGTAGAAAGTATCTTATCTAGGATAAGCTTTCTTTGTTAAAATAGTAGACTTGCCATATTATAAACAGATAAATAGATATCTTTTTTAAGAATCATTTTATATTAAAGAGATTATGGATTATATAATCATCTATGCCATAGAGCTAAGTTAACTTCTTAAGATCTTTTTTTATTTATTAATCTTATCAATAAGAAATGATAAGATACTTAAAATGGTTAAATATTTCCTAACTGTTTTTTACTAAAATCTCTTATTGAATATAAAACTATCTATCAAAGAGTGGCCAAATTAATGAGAATAACAGATAGAAGAAAATTAGATTATTATTAAAAGGATGGCTTAAATGCTAAACAGTTAAGAAGATTAATTAAATTTTGCATAAGTTATAGTAGACCGAATTAAATATAGGAATTATTTCTTTCATAAAGAAATTTTCTTCTTCGTTAAGTCTAGTTATGAAATCTATTATTTTCTATGGAGATATTTTATCTTGATGCTACATTAACTAAAAGTAATAAAATTACCGAGTAAGCAAACTGAAGAGTCCAGTCTTCTGCTAGTCCAGGTATCAGAGATTTTAGATATTGAGTGTCTTTTTCTTTCTTATTTTCTTAAATGAGTTATTTGATGTTCTTTGTCATTTGCCTTTTAAATTCTTCCAGAATTCTTATCTGATGAATATCTAACTCCCTATTCTAGATAGCTTGTTTCTATTCGTCTGTTAGTTTTTAATTATCAATAATACCGATTATTCCATTAGCAATCGAATTAGAATTCTATGGAATATATATCTATCCAATTCAAGCTTTACCTTATTAATTATCTAATCCCTGCATTACTCTTTTTTAGTTCAAATTTGAAATTTATTTTCAAGGTTTTCTGTATATCCTATTTTAATCTGAGCATTATTATTTTCTTGGGCTATTTTAAAGGCTTCTAATTCTGCTTTGCTTTTTATCTTTTTAAACTTCTTATAAATTTTATAAATTCTTAGCTAGTTTTTAAAACCATTCTACGTTTATACTTTTTTTTCCTACCTTTTACTTTAAAAAGCTTAAACTAGGTTATTTTATTTTCTAAATGCCATACACTTTCGACAGACGTTGCTTTTCATTCAAATTTTCAACTCCCTTTAGAATTCTAAGTTAACTAATAAGTTTTTTGGTAGTTTAAGACTAGCCACCTTAAGCTAATTACTGGTATTCAAGAGAATTTTAAACTAAATCATAGAACAGACGTATACTAGTATTAACTTATACTCTGCTTGTACTTTTAGCTTTATCAAAGTAGTTTTAAGCATTTTTTACTTATACTTTAGAGATTTAGCTATTCTCTATCTAGTGTGGTATGTTATTTATTACTAGTTTGAATATCTATGCATTAGTAGCGTTTTCTACAAAGTCCTACCATTCAAATTTGTTTTTATTTCTTATTCGAATGTATTTGTCATGACTTATCAAACTTAATAGAGCTTTAATAGTGGATTGAATATGTTCTCCTGGATTTTGTGCGCTACTTAATTATTTTATATGATGCTGCTTGATCTTTTGTAATGCTTGAGTAAGAGTTATTCGGGACTATATGACATTTACATTTATATTATTACAACTTGATTGCTAACTTAATGATCTATAATTATCCTTGAAGCACGACTAAGACAAATAATTATCCTTACTAGTCTCAAGTTAAGATTATAGACTACTCTATCTTTTTAAAGATCTATTAGTTTTTTTTTAATTTTAGTCTTATTAAAATAACTTACTGCAAGCCTAATTTATAATACCATTATTTTCCTTTTCAAAAGTAGTTTAAGGGCTTATTGAAGGACTATTTTATAAACTTGTAGTAGCACTTACATTGTACGAGCAACTACTATTTTGGAGTGAATACAACTTAGATAGCTTCTAGTTAAAAATTTAATTATCATTTAATTTCTTTTGGAATTCAAATATTTCTTAGTGCTAGTTTCCGTTTTTTTATTTTAAGGTATTTAAATCACCAACTTCATTTAATACCTATTTTTTATTTTTAATTAATGGATTTTCTAATTTTTATTCCTAATGCTAATGTGATACGTTTATAGAATTATCGCTTTGCTATTTTTAGTTCTCATAGAGATTTGAATTAATTTGTTTTGAACATGCTAAGTTTTACTTGTTTGCTTTGAGTCCTTTTTGCTACTAAATAGTAACACTATTAGATCTTTATATTTCAGCCTTATTCTTTTAAATATCTAATGAACGATTATATTTTCCATGTATTTCGCTTTTATTAGCATTCATATCTTTATTTCATTCTTCAAGTTAACTCTTATTTTAGCAACTTAAGTTAACGGGAGCAGTATCTGATACCTCCTAATTCATTATATCACATTTTTTCTGCTGTTTTTTTTCCTTATAACTTGCAAGCTTAATCTAATTATTCTTTTATCTTACAGACTAGAACTCAGTTATCTTATGCTTTCTGCTAATTAAATCGAGAATTTCATTTGATCTAAAATTCCCTGACGAGCTTTATTGTCTAGCACTATTTTCCAATCTTTTTTAATTTTGACTTATCAATTTTTTTTGGTACATTTTTATGAAATTAAATCTTAAACGTGCAATTGAATTCTAAGAGTTGCTATATGATTTTCAATTAATAGGATAATAAACGGATAAAAGAGTTATTGCTAGCATTATTATACCTCCTTTCTCTACTATTATTTAACTCTCCTTCTACTTTCTTTTTATTTCACTCTTTACTATATGGATATCTATATTTACTTAAATATTATTAAGCTGGATGATATAAATCATGGATCTAGAAGAGAAAGAATGAAGATCTAGAATCAAAATAACTGACTTAAAAATACTAAAATTGACTAAGGAAATGCCAATCTGAATGTGATAAGGAAGTCTATTAGTTTCTATAAGACTCTATATTCAATCCTTTGAACTAGCTTAGTAAAGGTTACAATCTTACTCTGTATGATAACTAAAAGCATAGAGCTTTTTATATATTTAATAAGGTAAAGAAGCTACTTTATTTATCAAGAGGGAAAAAGGAAGACTAATAATGTTGAAGTTTAAGATTAGTTAGTCCTTTAAGAGTCAAAGTTTAGTATAAAGCTATTGAACAGCCATAATTAGTAAGAGCTTGAATATTTGATATCTAAATAAGTTGATTTTACTGTAATATTTATAGAAGTAAGATTATTCTAAAAAGCTGTATATAAATCACTGCTATAAGCTAAAAGCACCATCAAAAATATTAAATTTTGACTTAATTTATTTGGTTTCCTTATATCTTAATCTTACATATTAAGCTAATCTTGAGATACTATTTTAAACCAGAACAAATAGAATTCAAATATGTGAGCTTATAGATTTAAAGATATGAAGATAAGAAACCTAAACTGATAGCTTAAAGCATTATACTGAAGCTAAAGGTAAAGCAGTTAAAAAACTAGAAAGGTAATAGGAAGGAAAGAAGTAATATAAAGTAGTTGATATAAAGGAAGTGAAGGTACTTTGCAAGGTATATTAAATCTTAATTAAATTTAAATTATTAATTTAAATGTCTGATTAAGAAATCAACGAAGACTAAGTGGTTTACTAAGAACCATTACAAATAGAATAACAGTCATTATAGAATGAGGAAATTATAGATTTGTAGAATCAAAAATAGTAGGAAGATGAGTAGTTATCCAGTTCATAGCCTTCAGTCAAGAAATTATCTAACCCTCGTTCTGAAAAGCAGAGTAAAAAAGTTTCTCAGAGTAAGAAATAAATAAAAACTATTGAAGAGCAAGAATTTTATTAGGAGAATGTGCTTACTTAGTAAGAAGTCAAAGAAAAAACCCGTTAAGCTAGGATGGAAGGAATGAAAGCAATAAATGTTGAAAATGAAGAGCAATATAATTAGTTAAATTAAATCCTAAGCCCTCACTAAAAGATCCCTAAAAAATTGAATAGATAAGAAGATGATTTCAAAAGATTATAGAACTCAGAAAAAAAAATGAAAAAGAATAAAAATCGAGCTAATTAGTCCAAAGTCTCTTATCATGAGAATGAAAAATAAATGGAAGATTAGTATAATTTAAGCAGCTAGTAGTAAAGAGGCTAAGACCAATATTATTAAAATCAATTTTTTCATAATTAAAAACTTCCTCCTACATAATATCCTTATGACTAATCTATGGAGTATGATTAGAAGTCCTATAATGAATAGAACTTCTAATAATAATAGTCTCCTTATCTAAACTAGGAATTTTACACTAATAGAATTACGAAAGATTCTTCAGCATTGGAAGGAGAAATGAATCAAGAATATAGTAACTTAGGTTTGAATGGAGGGAATCCTTAATAAAATCCAGACCCTGGATTTTTTTAGTAGTAATACTTACTATAGCAGCAAATTCCGTAAATGGGTGCTCCTTATATGTATCCTCAATAAGCTTATATGCAACAAGCTAAAAGAATGCAACAGCCTTTTGTTGTTCCAACACAGTAGCTTTACTAAATGCCTCCTACTTTTATTATCCCTCCATAATATTATCCATAAGTTCCTCAAACTCAAGCTTAAGATCTAAACAGTGGACTTCCCTATTAGCAAGCTTCTAAACAACCTTAAGATCTTTAGAGTTACTATTAAGATTTACTAAATGAAGAGCAAAAGTAGAAGCAAAAGCTTAAAGAGCAATTAGACGAGTTAAATGATAAATACCTAAATTATAAATTCGAAAAGGAAAATGAAGTACTAAGCTTACAGGAAAATGTATAAGAAATGAGAGGATAGGAAACAAAAAGGAAGAATGAAAAATTAAGTGAGGTTGATGATAAGTTTAAGCAAAAGGAAGAAAAGCTTCAAGACAGAATTAAAAAACTGGAAACTTAGCTACTAGAATCTAATTCTTAGCGTGAGTAACTTGAAAAGAAACTAAAATCAAATGAACAAGAATATCAAAAGAAATCAAAAGGAGATAAAGAAAACTAGCAACAAATGTAGGATTAAGAGTAAAAGAATAAAGAATTGGAAGATTAAGTTAAACTGTTAGATGAGAATTTGTAAAGTCTTAAAGTTACTAATGAGAAACTAAAAACTGAATTAAGTACTTTAAGGTAGAAGGAAGAGAAATAAAATTCTAGCTTCTAGGATGCTAGGATGAAAATCAAAGAACTTGAGGAAGATTTAGTTATTGAAAGAGAAAAAATGAAGGAAAAATAATTACTGTTGAAGTAATCAGCGATAGAGTAAGAGGCATTGAAAAGAGAGCTTTAAAAGGCAACAGAGAACTAGAAGTCGCTGTAAGAATAGATAGAATCGTTAAAAAATTAGAATTATGAAATTAAATAAGATTTAGCAGAAGCTAAAAGAAAAGAGCAGTAAAATAACACAGTTTTTGATTAATAAAGCAGAGAAATTAATTATTTGAAAAATCTACTTCAAAATTAAAAATAAGAAGCATAAGCAAAACCAAACTATGAGCCTTAAGACAAAAATCAGAATGCTTAATTCCCTTGACAGAGTCAAAATTATGTAGCAGATTAATAGCAAAAATCTTAATAGAATTAGCCAGGTTATGGTTAAAGACCTTATGGTAAGTAGCGAAATAATAACTCTGGAGAAGCTTCTTGGTAGCAAGAATAAGTTTAGCAAAAATAATAGCAGTAAAATAAAAGTAATCAGCAAGAACAGGAATATGATATCTGAATAAATTAAAGAGATAGACCTAAGTAAAAAGTTAAAGAATAAGAAGAATAACCAATATATCAAGACTCTTAATAAAAGAATCTAAGAGAGTAATAAAATTATAAAAAGCCTAGAGCTGATTTGTATTAGGAGTAAAACTAGCAAGAGGATTAAGAAATCTAAAACCTAAATTAAAATTCGTACGAATAAAATTAATAAAAACGAAACTTAAGCTCTAAATAATCAAAACAAAACGACAGGCTAATACTTCCTTCCGAAGCTGAGAGTAAAAATAAGAAGTCTCAGCAAATAAAACAACTAGAATCATAATTACTTTAACTATCTTTAGATAAAGACAAGGTAAGACACTTTAAATATTCAGCTCTAAAGTGAATACAATAAACTCGATCAATCTAAGTAAAAAACTAAGTTTAGTATTCACCGTAAAACAGAAATAGAAAACCAACTAGCATCTATAGGTAATAATATGGCTCAAGTTAAGAAAGAATTGAGGAATTTAAATGCACTTTGATTAGTTTTTCCAAATGTATCTCAGATATTATTTTAGATTAATTTTATTATTAATTTCATTTATATCTACTTTTGGTATCCTAGTAATAATAAGAATATAGCACTCCATACTATCATAAAACTGTTTACTCTTGTTTCTTTTTTACAGCTAATAAGCAAATTAGAGAATTTACCTCTATAATTTGAAAGGTATCTATGAATCATATTGATTGAGTTAAATCGAAGTAGTTTTATACGAGAAAAATAAGTAAAATTAATAGAGAAAGCTAGGGTATAGTAGTTGAGAAAGGAATGTAAGGCTTTTTAATTAAGAAGTTCATAAGTTTTTAGTTTAGTGAGATGTATGATAGTATAACGATCAAAACTCCAAAAAGCTTACAATTTCAGCAAATTAATATAATAATTATAGCTTTAATATCAAAACCTAATGAAAGAGCTATAAAACTTGTAGAAAGACTTATTCGAAATAACGATTCATAGTATCAAGGATATATTTATAAGCATAAAATGAGTATTTATTCAATATTCAGAACTAGAACTCAATAAAATTCTTATCAAGGTATTTATTAAAATAAATACTTGGAGTACAAATGAAACAATAATTGATTAAGTTCTTCTGAATCTATCCATTCTAGAAATACTTTTTAACTTCCATCTTACTTCTTCAGCAAATATTTATAATTAATTAATTTAAGATAGTAAAGAGGAATTCAAGGCTAAGAAGTAGTAAATTAAATCTCTATTTAGCAAGGCAAGTTTTAAATATGTATAATATAATTTATTAAGTTAAATTGACTTATATATCTTCAATCTATTTCTATTAAGTTGATAAATCATTTATGAAAGTAGAATATCTCATAATAGTCTTTAGGATTTATACAGTGGCTATATAGTTAAAACTAATGAAAATAGATTTTAACTATTATTCTATTATATTATATTATATTATATTATATTATATTATATTATATTATATTATATTATATTATATTATATTATATTATATTATATTATATTATATTATATTATATTATATTATATTATATTATATTATATTATATTATATTATATTATATTATATTATATTATATTATATTATATTATATTATATTATATTATATTATATTATATTAAAGTTGTATTTTTACTTATAAAAAGTAAGTTGTTAATCAAATACATTTTTGAGTCTTGATTGTTTCCTTTTTATTTTTTATAAAAGCAAAATTTATCTAAAAGTAGATTAAATGGAAACTGACAAACTTTTAATTTGATTATTAGACCACTAAATGTTCTAGATTGGTTATAGAATTTTAGTTTATGAGTTTTATTTAATAGTTAGTTTAAAATAAAAAGTAGAGCATTAGAGATTTTAAATACATAATGGTTGTTTTTTACTTCTTTATTACTTCATTTTCTATTACTATTTAAGCAGTAACACTCTCATTATTATAAATATGAAAGCTACCTTCGCTCTTTTATTCCTCTGCTTCTTTACCTTTAATTCAGAATCAATTGAATAAGCCGTCTCTGAAGTTGCTGCTTATGTAGAAAGATCTCCCTTTTTCTTAGGAAAAAGCTTTAGTTTAGGTATCAACTCAGCTTCGAGTACTGCTTTTACTGAATCTAATAATTATAGAAAAACATAAGGAAAGGTAGACTTAGTATGGGACGATTTCCTCTATTAGTTATGTGTAGATCACAATGTATATTAGATCTCTAAGGCAACTATTTCTCACGATGGATTCACTGATCGTTGCAATAAAATAGTAGGATGGACATCATGTGCAGAAAACGTAGCTTACAACTACGACAAAACGAATCCAGGAAAAGCAGCAGTAACTTAGTGGATAAACTCAAGTGGCCACAGAGCAAACTTACTATCAAGCAATAAATATATGGGAGTATCAGGAGAAACTGATACAACAACAGGAAGATGGTATTTCTGTTAGTTCTTTGCTAATCATAGCTGATTTCAACATTCATCTAGAATTAATTTCCTCTTTCTTTAAAATAAAACTCTTTTCTTTTTAATCTTCAGAGATATACTCAAAATTATGATTGACATGCTAACACTCTTAGCACAAATTTATCTAGTCTAAAGAATAGAAAAATAAAATTTTTAAAAGAATCAAAGCATTATCTATGATAGTAATTTATAATAAAGGCATATTTATGCTAAACATTTTAAGTTGCTTTATTAATTCTGGACCGATTAAACTAACTTCATCTTACCAATTTCGCTAGTATAAAAGATATAAGTTTACGCATTCGCTCTAAAACCTGTTTTACACTCCTATATAATCTTAGAATGATTAATTAATTAGTGAGATAGAATAGCTTATAGAAAAGCTTTACTCATATTATCAATATCTTATTTTTAAGTACTACTATAAATACATAATTTGGGTTAACTAATCAAGAAAATCCTAATAACTGGTATTACTTACCCAATAAATACCATCTATAAATCTAAAATAATGATTAGAGTATATTACAAAAATAGAACTTATTGTATTAACTATTATAGTTTAAGATCTATAAAAGAGGATTTAGTCCTATTAACTATATTAGCTACAATCTTATTTCCATCCTTTATCTAGTTTAATTAAAGTGGTAAATTTAAGTAAGATTAATTATTTATAGATATATACTTAATTATGCTAGCAGAAGGTAGTTTAGAGAAGGATATAAAAAGCAGATTTTTAGATTGGAAGCATATTATTTTATTTATTGACTGAAGCAAAGAAATATAATGATATGATAAAGGTATAAACAGTCTTGCTTTTCTTTGATCATACTTTGGTTTATATAAAGCTAGTTAGATGGTTATAATCTTACACTTCTCAGGTTAAAGAATATAAGTAATGATTTTTTTAATAATTTAGTGTTAAAAAAATTCCTTTTAAATAATCTGTTGATCTGACACTTTCTTTAGATAAACAAAGAGAAAGGTAAGTTTATAATTAAGAAGATCTTAATGAATAAGTACAAAGAAGAGCTAAAGTCCATATTTTGGTAAGCTTTCGATAGTTTAATTAATTTATTAGACTAAAATAAGAAGTAATCATCTTAATAGAAAATACACTCTTTTTATCTTAGTTATTATTGGTTTAAAATATCAAAATTATATATCATTAGTAAAGTAGCAATTCATTAGCATTTATAATTCTATGCTTTTGCTCATACTACATAGAAATAAGAAACAGTTCGGTCTATTAATATAATCTAGATAATTTGGGAATCTATCAGTCAGATATTATATAGCGTTATTTTTAAATTACAGAGTAACTTGCTTATTCCTAGTATATATGCTAGAGTAGAATTCTATATAAGACTTGATCTAATACTTAGCGTAGACTAATAAAAGATATTTAATTATAACTAAATGCCTTAGTATGCATTCTTGCTTCATAAGCAACTAACAGTCACTTATTTAATTTAACCTTAATAATAAGAACTTAAAATGGCTATGATATTCACAGATTAAGCTTAGCTTCTGTATTTAATAGGTACTTAATTAAGAAAACAATTACAAAGCATTATATCTTATGGCTTTATTTTAGCAAAGTAGTTAAAGTTTAATAGCTAGTGTCAAAGTATTTTAAATATTAAAGTTAATAACTAAATATTAATAGTAATGGGTTGCTAATTTTGCTTCTCTTCTGATGAAAGGAAAAACAATGAAGAAGGTGCTAAGAAATAAGTCAAATCAGCAGAAGTGAAAGAGAATAACCACAGTGAGTATATCACTTCAACTGAAAGTAGTTTTGATAGCTAGAGAGTTGAAAGACGATCTGATGCAATATCGATATCTACTGAAAACTTTAACTAATAATATAAAAACTTAAATACTTGATATAACGAATATGACCTTAAAATCCATTAAGTCTAGAAGGAAAATTAACTCTTTACTAATTGGTAGTTTATGGTTTAAAAGTTTAAAAAGAATAGCTAATTTGCTTCATGTATTGTAAATCAAATCAACGTTGATAATCCTCATGTTGCAAGCCTTACTTAAGTTTTTAAGTCAGTAATAAGCGTGCAAATTATAACTGAACATATCAAAATTAGAACTTTGCAATCAGAGTTATAAATTAGAAATATCTTTACTGAGCAAGAAATTTTGAATATTGCTAATGGAACTATAAAAGCTATTTCTGCAATGCATGCTAAGAATTTAAGTCACTGCTTAATTAGTCCAGCTAACATTTATATCGATGATAATTTCACGGTTAAGCTACTTAGTCCAACTTTATAATTTGCTTTAAGCTAAACTTCTTTTAATAAAAACTAATGGAAATATTATGCTCCTGAACTTCTACAAAATAGCTCTTTCACAGACTAGAAAGTTGACTCCTGATCCATTGGTATGATTCTTCTTTAATTAATGACTTAGTAAGAACCTTACTAAGACTTAAACTAGAAGTAAGTATTATAACTTCTCGAATCGTAAAATCTTACTAAAGATTTTGAATAATAAAATAAAATAAAAAATGAGAATTTACAAAAGATAGTGATGAAAAGTTTAATCATAGATCCAACTAAGAGAAGTAAAGTGGATCGCTTGCTTAAGAAATATTGCAAGGATAATGCTTGATTTTACATTTTTAATTTCATTTTTAAGCTTAATTACATAGTTAATCATACATTTATATTATATTCTTTGTTCGATTTTGAGTGAAATATAGTTGTGAAATAGTAATGTTTTTAGATCTTAAAAGTGAAATAAATAGTCAAATAGATTAAAATGGATATTCAGTTCTTTTGGAAAAGCTTTTGACGAACAGCCTCTAACTAGTGGTACTCAAATCTTTTTGCTTTATACTATTCCGCAAAATCCAGTATTGAGAGTTCTTAATTTCCTAATGAAGCAACTAGTGCTTCAGACTACTTTTTAATTTCTTAAGCTCTACTTTCCAGTTCATTTTAGATACTTTGTACAGAAAAGCGCTGATTTATTTAAATTTGCTTATTGTCAAGTTCTTTGAGATTTTAGAGATTGTTCATATATTTTTCCTTTCATTCGTTAAACTCTTAAATCTTTTACTACATAGGCTCCTATAGCTCTAGATTCTTTTAAGCTTATTATAGATTTTATTAGCTTAAATTCTATTTACTTGCTTGTAAAGCTTTGAATTCATTGGATTTTAGGAAGTATTCATAAAGAAAGTTCTCTTCATTACTCATTTTTTCCAGCATTTCATATGATAGCTTGTCTAATTCTTAAAACCTTTATACTGGAACTGCTTCTTATCTCATTGATTCTTGACGTCTTTTTTCTTAATAAACCTCTTTAGTAGTAGCTGGATGCTTTAACTGCATTTGATGTATAATTCCCATCATAACATCCTTAATATTTGAAGTTTAGTAGATTCATTCAAATTTAATAGTTTGATCATTCTCATCAATAATTGGATGGTAGATCTTATGCTCTACTCTAATAATAGGAGCTTCAACAGGAAAATCAAGAGGTAAGATACTAAATAAAAGCTTACATAGTATAAGGAACAATCAAATCCTTTAGTTATACCTTTAGAGTAAACACGTTTTATTACTAAGTTCGCTTGGTCATTGGAAATTATTTATAGAACTGAATCAACTATAAATTAGCTAATTAATAAATATCTTCCATTTTATTCTGTCTTTATATCACTTACTAAGTTATCTAAGATTATCCTCTTTACTCTTTTATATCATATTGTATAATACAATCCTTCCTTTATAATATAAAACTGCTTCATTTGCTTTTTGTTTATTATCTCACCTGATGGATTATCTAATTTATCTCCCAATATTCCTCTTTCACGTACATTACTTAGAGAAAGGTAGAGTGAGAGAGTCCTTTTAGGCATTGAAGAATTTAAATAATTAGTTAGATATACTTAGATATAAAGATCTAAAGGATAATCTTTTTTGCTTAAGCTAAAATAATTATTAAATAGACTATTAACTTCAGTACTACCAACATAGCTTCTACCATAAATTACCTATGCATTCGACATATTCCAGTTGAAAAGCATATTATGTGTAGCTTCATTGCTTTCTCTTATTATCTCACTCTAATTTATAAAAGTAGCTTTGCTATTTAATTAAATGCATTAAATTAATTGGAATGCTCTAACTAGCTTGAATACTTAATAGCATAAATAAGACTTATAGCCAGTTACGTTTACATCTTGAATGTGAAGT
Organism: Loxodes magnus; assembly: GCA_946699065.1. NCBI lineage: Eukaryota > Ciliophora > Karyorelictea > Loxodida > Loxodidae > Loxodes > Loxodes magnus. Next base: position 367,384 of record CAMPDV010000098.1, read on the forward strand.
ACACTATGAGAGTTTCTGATATATATGTGGTTTAAATGGTTTATTAATAATTATAAAAAGAGAATGAACTCAATTAGGTTTATAGCAGACTTATTGCATTTGTCTAGTTTACTACTACTAATGTGAATACTTATTAGTAAAAAGTCAGCGCTGAATATTAGTTTGAAGTCACATTTAATGTTCTTACTATCCTATTCGTTAAGATACATGGACCTATTTTTCTGTTTTATTTCCTCTTATATTACATATTATAAATGTACCTACTTGCTCATTACAATTCTAGTGGTGTTTATAATTAGTTACAAAGAGCCTTTTAAGAGTACATATTTAGTAAAGAATAAATAAGACTGCCTGTGCAATTATTTCTCAACCTTTATTCCAGTTAGTTTTATTTTAGCGTTATGAACATGAAGATAAAATACTAATTGCTTAGATTCTGATGTCTTCGAATTTGTTTTCACTCTTAGTATCTATTTAGAATCTTTTTCGATTCTCCCTTAAATAATCCTAATTAATAATTAAGAACTTAAACCTAGAACTAGGCTATATGTGTTTTTACTGTCATCTTATAGATTTATGTATATCTTCAATTGGATTCAAAGATATTTTACCGAACTTAGAACTCCTATTTTATATGAAATTCTTGGAGCTTTTATTTGGTTAGTATGGTGTGGCAATTTTCTGTTTTAGAATGCTAAGTAAGTTATAAAACATCGCTCTTTCACTGATCCTTTCATATTCAAGTCTGATTTTATAGATAGAATTAGGAGAATTTTGATAGAAATTGAATTAAAGTAGAAGGAGATTTTAAAAATAGTAAAGGAGACTATTAGATGACATACTTGTCTATTTATATCTAATTGATTTCTCACTTATAATAAAAGTCTTTAGTATATTAATTTTATATCTTATTCAATAAGAAAGTCTACAATCTTAAATACTCATTTTAATGCTTTTTTATCTTAATTATAAAAGTATAGTATTGCTATTAAGCTATTTAATACTTTTTTACTATAAAGAAAGAGGAAATTAATTCTAGATGAATGTTGAAATCAGCTATGATTAGCAAAGAACTAACAGAAATACCATCTTCCTGTTGTTGTATCAGTTTCTCCTGATACTCCCATATATTTATTGCTTGATAGTAAGTTTGCTCTGTGGCCACTTGAGTTTATCCACTAGGTTACTGCTGCTTTTCCTGGATTCGTTTTGTCGTAGTTGTAAGCTACGTTTTCTGCACATGATGTCCATCCTACTATTTTATTGCAACGATCAGTGAATCCATCGTGAGAAATAGTTGCCTTAGAGATCTAATATACATTGTGATCTACACATAACTAATAGAGGAAATCGTCCCATACTAAGTCTACCTTTCCTTATGTTTTTCTATAATTATTAGATTCAGTAAAAGCAGTACTCGAAGCTGAGTTGATACCTAAACTAAAGCTTTTTCCTAAGAAAAAGGGAGATCTTTCTACATAAGCAGCAACTTCAGAGACGGCTTATTCAATTGATTCTGAATTAAAGGTAAAGAAGCAGAGGAATAAAAGAGCGAAGGTAGCTTTCATATTTATAATAATGAGAGTGTTACTGCTTAAATAGTAATAGAAAATGAAGTAATAAAGAAGTAAAAAACAACTATTATGTATTTAAAATCTCTAATGCTCTACTTTTTATTTTAAACTTAGTAATCTAGATAAAAATGAATATCAATTAGTCAAAAGATAATATTTTACGCTACTATCAGGTAATTCTAATAGCAAAATTAGACCTGAAGAATAACTAAACAAAATAATTTTAAGCTGAATGAAGCAAGATTAGTGAGTAGGGAGTTTGAAAAACTTGGACATTCCTATATAGAATATGTAAAAACATACTAAATAAAATTAATACATCAAACAACTTTAAAATGAGTACTTTCATAACTTTCAGCCCTTTTATATCTATGACTAATAAATATTCAGTCTTTACATTATTTCTTCACTATGATAAAAGTAAGTTAATCTTGCCATAGATATAAAAGTGATCATCTTAGAGTTAAAGATCTAAATACTTCAAAATATTCTATCTTTTACTCCTATTCTTCGATAATAAAGCTACTTTTAATCAAATTGATATAATTAGTAAATTAAGTGATTTTAAAAATTATTAGTAAAGCTTAAGTATTCGCTAATATATCCTCTTCGCTTCTAAATCAAAAGATTAATTGCCAGCTATTCAAACATATCTATCATCTTATAGTTTAATCCAATTCAAATACTTCTGATATTAGTCAATTAATTCTCTATTTTTTAACCTGAGAGTACTTATCTGAATGTAAGTCTTTATAATCTTTATTGAAAGTAAAGAAATATTATATCATTAAACATCTATTGAATTAACTATATTGCATACTATTTGCTTTATATAGTTGCAAAGCTTTTAATATATATTTCCTTTCTTGTTAGATAATATAAGCTTTAACTTTATAGTTTCAAGGATTATATTTACTTTATTAAATATATTACTCATTTTATTTCTTGACGTTGATCTATGCGATTTTCCTTAAATACTTATAATTGCCTTTACTTGGAAAATACTTTTCCGAAGTTACTGGATTAACTTGATTATTTCCACATTTTGAACTATCACCCAGATTTTAGATTAGGGTCCTTACTAACTTGACTGAACTTTGTATACTTTTTGCTACTAAATCATAAAGGTCTATTAATTAGATAATTAACTGATTTAAAAAAAGTTTGTTTGACCGATTTTCGTTTTCTTTTGCAAGCAATAAAAAATTTGAAGGAGACTTAGCAAATCATAGTTTTCAGTAGTTTAAAGATGAATATTATTAAATTTCTGATAGAAAGATCAGGTAAGTCATTTTAATGAGTTCATCTATTTCTAATAACTTACCAACTTTAAAGGAACTAAATAAAAGGTTAATATAGACACCTTAAGACTATATTTAAATCAATTAGTTTTAGTTGTTTTAATGAAAGAAAAGTGCTAAAGAACATGCAGGTTCTTATAATTGATAGTATATACAAGTAAAACTGAAAGGAGTGAGTAAGGATTTATTATATAAAGTTTAAAGTATAAAATATAGACTCATTCTCCTACATCTTCTATATATTCTTTTTTAATCTCATTCAAGTCAATTTCTTGTAGAACTTTTTCCTCCTATTTTCCTTTTTTCTTGTATACAACGAAGAATATAACAGTACATGCTACCATAAGTAACATTGTTACTAATGCTATAATAGTCCCTTCCATTGCACATATTGATCCGTATTTCATTTCAAACCAATCTTATCCCACATAATCAGCTGGATTGTCACAGTTATCACTAAATTCGGGACGAGCCATCATAAACCAAATGCTACTTGCAAAAACTTAGAAAAGTGAGGTTACTGCTGCCACTCCCTAAAATAGAAAAATACCACTAAGATTAATTTATGTTCGCTTAATTTTCGTTGAATATCAAAGAAAAATAAAATAAGCATTCCACTTAAACCCAAAAAAGTTGCAGATTCAAAACCCAAGAATACATATCCTCCAATTTGAAGTTCATGGATAATCAAGCAACCTCCATATAGTTCTTCGTATATACTAAAGTCATTACATTTAATATCGTCGTAGATTTCACTGTAACTTTTATTCTCCAGTAAACTTCTCTTTGTAATACCGTAATTAATTCCTTATCACTTGATCCAATTACAAGCTCCAGTATTAACAACACATAGTATGAAAATAAAAGTGTATATACCTATGAAGTTAGCTTTCCATAATTTTTCCTTAATTATTAGTAATTTTTTAAGATTCTTTTACTACTCTTCCTACTCATCCCTTGGCTGTATTTCTAACTATTCTTCATTTTTTTTCTTCTTACAGATCTTTCCTTATTCATTAATTAAAATTACTAATAATAAGTCAATTGGAAATATAATGATGCCACAAATTGCAAACTTAACTCCAGTTTTCCCGCAAACTTCTCCAATCTCTCCTTAGTAGTAATTTACATCTTAATATTCTTCCAATGTACTACATTCTCCTCCAAAAGTTATATCAAGCTTATCGATTCATGCTGCTGTACCAGCAATATGAAATACAACTTATATAACCATTGGAATATAAAGTAATCATGGACTTTTTTTCTAGCCTCCAAACGCTCTTTAGAAAACAATTCATGTTACTATAATCGTAGCAAAAATGGCTAAAACTTCTAAAACAGTATACTGAATAAAAAAATTACCGTAACTCCAGCAACGTAACTTTTTTCAAGCAATTTGCAGTAGCCATGGTTATCAAAGTTATCACATTACATATAGTCATACATATCCATATACTTTTTATTATCCCCTATATTTACATTTCACAAGGACATTTAAATTCCTCTATATTGATATCAAGACGGATGAGCTAAACTCGCTACCATTAGCATGAGAGTAACTACTTAAAATGAAAACGGCAAAAATCATAGATTCATTTCTGACAAGCAGGATACAAAATTTTTACAAGGCATACTTTTCATTTCCTTCTTAGCTTATTCTATTCCTTTCTCAAAGGCTTTTTAAGTTCATTACTCCATTTTAACTTCTATCTGCCTTGAATCTTCGTCTAATTTAGAAGACAAAGATTCCGTATACTCTAAATTTGCAGAATCGTTCTTTTGCAGATCACCACGTTAAAATTATCTTTCAGAATTGCTAGAACTACTATTTTCTAGAACTTGGTATAACTAGAACTATTCGGTCATAATTAAAAGCTACCTAATAATTATAAAAGCTAATAGAAATCTAGTTTATAGCAATTTAATTCAAACTAGAATTTAGAGCTTTCCTTCATTATATTGTACAACTACTAATTCAATCTTATTCTGCTTTCTAGACTAATTATACTAGGGAAACCTTTATATATTTTGACTTTATAAAAGCTGATTTTTAATATGGCTATTTTGATAGATAGAGAAGATAGGAGAGTATTTGGCTTATTATAAGGTATATTGAGTATATGGCATAGATATGGTTATTTAGGAGAGCCTGACTTTTATGATGATTAACTAGCATATAATCTATAGAATATTAGACTATGATGCTTTCTTCTTAAGGATAAGTAAATTATACTAATCTAAAACTATATGATGAAGGTATATTGATACTGCTATAATAAACTAGCTGATTGTTATGCAGTTTTCTTTCCTAATAAAAGCATTGAGAGTATACCTATAATTGAGAGGATGTAATTATTTTAATTAAAGGAATATAAACTAAAATGGGAAATAAATAGATCTAGCAAAGTGTACTAATAACTCCAGTTCCTGGTTAATTTGGAATAAGGCACTTAAAATAAAGGAACTTATCTATATATTGTGAGAAGATTAGAACTATACATGATATTACCATCTTTCCTTAAATGACTGTAGCTGATGTTAAATTTATACTCATCTATCGCTTGAACAATTCTAGCAAATCTTAAATTCCCGCTTCTGCAATTATTTTGTATCATAAAGGCATAGTTCTTGAGGATGATGTAGAGATTGAGAAGCTTAATATAGAAAATAGCCTGCTTAAGATGGATATATCTATTGATATAGAAAATGAAGCAACGGAAATGTCAGAGAGAAGTGTGAAGAACATAGTAATTAACAAATCTGACTAGCAAATTTCATATAAATTCAGAGAACAAAACATACAAAATATGTATCATTTAACTACCAATGAAGAAATAACTCTATAATCAAGTCATAATAAGTCTCGATCATTTACAAGCAAAGACTTCCAGAAAATGCTTCTAACTTTTCAAAAAGATGCTGAAACTGCTAAGATAGACTGGAAGATGAATCTAAGTAAATATGCTGTTTAAGATTATAAAATTAAGTGTGCAAGGAAAAGCTTTTTTAATTAATCTGTAAAATGGTATTCACTAACTCTCTCTTAATGCATTCATTCTTTATCTTCTTTAACTATTATACCTACAAAGTAACAAAGTACTTGAGTATTCTTTTAATGATATAATTGAAGAAAGTCACAAAAATTATAGCAATATTAGTTCTTAATAAAAGCGATAAAAATACCTGAAATATGTTTCAGAAATATTCAGTCCCCTCATATTGTTATTCATTACTGCTATAATTAAGCTTAAGTAGTATTTCATTTGTTACTTCATATTTTAACGTCTTTTAACTAAAATAATTTCAAAATAATTGTTTAACTATTCTCAATAAAAGGAATATTTATAGTGGAGTTGCTATAATAGATGTATACTTAAAGTATCTGAAAGTATGCTTAAGAAAAATTGCTTAAATTACTAATTTAAATTTGAAGATTACTCGAAAATATTGTTTCGATGTAAGAGTAATTAAATAACTATTGTGAGAGGTTTAGAATCTAAAATTGGCAATCTGATTAGAACTATGATTTTGTTTGTCAAAGGTATTTCCACATAGTTTGAGTAAATATGAATAAAGAATAAAAAGTTAGTTTTTGATTATCAATAAAGTGATATTTTATTAACTTTTACTTAGGAAAAAATCAATATCTATTTACTATTTGTTTAATATTAATGGCTTGATTTAAATCTAATTTAGTAATTAAATTGATGTGATTTATAGAATCGGGGGAAACTTAGATTTTTATAGTCTACTCTGTTTGAAAATTTTAAAAATGAATCAATATATATAACATCCACTAGTAGCACACTACTTATTACAAGTAAAACTATTGGAAGTTTCTTGGGATTATCGAAAGGAATAAGCTAAATCTTCTTGTGACTTTTTCATGCTATTATTTTATGGTTATATCTTCGATAAAATCTATTTCAATCTTTGATTTTCATTCTAAGTATCTTAAAGACCTTATTTAGCTTAGAGAAGTACTTAGTTTATTTCTTGTAGTTATTAGCTCAGTTTCTCAAACTTCTAGCAATTCTCACACTCTTAATCCAAATTTCCTTGACTTTAATTCTGTTCTTACAATATTCTTAAACTCTTTCATAATTCAGAATTATTTTCATTATGCTATAACAAGGATTTTATTGCTTTTTGTCTACATTCGAAGAATTTTTAGATTTTCTGCATTTCTTCCTATTACTAAATTTTTTATCTTTCAATGCATTGAGAACATAACTATTTAATATCTTCTGTTTCATAACTTACAGGTATCAAACAATCAGAAACTGATCTCTTATGTTTATTCCATGAAGCCTCACGAGATTATCTTAAGGATTTTTCTAAATTTTAATAGCACTGAACTGAAAATTTTTGCTGGCTAAACGCACTTTATTAGGACTCAAGCTCTTCTATTTAATCTTCATCAGAATCTTCAAATTAATGCTTCTTCTAGATTTTTCTATCTTAACTATCCTTATTAGAGTAAACCTCAATATTCTCTTCATTAATCACATTCTAAACCTTCATTTACTAATCAAGAAAAATCTATTATTAAGAAAAGTCTTATGATTCCTTCATTTAGTACCTAAAATTTATAAAGTATAAAGCTAAGTTAGCAATGATACTCAGATATAAGATTTTTTCTTTTTTAAAAGGATATAATTGATTTGATAGCTAATTTGAATTTAAAATCTAACTAATCAAAATAAAAGAAATTAAGTTTGCTCTATAGTATTCAATAAATTACTCTATTGTGCTTTTCAACTTTCATCTTGGGTTAATTAACATTTTTATTCTGATTAAATTGGATAAAGAGGTTATTGTAGTTTAATGATATCTTTACTCAATTCGTTTGATATGACTGCAGAAGTTAAATGTTCATATGTATTTGGTTTTACTCTTAAGAACTAACAATATTTGTTTTAGACTTTAATACTTATTGTGATATAATAATCAGTTTTCATTATTATTTAAGGAGTAAATTATCTATTTTTGAAAGTAAAAATTTACTAACTCAGATAACTGGGTATGAAGCAGCAATGGCTAATCCGCATTTTCCTTTTGAACTTGATGAATCAGTTCTCTTCAATCTTATAAATCCTTTCTCACCCCATGAAGAGCTCCATGAGTTTTTTATTCTCCAATAGTCTTTTCCATTTTGAGATCCATATCCTACTAAAGTAACACCGTGATTAAGATTTGTTGAACAAGCCTCATCGAAAACTCCACTGCTATAATGTGACCAACTTGAAGCATCTACTGCCACTGAAATTACGCGAGAATTTAATGATTTTTTTAAAGAAGCTTCATTTGCTTTAACACCTACATGTTTTGAAACTTTTGTTACAGCCTTGGATTTGCTTTACTTGCAATTTCCTTCCGCAGCCTTGTATGGATAGTCAGATCCCTTTTCTTCTCCATGATCTTACCAGTATTTAAAGGCAGAGTTCATCCATCCACCATTGCAACCGTTATTTCCATAAGAGTTTGAGCAGTCTACTAGTTCTTATTCAGAAAATGAAACCAAAGATCCTTTCTTCAAAAAGTAAGCACCCTCTAGACTTCCAACTGCGCTAAAAGCCCAACAACTTCCACATTATCCTTAGTTTTTGACATGAGTAACAGCACCTTTTTGAACCCAATCAACTGAGGCTTAAACTTGAATATCTTGCTCATCCTCATAAATAATTTCTTGATTAGGATCTTCTTTATATCCTAAATAGGTATTTCTGAACTCTTCCTAAGTTAAATCAGTAAAATGATTAATAGCATATTTCACACTCAAACTTCTTTAGTTTTCAACTTATATCCAGTAATAGTTGTCATGGAAAGTTTTAAATCTATCATTCATTTCCTCTAATGAATTATAAGTCTTATTAAAGTCTTTTGTGAATACTTAGAACTGACGCCAAGTTTCTTCATGTGAAGAATCATAATTTACTGAACCAAGAAGTGCTCTTTTACTTCCAGGAGTAGCATACATGAACAAAGCTAACAATCCAATAGTAGCAAATATGGCAAAAATTACCTTGCTTGATACCATTTTTATAGGAATAAGTTGCTTAAATTTAAAAGGATAAAGTGTTTAATAGTATGAATATTAGCTTTACATTAAATAGCAAAGCTTATCCTAACTTTATAAGATAGCTATTAATAATATCATTTTCTAAGCCTTACATTAAAATTATATTATTCATAATAACTATAATCATATAACTTTATGCTGCTAGTTTTACTCTTCTCTAAAATATAATTTTCTATAGCAAGCTTATGAAATTATATTAAGTGCTACTTAGTATAAATAGGGTAAATATGTGTTATTCTAGCAATGCTAAGTTAATTAAAATGCATTAATTGCAAAATATAATAAATTAACTTATCATTTGAAGCAAGTAAAGGGTATCAGTACCATTGTAGTTCTTATAGCCTCTTAAATTAATATTTTTATATTTATCTTCAAATAAATTTCTCTTCTAGATCTAGTTCAATTATTTGTTAGATTAATTTTGAATCATAAAGCTATTTTCTTTCTAACTTATTGCTTCTTATTTTAGGTCTATCTATCAGCACTTTTATTTAAAAATTACTATCTGCTTAAGTTTAAACCCTTTTCTAGTTGAGCTGGATATTTACACTTATTTAGTTATAATCCTCTATATGAAACTAGTTACTTAAAATTCTAGAAGTCTTCTGATCATACTAATTATATACTTAGAAGTCATAATTAGCTAATTCATCTTTTTTTATCTATAGTAAAATTACTATTAGCATTCTATATTTCTAAGCTAATTTATTGATCAATTGAATGTTTCTTTGAATGCTTTTCCTTGTAGTTCTAAATAAAAGCACTTTTATTTTAATCTTTAATCCTAGTTTCTTATACTTATCATTTATTTTCATTACTTTCTTGATCTCACTGATCTCTTTATTAAGACTGATTAAATAGGGATAGTGCTATTAAGGTACTAAGAAAGGTTATTGAATCAATTAAATAGAAAAGTTTTAAATTAAATGCTTGTATAGTAAATGAAAGCATGAAATAGCTATAACTCTTTCAATCTTTTTGGTTTTGAAGTCTATCAATTTTTTAAATCCCTAACTTAGTTTGTTTTGTCCCACTTTAAATTTCCATTTTTCTAAAGAGAATAATGTTTCTAAACCTTATTACAACTGAAGAATTATAGAAAGATATTTGAACTCTTAACTTAAAATCTAAAGAAGATAGTATGAAATAATTAATAAAGAGTCAAGTATATTTAGCAGACTTAATTAGATAGATCTGCTTTAATATTTAAATATATAGAGTTATTAAATTCAATCTTTCTAGGAGTTTAATCTTCCTGTCTTTTACCTAAAGCAAATATTATAGTCCAGAGCCATTTTAAATACCTATATCAATCAATTATACTCTACTGCTCTTTAAAACTCTCCAGCTTCTATACTCTTATACATCTAGAATAAGTTAGATACTTCAAAGTTTTATAGTGTATAATATAGTATAATGAAGGGTATAAAGGAAATGAAATAAGATAGTAAAGATACTTGATGATAGTGATAGGTAATAGAATGCCATAGAGTGGAATATAGTAACGTACCATTATTTGGCATATTGAACATAAAGGGATTTGAATGGAACTTTTAAAGCTTTTTGCCTTTTTAATTTTTTGAATTCTAGCTTGCTTCAGATTAATTCTTAAGTTACTAAATAATGGAAAGTAGAGAAGGAAATCGCAGCAAGACGAAAGCAGAGAAATAAGATGGAAGTTTCAACGATATCATTTACTCGTCAAACCTAGCAAGTGGATCCTAAATAGCCTAGTTGTAAGATGAATGTGATAAGTACTAAAGAAAAATAGAACTTGAGCGTAAAAAGCTTGAAAAAATAGATAAGCAAATTCATGAAGTCTAAGAGAAAATAAAAGAACAAAGATAAGGCTTCAAGAAGGATAAAAATCATGAAGAGACAAATGAGAAAATAAATGAGCAAAACTTAGATATTCAGAAAAATAAAACTCAAGAAGAGATTAATGGGAAATGTAAAGAGCAAAGATTAGCTATTCAAAAGAATAAAACTCAAGAAGAGATTAATGGGAAATTAAAAGAGCAAAAATAAAGTTTTTAGAAGATTAAAGCTCAATAAGAGACAAATAATCATCTAATTAGAAGTATAAAATATTGAGAAAATAGATTAGAAAAGTCCTTGCAGAAGTATAATGAAACTGTGGCTCATAATAAATATTTAAGGGAAAAAATTGACTAACTTAGAAGAGATAAGATATTTAATGACGCCATTTTAAAAAATTAGTATAAAGATCTAGAAGAATGATAAAAGAGAAATGAAAGATTCAAGAAAGAATGTGAGCAAATTGATTAAGAAATAAGAAAAGTTGAGAACGAAATCCAAAAAGTTAAGTTGGAAGCTCATAGAGAGTAAGAAGAAAAAGAGGATTAACTTTAAGAATTAAATGCCTTAGTGGAACAAGACAAAAAATGAAAAGAAATAATGTAAATTTAGGATTAAGAAGAATAAAAACTAGCAATCAAAGATCTTCATTAAGAAGCTTTAGAATTAAAAAAAAAAGTGAAACAAAGTAGTGGATGAGGTATAGCAAGAGATAAAGCAAGTATACATGATAGTATTGAAAAAGTACAAATATACGAAGAGGCATTTTCTAAAATCTAGAATGCCACCGGAATTTCTGATATTGACGAACTAGTTAAAACTTTTATTGAAGCAGAAAAGCGAAATTTTAGTATATATAATTATGTGAATGAGTTAAGTAATGAGATGGAAGAACTGGATTCTTAGATAGCTAAAGTAAAAAATTAAATAGAAAAGAGTTAAAAGGTAAATAATAATTCTGATAATCAAAAAAAGAAATAAATACAAGAAATAGACGAAAAACTGGTAAGGGCCGATTAGAGAATTATGTAAAATGAAGAAAAATATTAGTAAACTATGCGAACTCTTAATGGATTAAAGGTCGGAATTCAATCAATTTTTGACAGAATAGGCTGTAATACAGAAACTGTTCAGGAGATGCTAGGTTTTTCTTAGGTTACTGAAGCTAATTTAATGCAGTATTTGGGCATAATTGAACAAAGAACGAACGAAATTTTGTAACTTTATAGTGCCTGCTAAGCTTAAAGCACTGATGGTAATGCTCTTTATTAGAATTAATAAGTATAAAATATGGGAAAAGAAGAAAAAGTTAAAATTGAAGTGCCAAATAGTAAGTTTATCATATTCAGTGAATGAAGATTAAGATGTTGAATAGAATGAAGAAGATATACCGCTAACAAAGGAAGGCTTTATTAAGAAATTTCAAGAAAAATTCGAAAAAAAATCAGAAAAGGGAGGATCCTTAAGGTTTGCTCCATTTGGAAAGAAAAAACTATGATGTGTTGTTTATAATATTTCTTAACTATATCGATGTACCCAACAAATATTTATAAATATGCTCATAGCATTTCAGATAAAAGCGAACTCTAAATTAATTTCTCTATTTTCATGTTTAAAACCAGTTAAAATGTACTTTCAAAGGTATTTATAAAAATAGTATTAGGCCTTCCAGCTCATTCTTAGACTTTTTTAATCTCAAAAGGAAGATTTAAATTTAAACCTATAGAACGGTTTGTTCTATTATGTAGCTGTTACTTCTATGAAATTAAATCTTTGCTTTATTTCAAAATTCTATTAAATAGGCAATTAAATTTAACTATCTACTTTATATTATAAAAGTCTTATTATTAAACCTTATCTAATTGAAACCATTCTTCAATTTGTGTGTATTTAAATATCTTTTAGTTTTAAACTTTCTATAAGATTGTAAGTAGATTAAAATATTCATTCAGAAGAGTGAGATAGAAAGGTATAAACTAAAAAAGATAAGAGGATAAATGAATCTATGATTGGAGATTCTATCAGTTCTAATATAAAAAGTAAAGAGATAGGAATAGAATGGTAAGAAAGTTATTAAGCAGATAGAGTATAAAAATAGTATGAAAAATATAGTTTTAGTAGTATATAAAAGAATATAACTAAAGCTTAAAAATAAAATACTTTAGTTACTTTATTTATTCTTATAAGATAACAAATATTAACAGGAAATGAAAAAAAGAATAAAAATATCTTATTTAAATCAAAGTTACAAGTTAGTAGAAAAATACAATTACAATATTTGAAGGTAATTTTGAGTTAATTATGTTAAAATATGAATTAAAAACAAGATGCTATTTTATTAAATATAGAACTAATGGTAGTGGATTATTGGAGATAGCAATTATTGCTAAAATAACAAATCTTCCTGATGTACTAAAATAAATCAAAATATGCTTTAAAATATATTAATTATATCTTTTTGAGATGCTATATTGAGCTTAATTTAAGCAATACATATGAAATAAAATCATTTTTTTTTGGGAGCTTTTTCTTTAAGCTACTACTCCAAATCATCAATTTTGTTCCTTAATGCAGCATTTTAAGAAGATAATTGCTTAATAATTTACTTATCTTCACTTAATTTATTTTTTCTTGAAGACTAACTACTCATTTCTCTATTTTCACTCTGTTCGACTATTTTCTTTACTTCTTATCTAAGTTGCTCATTTTCCTATTTTAAATCAACTATTTATTTCAAATAATTTGAGATTTCAACTGCCATTTCTCCTTCGTCTTCTCCTGCTTTTATTTTTAAATTTCTAATTTCCTCTTATTGTTCTTGAACTTGCATTTTTAATTAATGCATCTGTGAGTTTAAATAACCAACACGGGAATCGAGTTTTACAAATTTTCCTTCTTACTCTTAATTATTAAATTCTTAAGTTACTTTTCTTTACTTCATTTCTAAAAGTTCTTTTTTCAAGCATTTGATTAGTAAGTCATCTTAATCAGATTTAGCTAGAACTATTTATATTTACTTCTTCATTTCTTCTTTTATTTCCTTCAGTTCATTTTCAATCACTTGCTTTCTTGCATTTGCGCCTTAATATTTTAATTTGAGTTACTGATTCTCCTTCTAAACTTACTCGTAATTTTCTTTAAGCTCTTCTAAATCCTTTGCTTTTTTTGCACTTGCTTAAGAAGCTCTTGAAACTTCAGAATGACCAGCTTCTGACATTGGACGTCTAGATAATTATGATTAGCTATGTAAAGATGATGACTCAATACTTTGCAAACTGCTTTGTTGATTCTACGACTTTTTTAATTTATGTTTAAGCTTAATGATTTGATCTGCTCTACCTTTTCAACCTTCTTCATTAAGCAGCTTATCAATATTTATTTATTCTAGAGGTATTTTATCAGTACCATATACTTCTTTCTAAATAACTCTAAGTGTCCTTTACAAGTCATTCTTTAACTTTTAATTCTCTTACCTCTGCTTTATTATTTTCTTTTCAGCTTCTTAAAACTTAGCTTTAAAGTTTAGTTCATACTTAGCTTACTCTTATTAAATAAGTTCTTCATACTATTTCAAAGAAGAGAAAGTAGATTCCCCTGCTTAGCCTTAAGGTTATTTCTTTAACTTATCTTCTAGCTATTCCTAAAGCTTACTCATTTCTTGCTAAAATTTAGCATTTTTCGTCTTTTCAGATTCTAAAGCTACTTAGAGGTTTCTGTTTTACTTAGCAAGCTGAGCAAGTTTTTATTCAATAGGACCTGTATTTTACTTGCCTAATTCCTCAATATAGTTTTCCAACCTTCTAATCTCCTTATCTTTCTGCACTAATTAATCAATGTAAAGCTATTCTTTCAAATATTGCTTATTTTATATCTCAGAAGGCTATGGAATCACTTCATAGTTACTATAGTCATTTTTTAACTAATACCTAACATGATGTGATGACTACTCTTCATCTGAAGAACTACTCTCTTACCTTAAACCTTTTTACTTTAGTTTCTTTTCAAATGCTGAAATGGCATCAGAAGGATCTTCTTGATCACTTCTATCGCTTTCCATAATAATTTTTGATTAATAAGCTTCTGCTAAAGTTAAAGTTAACCTATTAAATAATCTGCTTTTATATCCTTTTTCTTTAGTTTAACTAGTTAAAATATACAAGAAGCTGAAATTAATATTTAAGGCTATTATTAATGGCTGTATCCTATTAGTAAAGAAGTAGTTCGTATATAAGTAAGAAGGATAAACAAGAATGGCTAAAGTAATCGGTTTAAGCTTGTAATAGTCAGAAATACTGATAAGTGAGTGTATTATTCAATCTTTATGGAAATATCTCAATCTTAATTTTGAAACTTGTAGGCTACCAATCTTTCTATGAATATAATGGTTAGATAAAGTAAATAAAAGCAGCAAGAACAAGTATTTTTTATAGTCTAGAATTCAACGAAGCAGGGTAACTAATAAACTACGGATAAGTTTTGAAGTTTAAATTACCGATGATACAGCAAAATATTCAAGTTCTTTCTATAATTAATTTGCTCGATTAACAGTGAGAAATTAGTCTTGATCTAATGAATAAATCATGCTATACTCTAACTAGTCCTTATTCAATTATCTATTGATACTATTTAATAGTTATCAAAATGATCTACAAGATAAGTATTTGAATATTTTATAACGAGAGTTAATTTTATTTATATATGGCATTCAAATTATTTAGAGTATAAGGATTAAAATTCATTTATGTTCTCTTGGCTTTAGATTTTCTAATTCATTTTGCAGTTTAAGAACTTTTAGATATTCATCTGGTAATAAATTGCTTCCGTTTAAAAAAGGAAAAATATGTTGATGCTTGCCTCTTAAGACATTTATTAGAATATAGGTTATTAGAGCAAAAATTTGTATAATTTAAAATAGTTTGATTATAGTTTCCACTTTTTTCTCTTTTACTTTACTAGCAGTTGGTTCATTTTTTCTTTGAAGTTTGATAGTTGAACTGTATTCTAAATTAAGTACTTAATTAGTGTTAATTTGCCTGCCTGAGCTTTCAGCTCTTGTTTACCTTCACCTATCTCTTAAAAAATTAAAAGTTCCTCGTTCTCCCTTTTAGAAGAAAGGTTTGAAATGGTGGTTTCTATCACTAAGCTATTCTAATTACTGTACAATTTTCTTTTCAGGTGAATAGGGAACTCTCATTCTTTATATCTTAATGATATTTTTGTTAGAGTTCTTCCTTGAACAAGGAGTAGATTAAGGGATGCAAAGCCTGTTGCTTGTATTTAGGTTTCTTTACTAAGGAGTGTGAATAATCTCTGGAGGAATGCAGTTATTTATAAACTCGTTATTCTGCTACTTTAAGTTTACTCCTTTCGTTAACGCTTTAACTAGCTTCTACTTAGTGTTTTCTGATAGAATAGGAGGCAGCTTTTGCTTTTTAATGGAAAGAGTAGGAGAATACATAGCTGACCTTTAAAATATCTCCTGTAGCTCTTTAGGACTTATATGCTTTCTCATTATGGTATTATATTTATATACCATTATTTAACTTTATACTTCAATAAGCTAAGATAAACAAGTAAACTAAAGCACTAATCTATTACCACTAGCACTTGACACTATCTAATAATAGACCATATCTACTCATCTTACTCTTATAGATTCAGTTATATAATATAAATGAAAAGGAAGGTGGAAAGGGATTATTTTAATAAGTACTCAAGAATGTAAAAAAATGGATCTTAAAAAGAACACTCTAGATGAGATTTAGAAATAGTAAACCTAATTCTTTTATTATTGCCATTGATAAGCAAAACTGTGACGAAGATGATATCAATTAAAATATACAAGTTAAAGCCATCTTGAATATTAATGAATAACGTTATCTCTATATAAGTAGTCTAAGTTAACGAATCTAAATGGAATGTAAAAACTTATCCTATCTATTATAAAAATGAAACTGGATTTCTGAGTTATAATAAAGAGTAAAGTGAAATATAAATTAAATATAAGGTAAAATAATATATTTTCCTTTTAAATTTTAGAAGCTATATATTATATGAAGTATAGGGATCTAAAAAAACCGAAGAATAAACTAATGTTAAGGAATTTGCATATTTGTTTGAGAATGAAAGAAGGAATTTGCTGTTTACAGGAGAGAATGAAAGGTTTGAGATAATCTGCTAAAAAATAGAAGAAACGTTGAGGATCTATTAAAGAGATCTATAAGCTTATCTAGGAGGAATTAGATCGATAGATCTGAATTAAATTAGTAAAGAAGGGATTAAATTTTAGTATATAAAAGCAGAATATTCACAAAAAGCAGCTCTAATGAAAAAAAAACAATAGGAAATCTAAATTTGAACAGATTAAAAAAATGAAAATTAGCTATAAAATTAAACTGAGAAACTGATGAACTAAAAAGAAAAATATTTGGATTTATAATACTAAGAACTCCTTGAAAAATATACTTTTATTGCATCTTGATATATAGATTAATCAAAAATTATTTGATGTTATGAAGTTGGAAGAAGTTAAAATATTAAAAAAATGACTAATTTTAACGAATTACATTACAATAATGAATAGCAATAAAGAAGACATTTATACAAAGCTGATTATCCTACTGAATATCAAAGAAGGAATACAGGTAAAACCTATCCTAGAGTTGTTTGAATATTAAAAACTTAGAGTAGAAAACTTTCAAACTTTGTTTAACTCATGATCTTGTTTTAACTAGGATATTCATCGTATTGCAAGTACATTTTATTACTCAAGTTTATTTTTAATATCATCAAGTTTCGGTATTATTAGTTCTACCTATTATAATTAAAAGAATAGTGAGAGCAAGATTTTGAATTGTATGATTACAACTCCAATCCTTAGCGAGGTCCCTGGTTGAATAAAATATCTTGAAGGAAACAAAATTGGAGATTATCAGGCTTTGGTAGGGACTTGAAGTCTATGTTTATGGTATATGCATTCGTACACTTGGAGATCTGTTTTGAGAAATAGATCAGCAGAATATCCAAATTATTCCATCAAAAGGCGTTCGGAGAACGCAGCACGGCAGGAATTTAGTTGTCTTCAAGATATCTAAGTTAATAATGAATTAATTTATCAATTAATTCTCCAATAATAAGTAAAAGAAAAAGCAACTTATCCTTATTTTATCATAAGTCAAAGTAGAAGAATTGCAAATAATCAATAACTGAGTATTACTCTATGATTACACACTCTTGAAAAAGCTAATTTTTACCAATTAAGAATCTCATTTATATCCATATCTACTATATTACAAAACGCATAGTCTAGATTAATTTGGAATATTCCTAATTCTAGTCTTTACTTTTAAATATTTAACTTTTCTATAAATATATCAGTATAACGATTATAGGACAATCGTGAAACCTAAATAGTAAAGATATAAAGTATAAATATCATAAAGGTAAGAAATTCAAGGATAATTGAAGAGCTCAAATTAGAAGTAAAACTAGAAAGATGGGATTGTTTATACTAGTAAGGGAGATAGGATACTCATGCCTATAAACTTGGTCACTAGGTTTATCATATCTTATATGGTATGAAGAACTTTCATCTATTTAGTCGAGAAACTATTTTGAGAAAGTAGTTTTAAATATTGGCTGGTAAGTATTATAATATATAAGTGTGAGACTAAACTAAGAGTTTTGCATGCCACTAATCTATTAATTCTAAATAAAATTGGCCAAGCAATCTCTACTGTTTAAGAGATAAAATGCTTCTACTAATTTTAATTTTTCTAGCCCTTTTCTATTTTGAAGGTCTTAAAAAAGTGAGTTGTAAAGTTGAAAGTAGTTTTATAGTTGATATAGAGTTAATAGCTTGCAAGGTAATAATAAAGTTAATAAAGGAAACAAGGTATTATAGTATATTGAATGTACTTTTGTAGCTAAAGATATATTTAGTTTAAAAATGGATTAGCATAGTTAAGCTGCTTCTTAACAATCGAACTAAGAATAATCGTAAAATAAGGATCAAGAAGAACTAGTCTAGAATAAACCAAACGAAGAGGCTAATGAACATAAGCTAACACATTAAGAAATTTTGGCGAAATATAAAGTACATTCAATCGAAAGTGGCTTAACTTCTAAGTAAGCCCAAGAAATTCTAGAATAAGAAGGTTAGAATATAAGTATATCTCTTGAAATTCCTCCTTGGTATTCTCAGTACTTCTGCTTGTATAAGACTTCATTCACTTTCTTTATTTCCTTAGCTATTTCTTTTAGCTTTATTCTAAATGCTCTAAACCCAAGAGAATAAAACAGCTTTTATATAGGTTTGTTTCTTGTACTCGCTAAACTAATTTCTACTATTGCCCTTTTTTTCTAAAACAAGTAAAAGTATAAAGAAGCTTAGTATCATAGAATACTCAAATTTAAGTAATTATATAGTGTGATAAGAGATGGAAAGTAGGAGGAAGTACCTTGCTATTAGCTAGTTCCTGGAGATGTTATTCTACTTACAACTGGATTAGAAATACCTGCTGATATAAGAATCTTGTCCTGCAATAATCTATATGCTCTTTCTATTCTGACTGATGAAACTAGCTCTAAGAAAAGCGATGTAAGCAAAAGTGAGCATTTTTTTGAGGCAGAAAATATTTTACTCCATGGATCGATAATAAAAGCAGGAATAGGGATAGAAATATTACTGAAGACAGGAAAATCAACAATATTAGGCTAGATAAGTTAGATGATAGAAGGAGATTATTTGTAGCTAAAAATCTAGAGCAAAGGAATTTCAAATGAAGTAAAGGTAGTTGTATAAGTATTGTCATTTGTATGGGTAATCATCCTTATCATGATGCTTATTAGAAACTCTAAGTACCTTACCACTTATGGCTTTTTTATGAGTCTTGCTGTTATAATTTTTGGAAACGTGACATTAGTTGACTTGTAGAATGTCATGATTAAGTACTTAGAATTCTACCAAAATACATCTTAAGTTATCTTTAAGAATCCATCTGATATCAAGGATTTTGGAGAGATAGACTGCATTTGCTTCGAAAAAAACGGAATTTTGACAAAGCTAGGAATGAGTATTGAATAAGTATCTTACGATGGCAAAGCTTACACCATGCCTGGAGATAAAAATAAGTTAAGTTTAGAAAGTGAAACTTGAAAACTGACTATAGTTAACGCGATTTTCAACAGTAACATTACTGAATAAAATCCTAAGTACAACTAATATGATCTTGCTAAACTTGAATTTTTTGACAAAGAGGTAATATAAAGCACTATAAAAGAGTATAATATTCATAAAGACTCTAACGATAAATTAGCTGCTATAACTTTAGATTCAATCAACAAATTTCATTTCAAAGTAATTGAGAATCCATAAAAGTAGCATTATGTCTTAATTATTCAAGCTATAGAAAACTTAGTTACTAGGAATTTCAATTAAGTCAATACCAACGGAAAAATAGAAGAAATTACTGAGACCTATTTAAAAGGTTTAATGGCTAAATCTAAGGAACTGAACGTAGAAGGAGGAAGAATATTGTACTATGGCTATTAAATTCTGTCGAAAGAGTAACTTGGAGCCTTTACGATAGAAGAGCTGGAGGATAAGATTAAAAAAGGGACTTTAAAGTTCATTCTATCAGGTAGTATTTATTATAAAAATGTGCCTCTTCCAGGTTTACAAGAAATTATAAAATAACTTAGGGAAAATAGAATTAAGCTCGTTTTAATGACTGGAGATCACTCACTTGAAAGCTAAAAGTTTGCATAATAAATAGGAATTTTACAAGGGAAGACTAATTTAGAACTCTTAGCAGAAAAATAGTTTACAGTGTAAGAGACAGAAGCAGTTGAGAATCTATGTATTGAAGAAACTTAAAATATAGTTATTGAAGGGAAAAAATTGGAGCATTAGATTAAAGCTTAAAGACAACAGACAGAAGAAAAAACTATAAAAATAACTGATAAATGACTTGCAAAACAGAATATAATTTTCACCAGAATAAACCCAGAGCTCAAAGCTGTAATTACAGAATAACTCCAAAAACTCAAATATAATGTAGCAGTCGTTGGCAACTTTTCAGCAGATTTACCAGCTCTAAGGATATCAGATTTTGGAGTTGCTTTAGTGCATTCAACAAAAATGGCAGCAGATATCGCAAGAGCTCAAGCCTTAGATTTTATAACCTTCTCAAATAACCTTATGGCAATAAAAAGACAGTTGAAGAAAGGATTTTTATGCTAAGCTTTATAAGTGCTAGATAATTCCTTTTGGCTTTTTTAATGTACCATAAATATAGGATCATACTTTGCATTGAGTGTTTTAATTTATATGCAGGGTCTAGCTCTACTCCAGTTTTGGCAATGAGACCTTAAAAATCCTTTTAACAAATTCTTTTAAATAATATTAAGCAATATACCTTAATTACTATAATTGAAGTCACTTTCTCTTGGTTCTTTCTAAAATCCTTCAAATTTTTATAGAGAGTTAAAACCTAAAAATTTAAATACTCAGTTGTATTAAAATCAAAGCATATTCCTGATTTAACAGCTAAGTTAGGAATATAAGGAGATAAATAGCATTGCAATTTCTTACTTGCAACATAAAATAGGAAGTAAATTTTACTCCTTTTAGGAGAGAATCACCTTTATCGAAAAATTCTCCAACGTTTATCAATAAAACATACCTAACACAATATTAGATCTAATAGAAAGCTTAGAGCAACATTAGTCAGTTAATACTAATTTTTAATTTACTTTTAAAAGAGAAGGATTGAACGTAGGCAAAAAATATAATTTTCGGTGCTCCTTGAGATTAGAAGGATTTAACTACCAAATGATATGAAATAGAATTATTTATTTCTAGTGAGCATTTAAAATATACAACTTGATTTAATATCAACTATATGGAATTTAAAAGCACTTCATAGAAGTAAATTACCTTGAGTTTAGTTATTAAAGTCTTAAAATTTAAAGATAAGTTAGTATACTTAAATTTCAAATTATATCTATAAACTGAAATAAGATATAGGCTCTTAAATACCTTAAAGCTAATTTTATAAGCTTATTGTTCAAGCTTTAACAAAGATAGGTACTTTCCAATGTTAATTTTTATATTCCTCAGATAAAAGTCATAGGATTGAATACAAGTTAAATCAAAATTCCATCATATATAAATAACTAAGTTTAGAAAGATTAAGCATCAAATTACATAAAATACAGGAAGTTGATTTATAAATTGCTTTTAACTCTTAGTATTATAAAGTTGATTAACTGAGCATATCCAAAATTTAAGTCTCTGTAAATGTCAATAAGCTAATAATATAAGAGTTAACTTAAGAAAGGCAGAATAATAATGGCAGTTTTGTTTTATAACTTAGCTATTATTTATAAAAGGTTTAAATTAATAAATTTTCACTCTCACTCACTAAGGAATTTCGTTGTTTAAGTTATTCAAGCCTGGACTGTCATAGTTACTATAAAAGTTGTATTAATAAATCAAGTTAGGAATTGAAGGCTAGTATTTCTTAGGCTCTATCTATAGAAATTTTCTTAGCATTTCCTCATTCTCTAAAATAGACGAAGCTAATATGAAATTATTTTGGGGCTTAAGTAGACATTTAATTGTTATAGCGTACTTAGACCAAACATCTTCTGTTATAAATGGAGGATCGATAATCGCCATATCAAAAGAGTTCTTTTAGTTAGAAGGGATTTCTTCAGGTTGGTTGAAGTCATAGAAAACGAAGTTTTAAAGCTAATGTTCTTACTTAATATTCATATCGATATCAAAAATTCAGGCATTACTCTAGATCTCAGGAGACTTAATGTAGAAATACACTGAAGGAGTCGAAATTAAAGCTATTTTAAAGGGAAAACTGTTTTAGCTTTGAATTCACTCAATTTCCTTAACTATAAACTCTATAGTTTTCTAGGAAAATCAGTATTAGTTAAATTCTTATTTTTCAGAGTATTAATCTAAAAACTATTTTTGGTTCATTGCTTTATAACCTATTTATTTATATTATTTCCAAGCATTAGAAGTAATATATTTTAAGTAGGTTATCTAATCACTAGTTCAAGAAACTATTTTGAAATAATGAGAATAGAAGGGACAGTTCTAGAGAAAATTAAAGGATAAAGAAACTCGCTGAGTGCAAAGCACCCATTTAGACTACTACTCTTAGGGTTATTTCTTGATAGTTTGGGATCTTGAATTGAGACTTTGAAAATGGAATTGAATATTATATCGTAGCTCTTAGCATGCTTAAGATTTAGTTTTAACTAATACTCTTGCTGAATGTTTATAAATCTTGGATTAGTTTTTAAAAATCTATAAGATTATACTAGATGTACAATAGCAAATATTCTAAGAGATTAAAGGAAACTAATTCAAAAAGCAATAAGCTAAGATAAGATCTGGATATGGGAAAATTCGCTTTTAAATACTAAGAATCTATATCAAGTTATTTAGATTTTAAGTGATAAATGCTCTTTAATAATTTTAAATGATCATTTAGTTTTGGAAGCAAATGGAGGAGAGTGAGTTTATATAAAGATATTCCTCTAATTAATTAAAAAAAAGTATAACAAAATCTTTCTCAATATATAACACACTTGCATTTCTTATTGCTAGTCTCTACAAAAGTGTTTACTTTAGAAATCTTAACATTTCCTCTGAAAGTACCTTAAAAAGAATTTGTGTTTGTCCTTTTTGTTAAATCATTACTTTAGTGATCCTTAAATTCTCCCTTAAACTTTCTAATTCTGTTCAAATCTAATTGATTCACTTCTTTCTTGTTTTTTATTGGAGTATCCTGATTTTTAAATAGTTGGCTTTGAGTTAAAAGTTCTTTCTAGTTAACATCTTCCATTTCTTATTCCATATAGCCTATTATGATCTCTACATAAGCTCTTTTATTTTTGTATCCAAAATTATCAGCAACTGAATGTTTATTCTCCATCAAATCGTAATTCCCATTATAAATTATAATTTTGGTTATTTTTAAGTTAAACTACTACTAGCTTTGTATGAATTAGTTAGCAAGCTGATGTATTACTTATTCCAGCTACTGTATGTTCAAACT
Organism: Loxodes magnus; assembly: GCA_946699065.1. NCBI lineage: Eukaryota > Ciliophora > Karyorelictea > Loxodida > Loxodidae > Loxodes > Loxodes magnus. The sequence continues at coordinate 391,244 of CAMPDV010000098.1, forward strand.
ATATAATAAGCAAAATTACCTTCTGTCTATTTTAATTTCGCTTTCTAACTTAAATTGTGGGAGCTTGCAACTTATATCAAGCTCTAGTCAAATCTCGTTGCTGTATAGCTCACAGTAGATTATCGTTTTTTCAATACCTTGCTAGCATATTATTTAACAGACTTGGTCATCCACTATTGCAAACTTTTCCTAATTAAATATTTTGGTAGCTTTAATATTAAGCCCATTAAACTGGTGATACTGTTCCATAGCCTCTCCAATTTTCGAGCAGATATACTAAAAGCTATCTTTTTCAGAAATTTACACCAGTACTTACACACTCGAATCTTCAAGCCAAACTACCTTTACAAATTCTAGTATCATAATTTAGCATTTTTCATCAAGGTACACATACTAATCTTCCCCTTACTACCTTATCTTCTCTTTTTGGTTTTCAAGAAATTAGAAGTCTAATTCTAAATTTTTAATTTATTGCATTTTAAAACTAATTTAAACTCTATAAGCCTAACCTTTGCTTCATTCTATTATTTATATTTACTCTATCACAACTATTAAGAAAGCTCTGCTTCTTCTATATTCAAACTAGGGGATTAATAATTAATAGTTTGGAAATAGTAACTGAGATTATGTTAAAGGGTGCTAAGATTAAGTGAAGCTACCTATAAGAAATACTGCTAATATATAATAAAGCTATATATTAAAATGGGCTATATTAAATGCCTATTTTTTAAGCTCTTTATTTATATCACTAGATGTTGTCACTAAAAATAAAGCTAAGAAGTGGGTATAAAGATTTTTAAGTGATTGATATAAAAATTTAAAGTATGAAGTTTGCTTGATACTTAGATAGCATGTTAGTAAGATTACTATGTTTAATAGATTGATGAGAGGGAAAAGATGAAATTACCTTAGTGTTAATAAAGAGCAAGTTATAAATATTGAGTAATGAACTTTAGTATGAAGCTTATTAATTAAATAATAGATTAAAAGTATTTAGTCAGATAAAGCTATTTTAGTGTGGTCTCAAAATGAAATAATATTATATCCAAGTTTTGTTAATTTCATTAAAATTATTAGGAGTATCAGGCTTAGCTGAAAACTTGACTACTATACATATTATCCCTTTTTCTCATCTAGATGCAGGATGACTCAAAACTTATGAAAATTACTATTTAGAATATGTTAACGATATTCTTACCAAAACTACTGCTTTGCTGCAATAGAAGATTGACTATACTTTTGTCTTTAATGAAGCTGTCTTTTATGATCTGTTTTTGAAAAGAGTCACCATTAACTAAGAAATGATGCTTAAGAGTGAAGTTCTAAGAGGATAGCTTGAAATAATAGGAGGTGGTTGAGTATCTCATGACGAAGCAATAACTCATGCAGATGATATAATATCAAACATGGCTTTAGGACTGTCTTTATATAAGAAAAAACTAGGAATAAAGCCAAGAACTCTATTTCATATCGATTAGTTTGGGCATAGTAAAGGAAACGCATACATCTGTAGTGTAATGGGGTTTGATTCATAAGTAATAACTAGGATAGATTAATATACTGAACAGGAATTATAGTCAATAGGAAAGGAGTTTATATGAAATCCAGAATTAGATGAAGATAAAGACTAAGAGATATTTACTCATGTGGGGTTCGAGGGTTATGGAGGCGCACTTCATTAATCAAGACTAAGGAGAATTTTCTCTGAAAACTACTTAATTCATCTAAAGTAAAACTATACTTGATGGGAAAATTATTTCCTTAGAGCAAACTAAAGTTACCTTAATAATGAAGTTTTGATTCTGTTTGGAGGAGATTTCGATTATAGGTTTCCTGATAAAAACTATAAAGTTATCGATGAATTTGTTGAGTAAAATGATAAGTAATGAAAAGGGAAATTTAAGGTATAGTATAGTACTATTTAAAGTTACCTGGAGAAAATATATAAGGAAAACAAGACTTATCATGTCATTTCTAAAGATCTTTTACCTCTTATTGAAAACACTAAGAATGGAGTCTATTGAACAGGTTATTACACATCTAGACCTTAAATCAAATTATTGGTTAGGTAGTTATCCAATCTATTTCACTCCGCTGGCTAAATTCTACTGATTGACTTTAAACCTTGACTTTTAAAAAAAGATGATTAATGAATATAAAAATCAGGAAAGACAGAGTATCTCTAAAAGTTCTTGCAGTAATGAAAAGTCTTATCACTGATGTAGCACCATGATGCAGTTACTGGTACACACCTGTAACATGTAAGTTAAGATTACATCTAAAGAATGACAGAAGCAATGCAGAACACACCAATAGAGTAGTTTGCAAACTCAGATACTAATGTATGAAACTCTAAGCAGCAGTAAATAGATTCTCCCTTTTAAATGTGTCTTCTTCTTAATGAATCTAGATGTGAGAAAATAGTGATAAATGATAAAACAGATACTCAGGTACTGATATATAACCAATAGTTCAGTTAGAGATACGAGATCTTATAAATTCCAGTTCCACATTAGAATATAATAATTAGGGGTAATAAGCTTGCTAAATAAACCTGCATTGTAAAGCCAAATATCAATGACTAATAACTAAAGCAGCTCCCTTTTATCTTAGTTTTCCAAATAGACTTAAAACCGTTTAGTTTTACAATGATAACTCTTCAAAGCACAAGGAAAACTATTAATAAGTACAGCTGTGAAGTCCTTAGTTATTCCTAGCTCTAAATAGCAGATAATTTTAAGCTAGAAAACTCTAATTTAATGCTTAAAGGGTAATTAAAAAATAGCAACTGATATTTAGAAAACAAAATAGAAAATCTTACAAGTAGTAAGTTTAGCATACGATTAGAATAGTATCTCTATAACAAGTAATAAGCAAAGAAAGATAAAGGAAATTCAGGAGCTTATATCTTTAAATAGAACTAGCAATCTCTCAACTATGGCTAATTTCAAAGCGCTTTATTGCTTAGCTCTAAGTTATAAGATGAACTGGTTATATAATGTGACTAGTATATTCAAACAATAAGAGTGAACAAGAAAGTGAAGGAGAATTATATAGAGGTGGATACTTTTTTGAGTTCATTGTAAAATCCTTCTGAAGTAATTTTAAAGATAAAATCTGAGATACAAAACTAAAATAACTTCTATACTGATACAAATGCTTTATTTTTAGTAGAGAGATAAACTAATAGAACCGTTCCCTATTTTATTGGTGCTAATTATTACCCAGTTACCTCCTATATTAGTATAGCTGATTAAGAAAAAGTTTTAACTATTTTGAACGACAGAAGCTAGGGAGGAACATCTTTAGCTAAGGGAGACGTAGAGGTTATGATCCATAGATTGACTGAAAAAGATGACAATAAAGGAATGTCCGAGCCTTTATAGGATTTTGAGCATTTCAATGGTACTTAAATACCAATTCGAGTGAGAGTACTACATAAAATAGTTTTGCATAAACACAGTGAATATGACTAAGTTAAGTAGCTATAGAAAGAAAACGAGGAGCAAGTAATTCTAATGTTTAGAAACATCCAAAATGTATAAGAAAAGCCTTAAAACTATGGATTACAATAATATTACTTTGAGAACTTCAATTTTACAGATCCAAATGACTATCGAAACTTTAAGATATATCTTAAAATAAATGAGTATAATCAATAAATCATAATAAAGATTAGAAATATAAGCCTAAGAAAAAGTCAAAGATTCTTAATTCAACCTTTTCTAAAAAGCCTTAGACTGAGTAATTAGTATCAAAAGCTATAATTTCCAATATAGAGAAGTTACTTTTAAAACTGTAATTGGAAAGAAATAAGCATAGGAGAAAATATGGATATTGAAGAAGTAGAATAAGGAAAAAGAAGATGAAGGATAAATTAAGTTAAGGATAAAAAGAAAGATAAGGAAGTATGGAGAGCTTAGGAAACAAGAGCCTTTAAAATATTATGTTGAATCTTAATCAACTTACATTTAACTAATCTTTTAAAAAATCTTAGAACTAAAAGTCATAACTCTATAAACAAACCATTATCAACATTTTCTAATTGAATCAGAATAAAAATAAACTATATCCAAAGATTTCTGAGAAGATAAGAAAGTTTCAAAAAGGTAAAAATTTGAAGAGCTAACTATATTAAAGAGAATAAAAATATCACTAGAGTAAGTTAAAGTTCTCTTACTTAATATTTTAGCATTAAATATTAAAATGGAAGAATAAAGATAACACAATGCACTTTTCATTACAGTTAAAAAAATATATTTAGATTAGATAATAAAAGAGTAACTAAACTTGATAAATATTTAACTTTTATATACAATACTAACTTAAGACCTTTTAATAAGATTTAGATCTTAGAACTAAAATTAGATCACTAAATATCTAGTTTTAGAAGCGTCGTTAAAATTGGTGAAAATCAGTTTTAAGCTCAAAATAATATTAGAATTATCGCTTTTAATTGAGAAGATTAATTTTCTTTAAAGCTTAATTGGTCAGCATTAGTAGTTAGTCAAAAATTGATTTATATATACTTTAATAAAATCGAAATAATGGAAATCTTGGGAAGACAATTTTCCAAATAACTATTCAGATAAGATTCAAAGATTTCTAGAACTAGATTTTGAGTAAGATAAAGAAAGAATTGACTGGTGAGTATAGAGACATATAATAATTAGCATAGATGATAGTTATGATTTTGAGAGTATATTATATTATTTAAATTAATTAAATATCTCCATTCTACCATAAGCTCCAAGAAAGAATACCACTTTTCTCCGTAATCAAATATATCAAAATTATAAACCGACTAATTGTTTTTAGGCGTAAACATGTAATTAGAGGCTAATAGATTAATAAGTATATAGTTGCTATGGAAATTGCAAAACTGTTTAGATTTAAGCATAATAGAAGCTTTTTAAGAAGATATTTGGGCTAAAATAAATCCCAAGAATCCTTATATTAGTAGATCATACTAAATAAGTTCCAACTTAAGTGACTTTTTATTAAATAGCCCGTAAAGTATGTTAAAGTAGTCAGTAAAAATGAATATATATAGGTCAATTGCAGGTCTCTTAACTCCTCAAATGAAGTAAATAAAGCTTTGCAACTAAAATATAATAATTAAAGACAAAAAGAACCAGATTTCAAATCTGAAGAGAGTTAATTATTTAATAATATCCAAATAATCTAATAAAAGCCACTATCAATTTCCTTCATATCCCATAGAAGTAAATTTAATATAATAAAAGTCCAGAAACTAATGAAATTGAATTGCTAAAGCTTGGCTTTTGTTATATAGTTAGAAGGTAATTTATAATAAAGAAATAAAAGGAAGGAAAATAGAATCATTAGAGTGATATTTTTCTTAGTTAGTTTAAAGTAGAAATTACTTAGTTCTTTAATTTCTTTTCATAGCTTATAAAATGAGATCTGCTTCTAGCCCTTAAATATAAAGAAAAAACGATAGTTAAAACTAGTCACCTTAACTTTAGAATCGCAAGCCCTTATCACCTTTGCGCTCTATTTCTCCTGAAAATGCAACTGATAAAATAGTTTCAAATGTTTTCATATTGGAGAAGGAGCTTGAGAAAAAGACTATTGAGATTTGCAAGCTTACATACTGGAATAAGAAGCTGTAATAGAAGATTTAAAAGCTTAAAAACAGAAGTATGATATCTAGTGAAAAAGAATTCAAATCAAGCGAGATAAAATAACAAAATGATCTCCATGCAATCGAGAGTGGAATAGAAAAGCAGGAAATAACTGAAACTGATTTAAGTAACATCTTTCTAACAAGCGATCTAACACATACTACCATCTAAAACAATCAAAATAATAAAACTGGAGACTAAACCCCAAGCCAAAGAAAATGATCAATCCTTATAAATGATGAAAATGAATTTTAGGAAAACAGTTAAGGGACAAATAAAGAATAATAATAAAGCAAGACTGCAATAAGCTAAGATTAAACAGAGAAATAAATTCTAAATTAACTAGAAAAATAGCATGAAAGTAATATCTAAACTAAGGAGATACAAGAAAATCCAAAATTAGTACAAGACTATTTTATAAAAATTTCGTAAGAAACACAATAAACTGAGAGTCTATTTGTTGATGAAAATTCAAATGTCAGTTTCAAAAACAATTTCAACAATATCGATAATTTCAAGTTAAATCCAAAAAAATCCGAAAATAATAAGAATTAAAAATAATTAAGAAAAGGAACACTTAAAAATGACTAGTAATAACAAGTAAGCACACCTAATTGAAGCAAAAATTTAATTCCAAGGTAATAAACTTTTGGAATATAAGATTTCAAGAATTAAAATTAGAAAACTTCATAAAACTAAAATTGAGTTTCAGAAAATGATGATTCTTCTTCCGAAGAATTTTTGCCGAAAAAGATACAAGATAAAAAACCTCCAAGATAATAAAAGAAATAGTCGGTTTAAGAAAGCAAGCAAAATTAAGAAAATTAAGGAGCAAATAAAGTCTTTAAAGAAGAAACATAGCAATAGGAAATCAAGTAAAATTATGAAAACCAATAATTAAAGTAGCAAGAATTTAAATAATAAAATCAACATTTAGATCTCTAATAGCAACTTTAAGAAAAAGAGAAAAGTAATAAGTTTGACTATGCAATATAGTAAGTTTCTACTAATCTTGAGAAAGTAAATAAGTAAGTTTAGACAGTAAGTAGAAGTTAAAAAGAACCAAAATCTAAAAAAAGTATGCATAAAAAATAAAAATAAAATAGTGTTAAAGCAAAAGAAGATAATACTATTAATGATGATCAAAAATAGCAGGTAATTCAAAGTAAAATCGAATATCAGTTCTATAAAGATTTCCAAAACTAAATAATAAATTAATTTTAGCAAAAATACTTTGACCTACTTAGAACTTAGATGTAAAAGGAAAACCAAAAACAGGAAAATAAATAAGAGATTGAAAATAGTGACTATTTTGAAGAGGATCTAGAATGGAGATCTAAAAAAGCTTAAAATTGTTAGTAAAATTATATGTAAGATAGTACAACACCAAAGTAAAAAAAGTAGAACTAGAATTATTAAGTATAATTGGATTAAAATAAATAATAAGTATAAGAAACTAGGATTAAAAAAGATAAAAATGCAAGTGCTTTTATCTAGAACTAGAAGAAGAAGCATTCAAAGAATCATTCACTTGATCAATAAATTAGCTCAGAAATATAGTATGTTAATAGTAATTATACTATAGATAAACAAAAATAAAAGGATCAAATAGCTAATTACTTCTAGACTTCTGGGTAATATATTCAGCATGATCAGAATTAAGCAAAAAGAAAAGTAAAAAAAAACTTAGAAAATGTTTTAAAAGGAGACTTTGTTGATAATTAATCAGCAGCTTAAGAAAGTTCTTAATGAGCAGTAAAAAATAACTATGATAGTACAAAAACACAAGATAGTGTCTTTACTAATCATACAAGCTTAAATTATATCTAAATGGCAAGAAAAGATAACTGTGATAAGTAGAACACAATGAACAGTATATAAAGTAGGATAAATGACCTAACGACAAATTCCTCATTGAGATAAAACAATTAGGCAAATTTAAATTATCCTTACGGTAATCAAGTAGAAAAAAAGAAGAACATCCTAAATATTTAAATTCCTCCTTACTAGTCTTAAAGATAAGATCTCAATAAGCATAATTATTTTGATAATTAAGGTTATCAATTTATTTAAAACTAAGGCTGACAAACGTCACATAATGCTCAAAGTAATTTGAATCACAATCACAATCATTATCAAGATTAAAATTAACATTGTTCATGTTGCTAGCAAACTTACCTAAAATAAAAAAATAATTACTTCTTAAGTCAGCCCAACAGCCCTAAAAAGGATATATTTGAATAATATCAATTATAAAATTAGTTTACATCAGGAATTTAGAATTAAGGCTACAACAATTAAGCTGACACAAGTACTTCTATCATTAGTCCTTCTAAGAACTTGGAATTAAAGTAAAAAATTCTAGGAATGAACTCTGTAAAAAATCTGCATTAAATAGAGTCTCAGATAGCAGGATAAAATCAAATCTTCAATTAGCAAAATAAATCATACTAAGTTTCTCCTGTAAACGTTTCTAAATTTAACAAACAATGAGATAAAAACGATTCTATCTGAAAAATTAGAAATTAATTATAAGAAATGAAGACAGTTGAAAATAGCTCTTAGAGAATAAACGATACAAGTCAGTTCTACCAGATACCTCAAGTAAGTATATTATATTCTAGAAATATACAATGGAATAGCCAAGCTTAGTAAAAGAAACTTCTCCTTTAGATTAAAAAATACAAAAGTTAAATGTAACATTTTAGCAATTTAGAGTAGACTTCTAGAATTTAAAGCAACTATGCGCAAAGAGAGGATTACAACTAAATGATAGTAAGTAGCAAGCATAACTAGAAAAGGGCTAAAACTAAAGTAGATAGTAATTCTTAAATAAAAGCGTTGATAGATAACCCTAAAAATAAGAAGCCATAAGTAAGAAAGGAAATAGCTTTATGATATAAAACTAATCTAACAAATAATTGAACTAGGTCTAGAAGAGAAATTTATTTGAAGATAAATATAAAAATCCTAATTTAAAAGGCTACAAGAACTTACAATGGTACTGATACCCTTTGCTTATTATAAATGATAAGTTAATTTATTATATTTTGCATTAAATACTTTTTATTAACTTTATATTGCTAATTTTATCCCTCTATACATAACCCTTTATCGTATTAAATCAATCGATAAGCTTACAATAAAAATTTTTAAGTTTAAACTTTTAATTAATGGCTAAAATATGCATTATATATATAGCAAAAAATGAGGAAGTTGAAATGAATACTAGTAATAAGTATATGATAGAAGTATAAAATCATAAAAGTATTAAGAGTAAAACTTTCTAACTATTTAGTATCTATATTGCATTAAGAAAACCACCAGAAGGTTAACCTAAGTTAGCTAATAGCACAAATGTTTCCTTATTTTTATACTAAGTAGGACTTAATATAATTTTGTAAGCTTGCTGTAGAAAATTATATTTTAGAGAAGAGTAAAACTAGCAGCATAAAGTTATATGATTATAGTTATTATGAATAATATATTTTTAATGTAAGGCTTAGAAAATGATATTATTAATAGCTATCTTATAAAGTTAGGATAAACTTTGCTATTTAATGTAAAGCTAATATTCATACTATTAAACACTTTATCCTTTTAAATTTAAGCAACTTATTCCTATAAAAATGGTATCAAGCAAGGTTATTTTTGCCATATTCGCATCTATTGGATTGTTAGCTTTGTTCATGTATGTTACTCCTGGAAGTAAAAGAGCACTTCTTGGTTCAGTAAATTATGATTCTTCACATGAAGAAACTTGGCGTCAGTTCTAAGTATTCACAAAAGACTTTAATAAGACTTATAGTTCATTAGAGGAAATGAATGATAGATTTAAAACTTTCCATGACAACTATTACTGGATATAAGTTGAAAACTAAAGAAGTTTGAGTGTGAAATATGCTATTAATCATTTTACTGATTTAACTTAGGAAGAGTTCAGAAATACCTATTTAGGATATAAAGAAGATCCTAATCAAGAAATTATTTATGAGGATGAGCAAGATATTCAAGTTTAAGCCTCAGTTGATTGGGTTCAAAAAGGTGCTGTTACTCATATCAAAAACTAAGGATAATGTGGAAGTTATTGGGCTTTTAGCGCAGTTGGAAGTCTAGAGGGTGCTTACTTTTTGAAGAAAGGACCTTTGGTTTCCTTTTCTGAATAAGAACTAGATATGGATCTCAAAATGGAAAAGACTATTGGAGAATAAAAAACTCATGGAGCTCTTCATGGGGTGAGAAGGGATTTATAAGATTGAAGAGAACTGATTCATCAAGCTCAAAAGGAAAATGCGGATTAGCCATTGCTGCTTCATAGCCAGTTATCTGAGTTAATCAATTTTTACTTTCAACAATAGATAATTTACTCCTTAAATAATAATGATAACTGATTATTATATCACAATAAGTATTAAAGTCTAAAAAAAATATTGTTAGTTATTAAGAGTAAAATCAAATACATATCAATAAAATATCAATAAAATATCTATTTTCTCTCCTTTTTAATCTTCATCTTTACCTCTCAATCTATAGTTTTTCTTCCTATACCTCAAGTTATCTTAATAAATATTTTCCAAAATTTTACTATCTTTTTCCCAATAAACTCTTGTAAGAAATTTTAATTTGAAGTTTTATTTCTGATTATCAGATAGAAATAAATCTTTAGCTCAAGTATTCTCGGTCATATATTTCTAAGTTATTTCCAAGAAATTTATAGGGAATTCTTTTTAGAATTCCTAATAGTTGACATATTTGAAGATTTATCTAAGCTTACCTTTTCCTCCACTCATTTACTCAATTAATTCCTCACATGATAAAGGCGCAAATGTAACTCAAATTGAAAACTATAAGAATGAGATTATTGCATTCCTAAATTCCATTTTAAGTTCAAGATAGATAATTTCTAAAAAGCTTCAGGTTATTCTAAGCATATTTGTAAGATCTCCATATAACTATAATGTAAAGCTACTTCTTAATATATTTAATTCTAAATTATCTCTAAATATAGTTCTCAAAAGGAAATTTGCTTGAAATAATGACTTAGTTGCCCTAGTTTATAAAGCTAGAATATCTTTCTTACTTGCTAATCTCATTATTTTAAATTCAAATTGAAGTTAGTTAATTCTGCTTGTAAGATCATTAAAAAATAAGATAGTGACTGTAAACACTTTTTTGCAATTTTAAGCATTCTCATTCTTATTTTCCTCCACACTGCATATTTCTCTCATTAAAGTGCAAGACTCAAGCTCAATTCCATATTCAATCTTACATAATTTTAAATATGCAAAAAAGCATTTTTAAGTGTCAGAGAGTATTATTCTTATAACAACTTAGAAGATATATATATATATATATATATATATATTTCTTTATCAGGTACAAATAGCTAAATTCTTCTGTTAACAGTGGCTAACTAAATTGATTTCTTTATGAAAGAAGAATCCAAAATATTTCCTTTTGATCCTTTAAATGATAAATTAATCTCTTATTTTTAGATTTTATTCTATGTATTATATCTTCTTTTTTAAGAAATTGGATATCTTCTCACCTATTATTGTTTATTTACAAAAAACAATTGGAAAACAATGTTACATTAGTCAATTATTATTGAATTCTCTTACAGAGCAGGAAAGAATGTTAAAGCCATTTACCTAACCTTTTTTCTATCACTTTTGTTGCTTTTGTTGAATATAGGAATAAAGATAGAATTATTCGTTTTTTAGGAATTCTTTAAAGGATTAACATATAGCTTATAAACAGAAAATCATTTAATACATCTCTTCTCTATTTAATGAGGCCACTTTTTATTTATCTAGTCTACCTTATCGTTTGAATATGATGAATAATAGTTAAATTTTTTAAAATTTAGAAGTTCGAAGCTGAATTTAGCACTTTCATTGATTAGCTTGATCATGTAATCTGCAAATCTTAAAAAGTGAATGCTAGTAGCTTGGAATATTAAGCTGTAATTGTAAAAACGTCACAGAGCTATAAATGATTTAATAAAATGGAGCATTAAGTAGTTAACTAAATCATATTAAAGCTAGGATGCTAATATATAACCATTACAGTAGGACTATCTTTTAGCTCTATGAATGAATATGCTAGTTATAGGATTGTTAATAGTCTAAAAATAACTCTATTCAATAGTTAATTAAGTCAATAAAGATGGAAACTAAAAAGCACAATAGAGTATTTTATTTAGCACTATAAACTAAGATTTAAATCGCTTTATAGCTTATTTAGTTAAATGCTTAAATTAAAGTAGCTATCAAATCAATTATATCACTTTTTATATAACATAACATTTATACCTTAGTATCATTACCAACTTAATTGTCTAACTTTATATATAAATTACCATCAAAAACATATAAAATAATAAAAATTGAGAATTAACCAAAGTAAACAAAATGGTAAATGCTTAGAAAGAAGAAAGGGAATGCTAGAAATAGTTAATGTGAAAGTGGAGGATAATAATAAAGTAAGGCTGTTATAAGCTTAGATTAAATAGAGAAGCAATTTCCTAATTAAAAAGAATAATAAAATCAATGCAATTCTAAACTAAGGAGATACTAGAAAATCCAAGATTCAGAAAATTCTATTTAATAAAAGCTTAAAAAGTAACATTACAAACTGAAAACCTGTGTAATGATGAAAATTCAAATGTAAGTTTTAAAATGATTTCAATAATATCGATAGTTTAAAACAAAATAAACCAAAAATATCAAAGATTTAAGGTAGCAAAAGAAATAAATAAAAATAGAGCTAAAGCAGACATATATAGCAAAATTAAAGCTAATAACAAATATCAGTTAATTCCAAAGTCAAATCGAATACTATTTCTACAAAAATTTTCCAAGAACAATTTATCTCAAAAATATTTTACCTACTTAGAGCTTAGATGCAAATAGTGTCTAATTTGAAGAATATTTATAATGGAAATCTGAAAAATTATATAATATCTGGTAAAAATATATGAAAGACAATATAACTCCTAAGTAAAAATGAAGAACTAGTATATATATTGGTTTAAGCATATAATAAGGAGTAATAATCCTCTTTAGTAATAGAAATAAATGTGATTTTTAATAAATTAGCCTATCTTTACATATTATTTGGTTGATAAAGAATCTTATTCAGCATTTAAACATAAAGTAGAGAATTAATTCGCAATATGAAAAAGGATTTTAACAAAAGCAATCTTTACAGTTAGTTTTATTTGATTAATAACTTTAAAAATATATTTCCTTTATTACCTGAGACTTAGGATATATAAATTAGTTTAAGGACTTAGATTAAAATTGTTTTCATCTTTACATAAAATTCACCACTTCAAATACTAGCAAATACTCATTTTGCTTTCATAAATTTAAATTCCTATTTACTTACTAGTAATTGCTGAGTTCATATGTTTGACTAAGTTAAAAGAAATTAATAGACTTGCAAGTTTAGTTAATTAATTTACTTCAAAAATGTATAATTTACATGAGTCCTTAGTGCTGATTTTAGAATTTCAGTACAAAAGCACTCTGGGATGTAAGTTAAACTGTATTAATTTTTATGCTAGCCAATGTAAAGGGCAGGCATGCTTGAGAATATGAATACTGCATTAGAAGAAGAAATAGCAAACTAATTATAATAAATGTATGTAATCATTTCTATCTTGGTAAGTTTATAAATCTATATAATTCAGTCCAAAACTCATGAGCTGCTGTCTTGTCTAGATGTCTTTTGTTTTTATACACTTCCAATTTTTTAACATTCCATTGCTTTATTTCTTCCGCATCTGGCATATCAGCATACTTCATATAAAAGCCTCTCATTCGAGTAAAAATGTATGCCATGCCTTTGTTAGTTAAACTTTTACTTCAGTCCTTAAATTGATAAGCTGGGCCTTAGACAAAAATAGCTACAATTCTTCTATAATGGTTAGATGTGAATGAAATAGGTGTGTCATAAATCTCAAATATGATCTCCTTATCCTTAAATCTTTTCTTTACTTCAAGTGGTTAGTTATAAACCTTATTCTTATGCTCGATTTCACTAGGATCTACATAAATACTCTTGGAGAAAAATTGAATGCAGTTTGAGAGGTAAATATTACCAGCAACTCCATTACCAGGAATCATTATTATAGGTTTACTTTTATCTCCCATTTCATTAACATCTTATTCTATTGACTCTATAAGGCTTTAAGTAGTAGTTGACTCTCGCTTTCTTTTCATTAATTCAACTGACTTCAAACAAATTTTAAAGAAACTCTAATTTTCACAAGAAAGTAAGTTCTGTCTAGTAGTTAAAGGCCGCTCTAGTTTTTAAATATACTATATTAAAGTCAAAGACTCTTGTTTTTACTGCACTACCTTTTGAATGGGTAAATCATGTGTGTTTCCTGCAAAGAAGTTAACAAGTTCATCTTAATCAATCTTCGAAATCATTTCTACTCCTATTTCCTAAGCTCCTTTGATATACGAAGACATAGTTTCATTTTTATTTTTCATATAATACCAAATAGATCCTAAACTATAAGTCTTGTCACCTACCTTTGACTTCCATCCTGTTTCATCATTCAGATTATATTTATTATTTCCTATTATTAGTTTGCCATTCATGCATTCTATCTTTTTCCCCCTCATTCAGAAATCTCTTAGCTACTCTAGTGAATTCATATTTTTTATTTAAGTTGGAAGCAAAAACTTTAATAAATTTAGTCCTTTAAACAAAAGCAGATTCAACTGATATTCAATTAGCTGAGTTAGAGAAAATAAAGCCAATATGATTACCAAAGCTGACTTCTTACCACTAACTCATAGGGATATTTATTCAAAGCACTTATAACTATTTTAGCTTATATTTCTAGTTAATCCTGCTAACCTTCGTTTCACATAAGCCAAGCTTTACTCTTCTAACTAAGAGACACATAAAATAAATGATTAATATCTTTCGCTAAAGCATTGAACTAATAGCTTTCTTTTCAAGTATTTTTTAAATTAGGCTTTAAAAAGTAGCAAACAGCTACTAGTATAATATAAAAAGGCTAATTCAAGTATTAGGAATTAATTACTTTCTTTAAACCTAAAATTAAACTAGCAATACTGATAGTTAAGATATCACTTTGATTCCATTCGCTTACTATAAAAACCCAAATAAGATATCCATTTATTGTCTAGTTTAATAAGGATTAGAACTTCCTTCTATGAAATAATATTATTAGGTATTCAATGAATATAAGGAAGATAGGGAGTGTAAATTAAAATTAATATATTAGAAGTTAGTATCATATTTCATGAATTTACTCAGAAGTCTTCGAATATAAATCTATTAGTTTTGACTTCCCTCCTGTTTCTCCTCCTAATCTTTAACCTTATCCTGCAAATAATGTTTCCTTTTAATCACTCTGCTATTAAGGCTTTCCAGGCGCTGGCATATTCTGTGCGTAAACTTAAGGTTGTGATTAGACGTTTGAAGGTTGCTATTGTTAAGAGGAGTCGTTACTTTTCCATTATTAAGCTTAATTTTGAATGAATCTAAAAGGTCCAAATTCAGCATCTTGGGTTGATTGACTAAGTTATATAAAGTTAGCATTTTGCTTAAGCTTTTAATGCTCTAATTTTAATACCAAATCGCTAGAAATGATAGTCCATTGCATTTTTTAGTAGATATCTAGCATTAATAAAACTTACGAAGGTATCCTACTATCATTCCTATAAAAAGTGAAGAGCTTAGAGACCCATTAAAGAGAGTGATGATCGCTAAAAAAGTGAGAGGATAATATTTGGACTAAACAGTGAAGGGAAGTAAAATAAATCTGAATAAGAAGTTCTTACCCTCTTTGCTCATCAGGCTTTTTGTTACAAACTATAACTAGATTAATCATAAAAATGGTTCATAGGCCATACATTGGCTTAGTCATAAAGCTTTAAGTTATATTAGCTGTACTTGAAATTAAAGCGATAAGTAGATAAAGGATATTACCAGCCAGGTTATTAAGAATGAAAAAAGCAGCATATTATATGGTACCTAATTACTATTCTCTTACTATTGAGTAGTACCAATAAGAAGCACATCCTAAAATTAATTCGATAAAAGAGGTGCAAACAAACGGTGAAGTTATCATAGTCCAGAGCCATAGGTTACGAATAACAATCGCAGGAACATTTATTAAGAAGCTTATAAATTTAGGAGTTATTCAATTCAGTATGTAAGTAGTCACTTAAACCTGTAATGTGAATCTAAATTAGAAAATTACTTCGCCCATAGAGGAGTTAAGTTCCAGCAGCTTTTGAGTTAATTTCAAATTAATTGACTCTAATGATTAATACTAGGATTTTACATCTTTAATATAAGGGTTTCTAATAACAATTAAAAGCTTTATTCTCTTTATTTTATAAACTACTAGAATTTTAGTTCTTTTTATATAAACATTTAGCCTACTTATTCTTATCCTTCTATATTATATATGCTATACTACAAGAGCTTCTATCTTGCTTATTTGGAAAGTTATTGAAGGCTTTTATTATCTTTTTCAGTTTCTGCAGCTTTTTTGGAAATTATTTTCTGCTTTTGAAACCAGAAAGTTCTAGTTACTTCTTTGAGGTTTTTCTAAGCAAAGCTTTTTATACTTCGACAGTCTAATGGTTTCAATGAAGTCTACAACTAAAATGTATTCTATTAAATTTCTAAATAGCAAATAAAGAAGAAACACTATAAAAAACCCCAAAAGAGAGTAATTTCCCTTAAGGATACAATGAGATAAGCATCTAGTAATATGGTTTTAGTAAGGAAATGGTAAAATCTTATAAAAGAGCAAGCAACAGTAAGGATTAATAAGCTAAATGATGCTAAAATAAAATTAAGAATAAAAGGAACTTTTTTATAAGATAAACTTAAATAAAGCTATTAAACAGATTCTATATTATAAAGAAAATGGAATTTAACAAGAACCCTGGTGGCTTTAATTAATAGTAAGATTTATACCAAAACTAAACCAATATTCAAAACTTCCCTTAAGTGAATACTTATAAATAAGATTTTAGCTAGTAATAAGGGAACCAAAATAACCCTTTAAATTATGGAGCTGGGTAGCAATGAGACTTGTAGTTTGCAAAGCCTTAGATATAAGGGAATATGTAGAATTATTAGACTTTAGAATCAAAACCTTAAATATAAGAAACATAAAAGCAGTAGCCTAACTAATACATTTAGTCTTAATAGTAAGGAAACACTCTTATCTTCAAACCTTAAATCTAGACTATTACGTAGCAATAAGCACCTACTATCTAAAATCCCGTGTTTTAAACTAACCTATAACAGCCAACTACAAACTTCTAGTATAATTAAGGAAATCCTTAGTCACTAGCACTGAAAACAGCTATTCCTTAAGGAAATAACTAATAATAAGGCTATGTAAATAATTAGCAAATGATAGGAATCTAGTAGCCTTAAAACCCAACAAGCAATTAGATTAATTTTGAATATAAGCCTTCAATATAAGAAAACTATTAAAATCCAGGAAATTAAGTATAAAACTATGGATTTGCTTAGAAACAAGCATTCTAAGAAGAGCAGAAGTAAATTACTCCTTAAAGTTTCAAATAGTAAAACTTTACAAATAACGTAGAACGCTCTGAGTTTATTGAAGTTTCATAATCTATACTAAACACGCAAGATTAGCAACTAATAAACCAAAACTTCGACTAATATGATCAAGAATTATAGAATATTATCAATAAAAAGTACGAAGATGAAAATGAACAAATCAAAGATATATTGGAAACAATTAGAAAGTCATACTCGAGTGAAATGGACTAGAAGGTGCAGACAAATTAGCTAGAATATTTGAGCTAGCAACTGGAAGAAATTGAGAAGAATCAATATGAGACAAATTAGATGGTTCAAAATATCATCAATAAATTGAAAGGATGAGCCTAAATAAACTTATATATCAATTTTTTCTAATTCATTAAATTACAACTTTAGATAAATTTTCCTCAAAATACGCTAAGCATTTAGATTTTAGTTAAAGATTCTTTATAAATGTATTACTTAAAGGTTTAGAATCTATTTCCAAAGATAGAAAAAAGCTACAAATAATAGGTTGTATTATATTAGTTATTCTCAGACTTGGCGCTTATTTTTTAATATCTTAGTTATATATTCTAATAAGCTATCTCATCACTTAAGCTTAATCTTAATCTTAAGAAGCAAATTTAAAGATAATTAGATTTATTCACATTTAGATAAGTACCCCTTCATGTTACCTTCTTTACCCTTGTATCTAAAATTAACTCTTTTATAGGAATAGTAAATGCAGATGCGAAACACAAGATAAGAATAAAGAAATGCATAGATTAAAATAAAATGTCTAACTATCTAATTAAGTACTTATATGACTAGCTAGCATTCATTACTCTAATTCTATTTAATTATTAACTGAGTAATTCATATAAAAATTGGCTTTTTAAAGCTTAGGGATATTTAAATAGAAGGAAGCTATAATCATTATATTTGATACCAGATTGTTGTTTGTCAAAAAGCTTTATTAAATAAGTCTTTAAAGTAATACAAATACTCTAGCTTAATAGATTGAAGCATTAGTTTAATAATTTTTAAAAGGATCTACCACTTGAAGGAATGAATGACTACTTTAGTAAGCGGTATTTTAAGTTATTAGTTATAATAAAGAAATAGCTTACTAATCTTTCAATAAAAGTGCTTCTTCAAGTATCTCCATTCTTATGTTCAGTTATATGCTTCTTTTATTTTAAATAATCAGAAGGAACTTTATTTGATTTTTTGAGGCATTAACTTAGACTAAGATGCTTTAAAGATTTTGATATATACCTGGATAACTTTTTATAATAATCTATTTTCTAATAAGTTTGAATAGCTTTTATGTATTAAAGAATTCAGCTTTAGTTTAAGTGTAATCTATTCAATTGTAAAAGTGAAACTAAAAATATAATCAAAAAGTGCTCTTGATCATCATACGATAAAACTATTCGACTGTTACTTTTCCATCGTTGCTTTCGTAGTAATCTCTAATCAGTTCCTCAATAGCTTCATCTGTCACATGCTCACCTATCTCTTTAGCTACTCTTTTGAAATCAGTTTTATCCAAAACTCCAGATCCGTCGGAGTCCATCAGCTAAAATACTCTGCTTATACCTTCTCCCGTCTCATTATCTCCAAGTTTATACTATAGCATGTTCATGAAGTCAACAAAATCAATCAAGCCTCCTTTCATTTTTTTTTCTATTTGTGTGATCATATTTCAGATAGTGGTATATTTCTCATCAATTGCCAAACGTTGCAAATAAACGCGCATATCAGCAATATCAATATATCCATCTCCTTTCTTGTCAAACAAATCAAATGCCTCCTTGATTTCATTTACTTCTTCCTCAGTGAAGTCATGAAGCTTTTTCATGTTAATCTATTTCTTTTTTGACTAAGGCGTTTACTCAGTATTTTTAGATGCCATTATTAACTTTTCAAATTAAAACTATAAAACCAGAAAAATAGTTAAGTACTAAGGTAATTACAAATATTAAGAAACTAAGGAAGATGAAAAAACCTTTAATATGTGAGCATTTAATCAAATACAGTGAAACTTCATAACTTCTAGTCTTCTTCACTATATCTTAGCTCTATAAGCTTTAACCTATCATTATCTTAGAGTTTTTAAACCTAAGCTTTATTAAATTTAGATTCCAGAATTTTAATTTAACGAGAGTTAAAGTTTAGCTCTAGCTTAGCTCTGGCTATCTAAAATGCCTATTAAAAGGTACAAATTGCTTAGTTTTCTTTATTTAATTAAGCTATAAAGTAAACTTAGACCTTTTATTTAAGTGATTAGACATTAAGAGTTGTATATTTAGGCTTAAATTAGCTATTAACCATATCACAAGTATCTAAGTTAAAACTATTGAAGAGTTATAATTTTAAAAGCATAACAGTCAATTATCCTTTCACTAGTAGCATAAGATCATAAAAATAAGTCTGATCAATATGGATAAAAGCAAGTACTATAAGAAAAGGAAAGTTTCTTATATAAAGGTATGATAGTTTAAATAAGTAAAGGATTCTAAAAGAAGGATTTAGCAAATAGTTTCATATAATCAAATTTAAAAAATTCGCTTATTTTGAAATAATATTCAGTTAGAACTTAATGGAGTAGAATGCTTTTGATAAATCCAAGTAATTTTTTTGTAAATTAGATTTGATAAAGAAATACAGGCTTGAGCAATTAGAGTACCAACTAAATAATGCTATGATTTTCAGTAAAAACTCAAAAAAAAGTTTATCCACTATCCTAAAATCTCCCCTATAGTGGCAGATCCTAATAATTAAGACTTCAGGTTAATTTTACTAAATTGTGATGAAAAAGAAACTAACGAAATAGCTTAAAGTCATAAAGTCACTAGTGAACAAACTAAAATTACGTTGAAATATGAGAACTTAAGCTACCAAGAAATTTTAAGGTAAATCTTACCTAATGAATTTGAAATTCCTAAGGGTTTTGAAATAGTGGGACATATTGCTCATTTTAACCTGAAAGAGCATCATTTACCTTATAAGCATTTGATAGGGCAAGTTACTTTAGATAAAAATAACGCTATTACAACTGTTGTTAACAAGACTCAAAATATAAGTCACGTGTTTAGATTTGCAGAGTTAGAAGTATTAGCAGGTGAAGATAATTTAGATGTATAAATTAAGGAAGGAAAATGTATCTTTAAGTTTAACTTAGGGAAGACATATTGAAGCTCCAAGTTGCACCACGAAAGAGATAGGATTCTCAATATTTTCACTAAATATCAAAATTAATGAGCGAGAAAACTTAAGATGTGCGATATGTTCTGTGGTGTTGGACCTTGCTCCATTAGAGCAGCTAAATAAGGCATAGAAGTATTTGCAAATGATTTAAATCCTCATTCTTATGAAAGCTTATTGAAAAACGCGGGGTTAAACAAAGTAAGAGTGTAAGCATATAACTGTGACGCAAGGGAATGAATAGTTAAGATGGTATAAACCACAACTTTTGATTTTGTAATTATGAACCTACCTAAAGATGCTGTCGAGTTTTTAGATGTATTCAAGAATGCTTTTCCAACTGAAATATGAAACGAAGATCAACTACCCATCATATTCGTTTACTGCTTCTCAAAGGAAATAAATCCAAAGTAGGAAATCCAAGAAAGGATCTTTAAATTATGGAACTACACGTTAGAAGATTTTAACGCCCATAAAGTAAGAGATATTTCTACTAAAAAGTGAATGTTTTGTATATAATTCAAATTGCCTAAAGAAGTTGCCTTTAAAATCAGTGAGGAAAGCGGTTAGAAACGGAAACACGCAGAAATGGAAAACATTGAAGAAGAGAAAAAGGAGCTTAAATGATTCGAATATCTAAATTTAATTAATCTAATTTTTAGTATCACATTCTGTAGATTATCGATCCTTAATATGTTTACATAAATTGAGGTTCTCAATGCTTCTTATAAGAATCTTTTAAGTAAGCATTAAAAAGATAATATAGTATCTCGAAAGCAGCACTTTAGTATATAAAACTAGCCTTATGAATACTTTACAAGAGTAATAATAATTTAATACCTATAAAAGTAGAATTAGTCATAGCTAAAAAAACATTACATTAGGATAAATTAATAAAAGAACATTCTTCAGCTAGTTTTAGCTACAAGATAGATCTAATTAGGTTAAATTAGTATATCTTATATAAAATTAAAAAGGATAGTAATTAGAGAGTGTATGAGTAAATATAAATTAGAATCTATATAAATAGAGAAGATGCTATATTATTATATATGTAGTTAGTTCCAAGCATACTTTTTAGACTCTATTAATATATATTATTGATGCTTAAGTTTAAATATAATTTAAAAATGCTTAATTAAGTATATAAAGATAACTATTTTGCTAAAAGTTCTAACTTTTAACTTAACAATAGTTTATAAAAAGCCAAAAAAGAAAAAGAGAAGTAAGGATATCTTCAACTATTATAGAATTGCTTGCTATTAAGCTTGTATAGTAATCAAGTATATTAGGAGTAAGATTATGATAAATATACATTGGAAAGGAAAAATTAGCTAAAACTAATGATTATTGTAGGAATCACTTCATTCTCTATACTTAATCTCATAAATTTTGCATAAAAGGTAATAAAATAAACAAGCAAGAGTCTAGAGCTATTCTAATACTTAAATACTCACAGCATCCATATTATTTAATTCCAATCTTCCTTTTTAGATATATCATTATTACACCTATAACATCCAATAATTTTAAATCCAACCACTAAGCTTTCTTATTTGCTTTATATAGATATATTTCATATTTATTATAAACAAAAGCTATAAAGTTAGCTTGATGATGAGTAAAGCATTCAATAAATAAATTCTAACACTAAGTTTGTAGAAATAAGGAGTAATAAGTTGTTAAAGCTGAAATTAAAAAACAATCTACTAATGAAGTTTTACTTGTTAGGTGATTTTAATAAGTAAGGGAATAAGTAATTTGTATAAAGCTATTTTTGCTTTCTCTTCTAGACTAATATTTGAGTAGGTTAGCTCATTTCTATTTAATCAAGTATTTCTAATCTAGATTAACAAATTTTACTGTCTTCATGTTAATCATGGCATTATTACTTCAAGCAAGAGTTTAGAGTCAATGTAGATAAGGCAATTATCTAGTTATAGAATGAAGAGGAATAAAGGAATATAAGTTTTTAAATTAAAAAGGGTATATTTAAGTCAAAACTTTGTCTAGTTATATTAGAACGAAATGCAGAGACAAGCTTCAAAAGATTCTGTCAAAGTAATTAAAAAAGTCAATCTGAAGGTTTGCTAGCATTTATTAAAACTAAAAGGAAGAAAAAAAGCACCCTAATTAAAATGACTCTCTAAAATCTGTAAATAATAATAGATCTAGAATGTCATTACTTTATTATGCATTTCGAAGACAAATTTAAATTGATGGACTTCTGCTTTATATTTGAAAATGAAGACATAAATTAATGAAATTATTGCTTAGACTTTAGAGACTAAATAAAGGATAGGAGAAGTAACTGGAGCAATGAATGCTAGCTTTATAAAGAAAGATTTGGGAACAGATTAAGAAGAATCAGGGAGTGAAATTGAGGAAAAAAGATTAGCGGTAAGCAGAAATACTTTAATCTTCAAAGATAAGTTAACCCAAAATATGTACCTTCAACATCTTTATAACGAAGGATTATTTTTAAGGCAAGAGTATAAGGAAAACTTAATAATAATAGCAACCTATTTATACCTGGTTCTTACTATATGCTTAATTAATCAAGTTATAAGCATAGTGATCTTCAACTAAGATGCTAGCTTTACAATAGCATAGGCTATAGTTATTCTAATAATAGGAGTCATTGGATGCTTTATATTAATTATGATGATTAGAAATGAATTATGAAGACTAAACTCAGCTCCTTGTATTACTTTCGTTCTTTCTTTATTGCAGGCTTATTTGATATTTTTCGATAGATAATTCATAGAAAAAAATTTTGAACTTGATGTAAAAGGACAAATTGATAGCAGTCTCTTTCTATTTATTACTTTATTCATAGGATATCAGTTTCTACAAAGCAGCTATATAGGAATAGCAACTCTTTCCTCAATTACCTGTATTTTCTATTTTGCAGCCTGTATATTTTCCAATAGATAAATAAGCGAAGTAGTTTTCTCTGTTGTAGTCTTAATTTTTGGATGCTCTGTCTTGAATAAATATGCATTTCAGAAAGACAAAATAATGAAGACTATCTGAACAATCAAACTTGAGAATAAAAGCTTAGACAATGCTAGAAGAGCTAGTATGGCAGCAGTTGTAAGTGAAGTGTAGGATAAAAGAAGAATCAGAAACTCTATTACTATCACTAATTTTCTTGATAAAGCACTGAATAAAGGAGAATTTACAGATATTGAAAGAATTGCTTTCTTAATGAATTCAGCTAAGTCTGTTATCTAAAATATTGGAGATACTATTATTTATAGTAACGTTTCCAAGCAATGCACTTAAGCTTTCAAAGACCTCGAACTCGCTTAAAAAGTTCTTATAAAGAAAGAAAATTTATGGGAATTCGATGTTGACAAGCAACTTAATCAGTATTAAGAAGTTACAGAAGATGATCGTAAATTCGTTAAGCAGCATTACTAAGATCCAGTCTTAAAAAGTGAAGAACTGTAAAAGCAAGCAGACTTATAGAAGAAAAGACCATTAGTAAGAAAAAATACATTAACCACTTATTAGAAACCTTCATAGTAGGATATTAAGCAAAAATAAAAGAAAGGAAAAGAAGTATTAATGATTGATTATAGTCTTCCAGAAATTTTGAACATCCTGAGTTAAGTGGGTACTAATTGGAACTTTGATTGCTTCTTTCTAGAAACATTGACAAACAATAAATGCTTGTCAACGGTAGCATGTTATTTGTTTAAGCATATTCTATTCGTAGACGAAATTTTCTAAATAAAGGAATAAATTTATGTTAAATACTTCTAGTTGATCGAATAACAGTACGCAGATAACCCTTACCATAATAGAAATCATGCTGCTGATGTAGCCTGCTCTTTGGTTTATTTTATCCTTAATTCTCATCTTAAAAACTCTTTTGATAATATCGATAATCTTTGTGCTGCCATTGCCGGATTTGGCCATGATGTGGGACATCCAGCATTGAATAATAGATTTCTGGTAAACGGCCAAGAAGAACTAGCACTTACTTACAACGACTTTTCAGTTCTAGAAAACTATCATAGTTCGCTTACCTTTAAGACTATGAAGCAAAAAGATGCCAATATTTTAGGAGCTCTTTAAGCATAAGAGTACTAATTCGCTAGGAAACTAATTGTTGAAATGATTCTAGAAACTGACATGGCTAAACATTTTGAATCGCTAGCAAAATTCAAAAATAAAGCTTTGACAGATAAGCAATTTTCAACTGACAATGTAGACCATAAAATATTGCTGCTGAAAACAGCGATTAAATGTGCAGACATAGGTCATTCAAGTAAAACGTGGGATTTACATTATAAGTGAAGTATGAAGGTTGTTCAAGAATTCTTCAATTAGGGTGATATTGAAAAATAGAAGAAGTAGCCAATTTCTATGTATTGCGATAGAGAAACCACTAAAATTCCTGCTTCTTAAGCAGGTTTTCTAAAAGTAATCTGTATACCTTTGTTTGAAGCATGGAACGATCTCTTAAAGAGTGATCAAATATAAGAGGTTTGTATTGAATAGGTCCATTTAAATTTGGCAGAGTGAAAAGCAAGAAGTAAATAAAGAGTTAATAGCTAGGGAAAGCCAACTACTAGATAGTCTAATTGTAATATAACTCCTGTTGAAATAAAGAATTCATAGACTTTTGTTCTCAATTTTAAAGATCATAGTGAGAAGATTAACTAGATAGCTAATGAAAATCTTAAAAGCCAAGCATTTGAAGGAAAGTAAGGATTTGACGATACTGAACTTTAGTCATAAAAAAAGAACTCTAAAATAAAGAAATTCAAGCAGAGCATAATTGAAGAAGTTGAAGAAATAGTAGATAATTCTGACCAAACTAAAATTTAAAGCGAAAGCTCGATAGAGAATAAAAAGGATATTACGAATGATCAAGGCTAAGGATATTCTGTGATAAAGCTTTAGAAAATAGATTTGAACTCAATTACTAAAATGATTGAAGAAGTAGAGTCATTGAAAACACCAAGTGATAGATCAGACATTTGATATTTAAATGTTGTTTCTTTAATTTACTGGATAATAAAATTTAAATGTGGAAGTATTTTATAAGCATTAGATTTTTTGGCTTTATAAAATATGGTGGAAAATTTCCAAATCCCAGAAAAAACTCTCCCAGGAGGCGGTAAAATGTAGTATTTTGGCTTTGGTACCTTTGCAATTGATGAGGCTAGAGGTACAGAGCTAATTTGTTCAGCTGTTAAAAACGGTATCCGTCATTTTGACACTGCAACAGTATATGGAAACTTCCACATTTTAGAACCTGCTTTTAAGGAAGTCTTCAAGCAGGGACTTTGCAAAAGAGAAGAGTTATTCATAGTAAGCAAAAATTGGTGTACTGATTAGAAAGAAGTTAAGAAATCAGTACTTGGCTCTTTAAAAGATTTAAGTCTAGAATACTTAGATCTTCTCTTAGTACATTGGCCTTTTGCTTATAAAGTCAACCAAGATGGATCAAAAGAATTGGAGTTCGTTTCAAGAGAATCAGTATGGAGATAGTTTGAAGATGTAGTTGATGAAGGTCTAGTCAAATATATTGGTGTAAGCAACTTTAATTGCATTCTTTTGTATGACACTCTCTGCTGGAATAGAATAAAGCCAGTTTGCAATTAAACAGAGCTACAAATTTATTATTAGCAGCCACATTTAGTTAAGTTTTGTTTAGACAATGATATTCTACCTGTTGCAAGTAGTCCTTTAGGAAACAATTACTTGCAATCTTTAATAAACAATGTTTAGTTCAATGCATTTGAGGAACCAGTAATCAATGAAATTGCCAAAAAACATACAGCAACTCCCGCATAAGTAATGCTGGCTTGGAATATCTAAAGAGGTGTAGCTGTAATACCAAAAACTAGCAGTCTACAAAGAATTCCCGAAAACCTAAAATCAGTTTAGCTTAAGCTTGACGAAGAAGACGTGAAAAGAATTCAAAGTTTAGATAGAGATATGAAAATCCAAGAAAGTCACAAAGAATACTTTTTCCCATGCTTTAGATGAGAAGACAATAACTATTAATATTATAATTAAAATGCTAAATGATCAATATTTTAATATAAGCACTACTTATATTACATACCACACAATCTTCACTTATTCATCTTATTAGCAGGAATCAACTCTATTCATTCCATAGTAAAATAAACTTCTTATCTATTTATTTATTAACTTTATTTACTTAACCTCCTTTTTATTTATATATACTCCAACTGAGTAATTTCAGAATCAGATTATACGTTTTTATCAAGAAACTGCAATAAATTAATCAAGTAAAAAGGCATATAAAATCTATAGTCCTAACTATACATTTTTTATCTAATATAACGAAGATCTAGCTTTACAGTTGATCAAATCAAGCGAGAAGAAGGTTATTTATTTTCTAAGTTATAAAATGAGTATATAGTAAACATCATTGCTATCTTGATCTTTATTTGCTTCAGTTATAAAAGAATAACTATATGTTTAAAACGATATTTGAAGTAAAAGCTTTTAGTTGATACCTTATTTTTAAAAGGTTACTTTAAGAATATTAATAAGATACTAGGAAATGATCAGGTATAGTTTATTATATTATATCCCTTTTTATATATTTCAGTTAAAAATCTACATAACTATAATTTTAACTTACATAGGTTTTTGATTTGTTAGCTTATTCATTTTATAAAAGCTAATAATATCCATTTATAAGTTAAAATCAAGCATAATCATTTTTTGATTAGATCTTAATTAAATAGCTATTAAAAGGAAAGAGTTTGTGATAAGAAAAGTCTAAGGGTAAAGAGGATTCACTTTAATATGTATCTATATTCGCTAATTTTGAAGTAGAAAATAGTCCATTTCTATATTAATAAAGCAATCAAATTTTAAACTGCTA
Organism: Loxodes magnus; assembly: GCA_946699065.1. NCBI lineage: Eukaryota > Ciliophora > Karyorelictea > Loxodida > Loxodidae > Loxodes > Loxodes magnus. Next base: position 418,553 of record CAMPDV010000098.1, read on the forward strand.
TTTTGTAATCGGCGCCAAGCTTTTTAGTATTTTGTGTAGTTGAAACTTAAAAATTATTAGTTTTCAAATCTAAAATTAATAGGCAACCATGCTTCTCGCTAGGATGACTTTCATCTAGAATCATAACATTATATCATTTTTTATATCAATTATATGAGAAAAAAGAGATATTACAATTATTGAACTTAGGATATGAAAGAAGAAGTGAAAGGTAGTATTTAATATATTTCTTTAACGACTATGCAACTACTCCTATTAATACCTAATACTAATATAGTAAAGAAAAAGATAAAAAGATAAAAAGGTTTATTAAGAGATCGAATTTGCTGTTCTATCAATTTTATACCACTTACTAGTAAACTGAGAAGTAGAAATAACAAGAGATTTTATTTAGATCTAGGTTATATAATAAAATAGAAGGAGTTGGCAAATAAACAACTTACAAAAGTTCTAATTTCATTTTAAAAAGGTTCTTGGAGATGGTTAATTGATATCTGAGTAAATGTTTATAAGCTTATGTAATCTTAATATTGGAGATATGTAAAATTCATATAATAAGCAAAAATTAAAGTTAATGTTAAGAATAAGATAAGTAAATAAGTTAAAAAATCACTTTTTAAGTTTTTTATTTCTAGATTCTATAACATCTCCCCCGGCTTTCCTTTTAATCACTCCATAATCTTTTTTTAGCTTAGCAAAAGTAGGCGTTCCATTATAAATAAACTCATAAATTTACTTTAAAGGAACTGATAGGTTTTCGCTTTTATACTCAGGTTTACAATCAATTTCAAAAATAAACCTGCACAAATTTTATCCAACTTAAGTAAAGTTTTCATATTATTTATAAAATCCAGTACGCTGTTTATCAGCCTTAAAATAGTATATCTTAGATACATCTAAATTTTATATATCTCTCTTTTCTTAAGCTTCGATATTAAAAATATCTAGGTTTTCTATTATCTGATTCTATCTCATTTTCATAAAATGCTATAGTGCTTCTTCTACTATATAGCAGTAAGTTACTTATTACCCATGAGCAGCCTTCACTCTTTTGATTAGATGCTTATTACTTGAAAGTCAATTATTTTCCTTTTTAAATATTCATTTAATTTCCATTCCATTGAATAAGTTATATTTAAAAGGTCTTTCTGATTCATCAGGGATTCTTACATCGTTTTCAAATTCATCCTTAAATCTTACAGGTCCATATAAGCAATCTTCACAGAATTTCCTATAATAGACTAAATCATACTAAGGTTTTTATACTATTTATTTACATTCATAGCAAGAATTCTTTTTCATTTATATGTAAAGTATCTTCCAAAATACTTATCTATCTTATTCATTCTATAGCTTCATTTCCTTTTGGTTCTATTATACTGATTCTTCTTTAAATTCATTATGGCAAATTTAGCATCATAACTCCTAATCTCATCCTATAGCATATCATTCTTTATTTACAAACTAAAGTGTTTTTGTTATCTCCTTTCCAGAAAAATATTTAAAGACTTATTTGAAAACTCTTCTTAGTGGACTTTATTTCATTTATACGTGATTGTCAAGCCATTGCTAAGAAATGCAGATTGTTGGGTTGAAAATTATTTTTTCTGATTTCTTTTGCTTTAAAATATATTTGGCTTCCGTTATTTCTTCGTAATTCAAGCCCTCTGATTATAGAACTCTTACATATTTATCATGCAATTACATATCAGATCAACATTCCAAACAACTTATTCTAAGTTTAGGTTTTTTCTCATCAGTTTCATCCACAACAATAAGAGAAACGTCACGTAAATTATACTCGCATAGAGTACAACTTTATACTTTTTAGCTACTCTTACTCGAATAATCCTTCTCAAACTGAGCATTAGAGTATAAAACAGCTGATTTAACTTCTAGTTTATCAAACATTTTCCTTATTTTATATCTTATTCTGAATTTCTAGATACTTTATTAATATTTCTTAATTCAAATATTTGAATTTTAACAATTCTCTAAAGCTTTTAGATTTAACGTTAGTCTATTAATTTAAAATTTAGGTTTGCTTTCTTCAAATTAGTTATCTATAAGCTCTTATTTTTTAACTTCCAATCTTTTAATTAAAAGATATAAAACCTTAACTAGTTTGTTAAATGTGGTCTATTTTATTTACTATATAAGAATGCTTGTGCAGATATAATAAATCTCCCTCTGTACTTTGAATGTCCTAGTTTCTTGCTATATTAAAGAATGCTTCATATTAATAAAATAGCTTTTCTCTTCAAATTTTTTAATTATAGATAAAGCCTTTAGATACTAATAGTTTACAAGTTCTTTTTGTTTAGTTCTCCATCCTTACATCTCGTCATTTTAGTAACTAAGTGCTGCTTAAAGGTGGTGATAATATGAAAATTTTTGGGTATAATGAACTGTATTGAAGCTATAGTAATTAAATGCTTTAAAATAGCTAATTTCTTTAACTTAGTATATAAGACTGTTTTATTTCCTTTATTAATTAGATTTTAAACTCTTTGTATTTAATATACTCTTAGCTTATATGTTTTACCTCTTATTTAAGTTAGCGAATCTATTATACGTTTAAATATCTAATTGAGCTTTATTCAAACCTCTAATTAGATGGATTTATTGGTAGTAATAATATGAGAATTGCATTTTAGATATGATAATTTCAGTTGTATTTAAGTATCTTAATGCATGGAACTAAATCTTTTAATGAGTTATAAATAGCAAATTATTGCTTCTATTTAATCCTCTTTCCCTTCTATTTATTTACTTGAATGGAGTAGACTATTTTAAACTCCTATAATACTACCTTATTTTATATTTATTCTTATGCTTTTCTCTTATAATTAGTTCGATATTTCAGAATCCTTAAAAATGCAATTTAAGTAGCCAGATTGAGTCTTGCAGATAAGACTTTAGTCACGACAATTGCTGATATACTACTATAAGGTCTTAGAGATATTAGCTTTACTTCAAAATGTATTATCATTAGCAAAAAATGAGTCAGAGATACCTTTATTTAAACTAATGGCTTATTAAAATAATCTCTTTTAAGCCTAAATTTCTTTCTAAATGACTGCTTACTATACATTTGGATGCAACTAAATAGCCTAATAAACCTTAATATTTATAGCTTTCTTATAACTAACTAGTATAGCTCTTTAGAAATAACTCCAATAAGATTTTAGCTTAAAAGTAGTGATTATTTAACTAATACTTAGCTAGCCAAAAATAAGATATTCTTAGCTTGATGCCTATAGTTAAAATTACCCTCTTATTGGTTTACTAAGATACTCTTTCTTAAACTTAATGATAGTTAATATTCAGATTAGCGTAATTCAAGCTTTGTTTTACTTCTTTTAGATTAGCTAATATAATACTATTTTATAGTATTAGCCAGCATAGGTTAGTAATTAGAAGAATACTATATTAGGATTTTTATAATAATATACTTTGGTTAGAATTAAGATATTTATCTTCATTAGCTCTTTTTTCTATTTGCTTTACTAAACTATTTACTATTATAGATATGCTTAGGAGCTAAACTCAGCATATTAAGTCCTAAATATTATTGATATGATAAGCTGTTTTACAGTACTTAAAATGCTGTCTTTAATTAATTCAAACTAATAAAATATTCCTAAGCTTGTTTCTAATATCCCTTTCTGATAATCTTTGATAGTAACAGTACATTTTCTTCTGTTTATATCATCTAATAAATGAAAAAGCTATATTTTATTAGTCTAAGCAAGATTTCTAAGGATATACTAAGATGTTTATGATGAACTAACGCTAATCAGTTACTTATATAAAGGGGTAGATACTTGTAGCTTGTTTATTTCTGATTACCTGGATTTACTAATAAGAAAATATAACCTTTTGCTTACAAAAAAGAATCATAATTATGGTATAAATTTATTATCTCAAGCTTACTTAAGTTTTAAGGATCTTTACATCTAGTGGTATAGTTACTAAGGCAATGCCTAAAGAAGCTGGCAGTTATATATTATTCTACTATTTCCTTGAATCCCTTAATACTTATAACTATCTAGCATTTGCTTATAGTCTTATATTATTAACTGTAGGTAGGCAAATTGTTGCGATACAAATATTAAATAGCCAAGTATGATTAAGATGATACTAAGATGGACTAGATAATATAATGGCTCTAAGTAGAAAAATAGAGTTGCTAGCAGTATAGTAATGACTAGATATGGTCTAGTGACAGAAATAGTTATCTAATCATTCTTTAATAATAAAAATGCCTAAGTCCCATAAAAGCAAAAAGAAATAAGACAAACATATCTCCAAAGCTTAGTATAAAGTAAAAGCTAAAGAATCTAAGTCTGATAAGTAGACTAAAGGGGAGAAGAATAAAGGAAGGGAAGAAAAGAAGCAGAAGGGAAATAATTAAATTAGCAGTGAGAAAGAAGAAAGCTTCTCTAAATAAAAAAGGCCTAATTCTGAATTTATTATTGAGGTTATTAAGAAATAGAAGATAGGAAACTGTACTGAATCCCAGCTTTATTGGAGATGAATTAATTGATGTAGAGACATGTTTATGTATTATAAACCTTGGGGCTCAATCTTTTAAAACTAGCGAGCATTGAAATTTAAAGTTTAATCATCAAAGGGTAAAAGTTCTGTGAATAGGTACAAACATGTCAGAATCGCAAACCTAATATATCAAAAATAGAGAGAAGATGACTGCGAGCTTCCCGAAGATCCGACATATACAAGTGGTTATATCAAGAGCCTACAAACAATCTAATAACTATAATGTTAATTCGTTAATTTAGAAATAAAAGAGGAAATTCTATTATTAAAATTACTTTAAATGAAGCTTCTCCTGTTTCTTAAATTAAATAGAGCAAATCTAAAAATTCCAAAATAAAAAGCCATTGAATGTGCTATAAAACTAGAGTTAGTTTATAAGACTTGTTTTATCACTTTGTTTGTAAGAAGAGATTAATCTATAAGTTTTTTTTACTTTGGTCATATTAATTATATGAGATGGTTTTAAGAAAGGAAGTGGAATAAAGAAGAGAAAAGCTATAGGGAGAACTGAAGTATTTATTAACCTTATCAGTAAGATTATTTAACTTAAGATATTATCAATATCTAGTAGCATTTTATTATACTAGCATAACAGTAGCAAAGCTAGATAAATGCTTTTGTATTTAGTAGTCATTAACAGCTAAACGCATCAGTTATACATTTTCTTAAGATTAAAACAAAAGTAAAAAAATGTAGAAAAGCATTAATTTTTCAGCCAGAAATTTGCTATAAAGTTTTTTGAGAGTATAGATATGCACCATTCTTAAAATAACCTAAGATTACTTGTTAAAGATATTTATGAAGTAAAGCTTGTATAATGCTTAGAAAATTTCCGCTTCTTTATTGCTAAGAAGGTTTGAGGAGTTAAGTTGGATAATTGATAACTTGGAGTTTTCTCCTATGATAATAATGGACTTTATTAGCTTAATTAATATCCCAGAACGCTAAACAGTGTATAAGCATGGAGATATTGTAAATGGCTTTTATATCGTACTATGTGGAAAAGTTTAAATAAGTGATAAGGATATCAATTCAGTTTATACAGGATAGTAAGAAAAGGTAGTTAATGTTGTAACCAATGGTATGCTCTTTGGAGAGCGTTAACTGATTTTTAACACACAGGAACTTAGAAATACGTCAGCTTTAGCTGTCTCTTCTTCATATCTTATGTTCATACAAAAGAAACACGCTACTTAGTACTTTTAACGCGTTCTTTCCTTTTTCTGGAAGAATAAAATAACAAACGCTTTGCAACTTCTACCCGAAATAAACTCAATATCAGATTTATAAAGGCAAGATATCTTTTGGAAGCTTCATCTCAAGATGTACTATAAAGGTGAAGTAATTATTAAATAGACTGATTAAGCTAATGGTATTTATATAATATGCAATGGTTAAGTAGGCATTTTTAGGTAAGGAAAGAGCTTCAATCATAAAGGAGAAAACTTTGTTAAGACAATTCAAAGAGGAATAATTTTTGGATATTCCTCATGCATTCCTAATAAGTAGGAATCATATTTCATAGTAGCTTTATCTAAAGTTGAGCTTTTGTATATAAGAAAGGAACAAATTAGCTATTTACCTAATAGGATAATTAAGGGCTTGTATAGAAATACTAATTTACAGATCTCTAAATATGAAGGACTGCAGTTGAACCCTATCAATTTAAAAATAGTTTAGCCTTTAGTGACCATCAATGAAGCAATATAATAAGCTAATTCTTAAATTAACTTCATCAATACTTGCAGTTAAAAGGTTCAGAAATAAAGCTTAATGCATTGTATTAAACTTCCCCTTTTAGACAAAAGAAAAAATAAGAAAAAAGATAAAGGAAAGACAGTTGAAAGCTAAGAAGCAATTAAAAAGTAGAATTAGAAGAAAAAAGTTCAGTGAGAAAAGTTTTAATCAATCGTTGATAAGTAAAAGTCCCATAGAAGAACTATTTCAAATAACATTGACAAAGTAAAGAAATAGGCTTAGGTTGAAAAGATTCAGCTTTTTCGTGAAGTTCCTTTGAAATCTTCCATTAAGGAAAAAAGCTAATTTTATGCTACAGTGTAACAAAATCCTAGTTTGCAAGAATACCCAAAAGTCTAGCAAATAAAATAAAGTAATTAATGGATGACTCCTTAACCAAGACGTTAAGTTAAAATACTCGATTAGTTGAAAATAAGTCTTGAAGCCTCTAAATATGATATGAAATCATAGAAAGCCAGCCCTAAGAAATAACAAGCTACATTTTAAGAAAACATATTCAAACATTTAGAATCATCAGATAACCAGATATTTGGAAAAAGAGCATAGGGGTTTAACAACTGAGTAACATCTGATAGCTTTGCTCTATCTTCCTAAATTTAGTACAAAAGATTTAGAAAAAAGAAAATAATAATAGAAAAACTACTAAGTAAAATGCCTTCTAATATAGATAGAATAAAGCATTCATTTGAATTAACTGCCAAGCGTATTTTTAATTAATTTTATGTTACACTAACCGTTACATAAATTAAGCTTTATTCCTTTGAAAATTTCAGTAAAAAGATATTTTTAAAGGTTTTAAGGTAATAAAAGGGATTTTATATCAAATGCATATTTACAAAGCTGAAGCTTATATATTAAGTAATTCTACTATTATGTATTTCATCTCCTTAATATAGCAAGCAAATATGAAATCAATTTAAGCTTATAGAAACTTTCTTCAGTATACAGACAATTGAGAAGTCTAGGTGCATTAAGAAATTAGTAAAGCAAGAGGGAGTAAAATTAAATTAACTTCTTAACTCTTAATTAAATATTTTTTAAATGTATGATCAGTCTCACAAAACTTCTGATAAATCTTGAGGAAGCTCTTCGATTTCAGTAGAGTAGTGCTTCTCGATTTCTTTTAAGAATTGCGCGTCTTGTGGAGTTACTAGATTAATCGCGACACCTTTTCTTCCAAATCTTCCACTTCTTCCAATTCTGTGCAAGTAAGACTCATAGTTAGTAGGTAAATCATAATTAATGACTAAACTAACTTGTTGAACATCAATACCTCTGGCTAGAAGATCCGTGGTTATCAAAATTCTTGAACTTCCAGTTCTGAATTCTTACATAATCAATTTACGCTCCTTCATGTCCATTTCTCCATGCATTGATGAGACAGTAAAATCATTCTCTCTCATTTTTTCAGTAAGCCACTCAACAGTTCTTTTCTTGTTGCAATAAATGATAGCTTAGTTAATATCAATATTCTCATACAAATCTTAAAGAGTTGGTAGTTTCCAGTCTTCCTTCTCAATAGCAATATAATACTGCTTAATACCCTCAAGTGTAAGCTCGTCCTTTTTAACTAGAATCTTTATAGGGTCTCTCATAAATTCTGCTGAAATTCCTAAAATATCTGGAGGCATTGTTGCTGAAAACAAACAAACCTAAATGTTTCCTGGAAGAAGACGGAAAATTTCCTAGATTTACTCCTTAAAGCCTCTAGATAGCATTTCATCAGCTTCATCTAGTACGAACATTTTGAGAAACTTGGGGTCTAAATGTTTTCTAGACATCATGTCAAAAACTCTGCCAGGTGTTCCAACCACTACATGCACTCCACTTTCCAACTTTTAGATATCTTCTTTGACGTTTGTGCCACCAACGCACGCATGGGTAATTACACCTAAATATTCTCCGAGACTGTTAATAACTTTATCAATTTGCATTGCTAACTCACGAGTTGGTGCAAGAACCAAAGCTTAGCATTCCTTTGATTAAGTATTAACAAGTTGTAAAATACCTACAGCAAAAGTTGCCGTTTTTCCTGTTCCTGATTATGCTTAAGCAATCGTATCGCGTCCCATAATAATAGGCTTAATACCAGTTTGCTAAATTCTTGATGGGCGCTCGAAACCATAGGAATAGATTCCTCTTAAAAGAGGTTCCTTTAGATTCATGTTGTCAAAAGTTTCAATGCGTTCATCCCAATTTGACTCTATCTCAATATCGTTCCCTTAAGCAGGTTCGTTTTCGACCATTATTTTAAAAGCAAAAAAAAAAATTAATTTATACTAATTATAACGGAATTTAATGAGTATAAAGCTATTTAAATCTAATCTTCATAATTCTTTCCTTCTCTACTTAGCTTTACTATTTTAACCGTTAAAAATTAAAAATGCCTACTGTCACCTCCTATAATCCATTTTTTATCCAATGTTCTCCTCCTAATACTCTTAACAATCTCCCCTTAGCTTCTAGAGCCTTCTCCTTCTTAACTATGACTAGCATTTCTTTACAACAAAATCCTTGAAGCTTTTAGCTAAACTAAGACATAGGTTGAATAAAGCACCAAGATCAAGCTTTATTTATTTGTCTCTTTTTTACTTTAGCATAGTCTTATAATAGAGCAGCAAAAGTACTTGCTTGTTAAATCCCTCCTAAAGCTATTGATAATTACCCTTAAACTACTTCGTAATGAGATAACTTACCTTAGTTAATGATATAAAGTAGCTAAAGCTATATAAGATCTTTACTTTCAGTAATGTAGATTACTACTTTATTAAAGGTATAAAAGAGACTTAACTTAACTAAATTTATTGCTCCTAAGTTGCTCTTATAGTGATATAGCTTTCTATACCTTTGTAGAAGCAAGTACTGCATACATATAATACTGAATCTAATCTACTCTTTCTAAATTAGTTAAATACGCAGCAAAAAATGAAGGCTAATTTAATTCTAAATAGCCAATTATATTTTTAGAAAGCTTATAGATTATAAGACATTAATCAGATTTTTAATTAGCTATTAACCTAGAAAGAAAAAGGGCATTCTAAGGGAATTACGATACTTTAGCTCTTTAAATTAATTAACGAAATCCCTTTTATTCGGTAAGTTGGTATTCTCTCTGCTTGGTATTATAGCATTTTTTAGTTTTTCAGACTTAGTTCTAAAACTTAAAAAGGTAATAGAAATGAAAGGAATTTGAAATGCTAAAGATTTCTCTAGAACTTAATGAAATAAGTTAATAAATAAAGACTAATCCATCAATTATAACAATTTTAACCATCTTACTTATATAAAAATCATCAAACTTACGCTTATAGACTAAAGCTATATCTAGCAATATCTATACTAAACTTGTTCTAATTGAATCAAAACTAGTAAATATAGGAATGACAGTGTGTATAAAGACAGTTTCTCAGTAGAAGCTGGAACTATATTCTGAATAATATTAATCTCTGCTTTGATAAGATTATAGAAAAGTATATCAGATATAACTTTCCTATAATACTAAAGAAAGTCCATAAATACCTACCGTTTAAGACGAAACTGTTTAAGGTAAATCTCCTAAAGATAATGAGAAGTAAATAGTAATTTTCTTACCTGAGGAAGTTTTAATTAAAGGTAGTGTATTAAATAGTTTTTCTTACTTAAAATTTTTGCTTTAATTTATTAATAAAATAAAGGATAAAAGTCATATTGCTAAGATGGTTTGTAAGCCAAATTTTACATTCCATAGTTGGCTTAATTTGATTATGTAAACTTAATTAAGCTTCTTTTTCATATTAGGAGTAGAATTTTATAAATAAGCGTATTTAATTTAAGAAATGCATTCCCAATTTTTTTATCCTGCAAATGCTTTATTTTCATTATAATTGATATATCTCTACCTTAAAGAATGAGAGACTAATATCAAAGATAAACAAGTTAGAATTTTTTCAAATAAGAGGTTTGTTATTTAAACTCAGTTCTAGAAATATAATTTAAAGGTAATTTTTTCTAATAAAATAGTTAGATAAAAGTTAATTTAATAGCTTGTGTTGGAAAATTTATCTCAGCTAATTTCTTTTTTACTCTCTTCAGTATTTTCACTCTCTTGTTGTCCTCCAAACGGATTAACTTTTGAATTAGCGTTTACTTCGGAAGACTTTCTTGGCTGAAAAATTGCAATTTCTTCCTCTGGCTCAATGGATTTCCTCTTTTCTGTTATTTTTTCGACTTTTACTTTTTTCCAATCCACTTTATTTGCCTGCTTTTTTTGCTATCCAACTACTTTTTCAACTTATTGCTAGTTCAAAGTTTAAAGTGCAGGATGAGTTTTTAAGCTTTCTGATACCTACTCTTGCTAGCTAATTTTCTAGGTCTAGCAAAAATTTTGCCAATCTTATCTAACAAATTAGATAATATCATTCAAAGGCTTTTTACACTTCCCATCAGAATTATTTAGCACTATTTACAAAATTTAGGGTTGCAGCTCTAAAACATTTAGAACTGGTTTTTGCGTCTTTTTAACTCCATCCAATAGGCTATTAGCTATAAACATTGCTAGCTAATATGACTTCTGCTATTCTTCTAGCAAAAGACTTAGCTTCAGCAGCAGTTCTACAGTTGCACAATTATTTATCAAGCTTTTAACTGCCTCTTATGCTTCTTTAGCTAAAAATTTCTTATCACATATTGCTTTTCTGCATAAAGGGAGAAGTAATGGATCTAGAAGCACTTAAGCATATTCCACTTTCATCATTGCTTCTTTAATCATAATAAGGCAATTTTTTGACGAATGCGATCTGAGATCATCAATCATCTACTATATTTTGAGGATATTATCAGTCAGTACCATCTAAATCTCTTGTATATTGCTTGAAAATTTAATGCATTATCTGAATTTGTCCATAGACAAGAATTAATGCTTCCAAGTTTCAGGATTATTCAATAAGTTAACAGCTTCTTACAAAGTAGTTTCTTGAGGTTAAGACAACTCTTCATAAGTAATGTATTAAACATGCTCCTCCATTTATTTCTTTTAGGATTTTAATTACTTAGAAAATATTATTTTACATCACTTCAATCCCTTATCTTCCTACTTCTATATCTCCTTTATTTACTTTTATCCTATCTATTTATACTTTACCTAGGACCAGCTTAATTAAATAAAACGCTATTCACTTTTATCATTTTTCAAAGATCTTAAGTAGTAAGTATTATTGGTGAGTTTTCACTTGAGAGATTGTTATTAAGTAGCAAGATTAGTTTAACTAAATGAATTCATAATTTGAGTGCCCTAAAAAAGACAACGGCAGTAAATTATGCTCATAAAGGATATTAATTTGAAAGTTTACTTAGAGCTATCCATTATGGTAATTTATACCTATATACATTTCTTTAACTATAAAGGCTATCAAGAGAATTATAGGTAGATCACTTTTAAATATTGTTTACTATTGATAATTTAGCTAATTATCACCCAAAGCTCTTTATTTGATTATTTTTATACATTTGTAGCAAATAAATTTAAACATCCCTGACTTGTAGATAATGCATCTTAGCTTAAGCTACCTATTCGAAGTTTATATAATACCTTTTAATTTTCTTAATAACCAACTTTAGAATGATATTTACTAAATTTAATATGATCCAACTAACTGGCAAAGTATCCCTAGATACTAAGACAGAATAACTGGGAAAATAACCATAATAAAAGTACTAGTAAAGGTATCTTTAGTCATACCTTATAATCTCAATTCCTCCCTCTTTACTATTCAATTGACTAAATAGTCCTACCTTTCTTGTACATAATACCAACCATTTTTATCCTATTCTTATATACCTTTTTTATTAGTTATATAACTATGTTTATTTAACCTATGATAAACTTTATAGGATAAAGAAACTCAAAGAGCAAATAAAAAAGTGTATAAATATAAAACCTAAATTATCTAATAAAAGTAAGTCGAAAAGAAGAGTAGAAGTACAAGCTTTTTATGATCCTTATAAGGATTCTTCTTAAGAGAATAAAAGGGTAAGGATTTTTTAGGAAGGCTGAATAAAATGATAGCTATAATTAAAGATTGATATATATAAGTAAATAAGATCAGAAAACAGTAATAAGTAGGTAAAATATCAAATTTAGTAAGCAATCCTAATTATTTCTGTTTATTGTTGCTTATAAAAACGAAAAAGAGTAAATTGAATATTATATTAGATTAACGAGAAAATGGGATAGAAGCAAACTTTAGAGGATAGTGTTTTTGAAATGCGCTTAGCGTCAAAGCAAATGGTTAAAGAATCCTAGAGATCTGAAAAAGAAGAAGCTAAAGAGAAACTTAAAGTTAAGGCTGCTATTGAAAAAGGAGTACTAGAAGCTGCTTAAATTCATGCTGAGAATGCGATACGTAAAAAGCATGAAGCGTTAAACTACTTAAAACTGTCTAGTAAAATGGATTCTGTTGCTTCAAAACTTCAAACAATGTCTAAAACTTAGAATTTAACAAAGCAATTTAGCAAAATTATCCCTTAGATGAAAAATGCCATGCAGTCTATGAATATGGAAAAAATAGCTTCAACAATGAATGAATTCGAAACTATGTTTGAAAACTTGGATGTAGTGAGCGAGCATATCGACGTAGCAATAGGCCAGACTGTAAGTACGGCTACTCCTGCAGAAGAAGTAAATAAATTAATAGCTTAAGTAGCTGATGAGCATAACTTGAAGGTTGGGTTAGAGCTTCCAGGCTAGGTTTCAGCTTCTTTACCTTAGTAGTAGCAAGTTTAGAATAATAATGTGAATGATTTTGAAGCTAGACTAAATAACTTGAGAGGTTGATTACAAATTAGATAGAAATCTTTCTTTACTCTTTTATTTCTTTAAATTTAATTGATTGAGAATACTTCTCTTCCTTTGCTTCCTCAACTTCTTTACTCCTATTTATTAATTCTAAATTCATATCTATTACTATACAATGGTGTTACCAAATTGATATAAAGGAAATTATCCAATATTTTACTAGAAATACGAAAGAGATAGTTAATTCTACTGTTCAGCTTAAACTATAATTTAAGGATAGCTAAGCTTATAAAAAACTCACTCTAGAATATCTTTTAAGCACAAGAGTTGATAGAAGCTAATCCAGGTTCATATTAATGATCTTTCTTTCTATCGATCTAGAAGACAAGACTCAGTATATCTATATTAGTTACTACTAAGCTATTATATTACTATATTGCTGTATAAGTAAATTAGCACTAAATCATATATAATTTAAATGGCTGAAAAAGTTCCTAGAGTTAGGTGCTCAAAAGATAGCAAGTTCTTTGTGAGAAATAAGAACTTGAGAATTAACAAGTCTAACTTTGTCTATCAGGCTCTAAATATACAATAAGTAAGCTTTTTAGTAACTTTAGAATAATAATTCTCTTACTTTCTAGTTAAAAGCAGAAAAGGCTTAAAATCCAGCTTTAGTATGTGAAATTAGCTGCTTTGAGAACAACCTTATTAATCTTAAAGTTGATGAAATTTAGTAAGAGTATAAAAGATTTTAACTGGTAAAATCTGACTTTATTAATGATAAAGTCTTAGTACCTGAAATTTTTGCGGTTTAATAGCATAATAACCTAGTTGAGGTCAATCTGAAAAACAATTTGAGTCTTTAAATTCAGCTACAGCCATTTTTAATAACCGTATTGCTAAATAATGCTAAATGCTTGATAATTAACTCTGAAAACTTGTTTAGCTTTGAAGTTTATAGAACATAATAAGCATCTAGAGATAACATTTTTGATGCAACGAGTTTACTTGAGGAAGAAGAATATAAAAGCTAATGGATTGATAACTTTGCTAGCAGGAATGACTTTATGTAGATTGGTCCTTAAGCTTTAGCCTTAGATTTAAAATTTTGTGATAGCAAACTTTTGTGTGGAATTCCAGAACATGCAGATAATTTTGATCTAGTAGATACTTTTGATTCTGAACCTTATAGAAACTATAATTTTGATGCAGGAATGTATCCAATACGCAGTCGATTACCTCTATATGGAAATATTCCTATTTTGTAAAGTTATAGGAATGATTGCTGTGTAGGAGTTTTTTGGTTAAACTCAAGTGATAATTACACTGATGTATAAACATAATAGGATGGAAAGTTAGCACATTGGGTTTTTGAAGCAGGTATAATGGACATTTATTTAATGGTTTAGCCAAACCCTATTAATCTTATCTAGCAGTTTACTACTTTAACTGGTCCACCTTTAATGCCAAGATTCTTCTCTTTAGGATTCCATTAGTGCAGATGGAATTACTTTACCTAATAAGAGACCGAAGAAGTATATGAAGGATATGAAAAGCATGACATACCGCTAGATGTTATTTGGTTAGATATTGAAGTAATTTTTTTAAATTAGTACTCAAAGGAAAAATAGTATCTTGAGTGGAACTACCAAACTTTCCCAGATCCAAAAGGAATGTTTGCTAAGTTTTGGGAAACAGGAAGGAGAATCGTGACTATTATAGATCCACATGTAAAAGTTAGCTAAAACTATGAAAAGTATACTAATGGACTTGCTAAAGGTAATTTTTACTAGATTAGATGTATATGTAAGGAACTCAGATAATCTGCCTTATGAAGGGCCATGTTGGCCAGGAAACTCTAGTTATCCAAATTTCTTAAATCCTGCTGCTAGAGAATGGTGGGCAAGTTATATTCCTAAAGACTCAACGTCTTCTGAATAATATCTGTGGATTGACATGAATGAACCTTCTGTTTTTACAAGTTCTACTAATACTGAAGTAACCATGCCTAAAAATAGCATTCATATTCTACCAAACTATTCTAGACCTATTGAACACTCTGAGGTTCATAATGCATATGGATTCTATTATCATGTTGCTTCATATGATGGACTTATTAAAAGAGATCCTAATAAAAGGCCTTTTATCTTAACAAGATCCCACTTTGTTGGCACATAAAAGTATGGAGCTGTTTGGACAGGAGACAATCATGCATATTGGGATCATCTAGAAGTAAGCATTCCTATGGTTCTTTCCTAGGCAATAGCAGGAATAAGTTTTATAGGAGCTGATGTAGGAGGATTTTTCCAGGATCCAGAACCAGAACTTATTTAAAGATGGACGCAACTAGGAGCATTTTATCCTTTTTTCAGAGCTCATTCTCATATTGAGACAAAAAAAAGAGAACCATGGTTATTTGGAACTGAGCACGTAGACATAATCAGAGCTGCAACTAAAATAAGATACCATTTGCTTCCATTTTGGTACACACTATTTAGAAAATACGCAGCAAATTCAGTTCCAGTAATAACTCCACTATTTATCAAAACCTAAAATAGCCTTCTAGTGGTAGAAGACTAATTATTCGTTGGAAATGCAATTCTAGTGAAACCTGCTGTAAAGCCTTAATAAACAACTGTAGAGATAAAAACAGGTTAGGATTATCCTTTTTGGTATAACTTTTATAACCTTCAAAAGATAGAAGTTTAAGATAGCTAAATAAGTAAATCAATTGATAAAAATGAGATAGGTGTTCTTATTAAGCCAGGAAGCATTTTAGTTACATACAAAGAAGTTTGTAAATCCACTGAGATGATGAAAAAGTTTCCTTATACACTGATAATTGCTTTAGACTAAAATCATTAAGCCTAGGGAGCTTTCTATGATGATGATTGGACAAGCTTTAGTTTCCAATAGGTAATTTATTATACTTCAGGGTCAATATGTAGAGTCTAATCTCATCTTCAAGAACTTAGAACTAAGTAATGAACTTCTAAACAGCAACTATGAGAGTGAATCTTAACATCTGGTAGCAGAAATCAAGATATTAGGTTTGGAAAAATAGTTTTAAGACGTGAAAGTCAATGTAAGACTTTAATATATAGGGAGTTTCTAAAGAAGCATAGTTCAGTTTTAGCAATTAGGTTTTGACTATAACTAATCTAGAAATCAGATTAAACTAGGTATGGAAAATTAGTTTCGGTTCTTGAAAGGTTATTTCAGCTCGAACTTATACATTTATTCTATATATTGAAGTTAAGCTTTACCTTTTATCCTCCTTACTCTAATTTTATTACCTTTATTAAAATAATTTTTATTGGTTTCCTTCTTTAGTCTCTCTTTTTTAAGTAATTGGTTTAGTAATTGAAGCAGTATTTATATATTCAAGGAATGACAAATAAAGCAAAGAGATTGAAAGATTATAAATAAATCTACTTTGATACTTAAAGTGAGAAATGACAAAGCTATGCATATCTCATAGCTTGATAAATAAATCAGATTTAGAAGAAAAATAAGGTAAATAATCCAAACAGTCAAAAGTGAGTATTTATCAAATAATTATCCAGCGCTGATTATAAAAATGCTTTATATGGAATATCATCTGATAGAAAATAGCTAGAAGGTAGAGAACGAAGATATTTAATATCTAATAACATTGCTGAATAAAGTTAAATCTGGCTACATAAAATCCTTTTAATCAGTGATTCTAAATATTAAACAATGAATATATTTAAGCTTCTCAGTTCTATATTATTCGTATAAATTAAAGGTATATAAAATGATAATGACCGAAACGGAATTTATAAGTTAAGCAAAGCTTCTAAGCTAAAAGTAAAGTGAGTGAAAAATATTGGAAGTAGATCAAGGGATAGAAACAAAGATATATATCACGAGTGAGTAGTTATATAATATATAAGATCAGATTCTGCTAATTCTTAATATAGTCTATAATAAAAATTATTAGGTTCCAACTCTCTATTTTCGATTCCAGGATTTATAAGGCTAAGTAATGTATAATCAAGTTAAAGAAACGATTGTTGCAAATATTGAGGAGCATCCTATCCTCGGAACTACCTGATATTATTTGCATCCCTGCGAAACCTAAAATTTGCCTGTTAAGTATTTATTTGGATGAATGAGTGTAGTTCTTCGTAAATTTAACATTGAGCCTAAGATAGAACTATTGGAATTAATTAAGGTATGGGAGAGTTAAATTGGTATAATGGAGAGTGAGAAAAGCCTAGACTAAAATTTTTAAGACATAAAGTGTAAAATACGCGTTTTTTAATTTTTTTTTAAACTTAATCACAAAAGCCCTTTAAGTAAGATACATCAAAGTAGTCTAGTTTAAGGTATAAAAATTAATAAAGCTTCATTTTAAAAGCCTTTTAGGATATTCTAAATACTAAAATGATAAAAGCAATTCTAATTCTAAATAACCATGGAAAAGTAAGATTGATGCGATTTTACAATAAACTGGATATAGAAAAAGAAGAATTAATCAAATAGCTGTTCTAACAAATAAGTTCAAGACCTGAGCATTCTTCAAATTTTCTCCCATCTAGTCTATTTGGATCTGATTTTAAAATAATATACAGAGTGTATGCTACCCTTTACATTGTATTTGTAGTAGACTCTGCTGAATCTGAATTAGGAACTCTAGATTTAATATAAGTTTTTGTTGAAGTCCTCGATAGAGTTTATGGTAACGTATGCGAGCTTGATATTATTTTTCATCCTGATAAGGCATATTATATTCTAGATGAAATTGTAATTGGTGGAATGGTGTAGGAGACTAGTGCTATTGAAATTTGGCAGCAAGTAGAAAGCTATGAAAAGTTAGCTAAAGACAGTTGATTGGGCTTTTAATAACAGCTTAAATATTTCATCTATAAGCAAAATCGTTTTATAGTCAATCTAAATAGACATAGCACTTTGAAATCATCTTAATGATTAGTTCTAATTATAAAGCATAAGTATAATTTTACCCTTAGACTCCTTTATTAAAAATTGAGTTTGATAAAGAATAAAAATAAGGGATGTATCTTTTATATTCTAGGATTGAATCATAATATAGATGATTATTTATTTACTCTTTAAGTAATTTCTTTGGTTGACTTGTCATAAACAAAAAAGTCTCAATTTATGAAAATACCGGATGAATAGAATATTAAATATCGAGTCCAAATTTTCTTTAATCATAAAATATCTTAAATATATCTGAATCAATTCTAATCTTTGTTATAGTAGAAACTCTCTTTTGTTCCTTTCCATTTTCCAGGCTTAAATTTCTAATTTCCTTTTGTAAACTACTGAGTTTTACTTCTAGCTTCTCTCCATTTTTTCATTACTTCTTCCTCTTATTAATCATATGCTTTGTTTCTCTGTTACCTGTCAAATTCATCTTATAATTCCTTTTGAAGGAATTCTTACGAAGGTGGTTCGTTCTAAACTCCACGAAGCCAGTTATTCCATAAAGGATCATCTTAGCCTACTAAACCTCTAAAAGGAGAGTTTTTAAATTCTCTTTCACGTGCAATGGGAATTCCTCTTCAATCAACTACTTGATAAAATGCATTTCCATATCTGTCTCTTCCTACAAATATTTTCCCATCCTGCTCTCCATGCAATACTTATCTAAACTCAAATCACTTATTCCAAACTCTTTTAAGAAAGTTCATTTACCTAAAAATATCTAAATTTAATTAAACTTCTTAGTTAACTATTTTACATTATACAGCTACTTAAGACTAGAATATGATTCCTTCTAATTAAATCTAAGGATATTTTCATTAACTTTATGCATTTTAATTTGCTATTCCATTTTGAACTGATTGCTTTCAGCCTTATTACTATCTTCTCATCTGCTTATATATAATATATCCTTATAAAGGCCAAAGTATATAAGTCTTTACTTGTCAATACTTCATTACTTAGAGTATAAAGGATTTATTGATGTTTTACCATATAGAATGTAGATAATTAGAGGGCTAAGAGTGAGGGTGAAATAGTATTTGAAAGCATTTTTGTATTTTAGAAAGTTAAGATTGTATAAAAATAATGGAACTTAAACCTTAAATAGTTAAGATTGAAGCTGATCCTATGGATGGACGTCATTCATTTGCGGTTGTTTGTCTTGATAAGCCTAAAAGAATAATTGTAATAGGAGGTTGTAATAACAATGAAGAGCTGGGTGATGTTCTTATGCTTGAGTTGGAAAATAAGCATAAACACTGGAAAAACATAGTGAAGTTAAATTAAACTACTACCGGATCTTGTGCTATTTAGCTTAAAAATAGAGTTTATGTATTTGGAGGCTGAAATTAAAAAGAGTACTGCAACACGTCTTACCTCATTAACATTGAAAACAGATAATTCTAAAACTAAAACGAAAACAGAGATTATGAATTGCCTAATGGTAGAAGAGATGCTAAAATGCTGTATATTTAAAAAAGTAACTCTGTACTGCTATTTGGAGGATGAAATTCAATCGATTGAACAAATTCAAATACTGACTATGATTAAGTCTGGTAACTAAGGCCTGATTGGAAATGAAGCACACTTATGATTCTATAAGAATCGCCACTAGCAAGACGAGGACATACTATGCTAGAAACTAAAGATGGTGACATATTAATATATGGTGGAGTATATGGATATTCCAAAGTATTAAACGATATTTATATACTAAAAGTATCAGAAGGAATATGAGTTAAACCTTTGAAAGAAGACAAAGCTTAATAGATTCCTTATAGAGCTTTTCATACAAGTGTAATTTATAAAAATTAACTAGTGACGTTCGGAGGGTTAAATGAAAAATATGAGCTGTCTGCAGATTTTTGAAGCTTAAATTTAGATGACTATTCTATTTAATATATATAGTTACCAGAAGCTCCTTAACCAAGATTTGGACATGGAATGGCTCTTTTCTAAGAAACTATTTTTATTTTTGGCGGAATGGGTTACAATAATCAATGCTTTTCTCTAAGTGAAATATGAATGTGGGGTGAAGGAATTCAAGGGAAATGGAATTTCGGTCCCGAAGTTTATCCTCCTCAAATACCTGAAAATTTAAAAGTGTCAAGAGGATATCATGAAAAAAACCAATAAGACTTTAATCCTACAAGTTACGGTCCTTTAAATTAGAATCCACCAAGTTGAACAGTTTAGATATTATAACAAAAATAGGTTATTTAAAATTATTAATTCAAACACTCTTAATTATCATCAATCTACTTACAACTGAATTACTAGAAACAATCTAATAATCTTGCTTTTAAATACCTTAGTATTTTCTAAGCAGGAGCTCTTCAGTTTATTAACTAAAGGCTATAAACTTATAAAATTATCTTCTTTTTGGCTTGGTTAGCAGACATTTAATGCTTATTTATCTGAAATTATTTATATATATAATGAGAAGCATCCTATGCTAATTCTTGCTTCTAACCTTTAATTATAAGCCTAAGAATTATTAACTAAGTGATCATCTATGTTGATCTGCTTATTATTACTCATGTTGCTTTAATTATTATATGAGTTAACTATTTTAGCTTGTAATCAAAAGAAGCATCTAATAGTATTAAGATCTATTAAAAAAGAAATTTAATTGTATAGTATATGTATCTTTTTATAATAGCATGCTTATTTACTTACTTATATGAAGTTATGATATTTAATAATAATATTAATCAAAAAACAAGACAGTTGCTCTCATATTCATTTCCGTTAGTTATGTTACTAAACTGATTGTACATTCCATTCATATTATCCTGCCCGCCATTTATCATTTGTTGCTTTTTACATCTTTATATGAGCAAGTCGTGTTATCCCTTTAACTAAATCAACTTTTTCAAAACTTCGTTATATTTAACCTGGATGCTTCCTTAATCAACTTCTATTAAAGTTGCTTTAAAAATTGTATTCCACATTTTTATTATCATATTCTCTTTAATTTCGGTTTATTCACTTATATATAGCCAAGATCCATTTGTACTAGGTTTAGCTCCGTTTCCATCCACGAGAACCCATAAATTATCTTGCAATTCAATAGTTATCTGAATTTTTGAAAGAGACTCGTCATTTAAAGTCACATCACATAGAGAACTCCGTCCTACGCTTATTTTGGTTTATTTTCCTTTGAAATAAAATGTTTCTCCCTATTTCTAGCTATCGAAAATACTTATTCTTAGAATTTTATTTTTCAATTTTTTATTTTATTCCTTTTGATCGTTTCATGATAGTAAATTTATCATTAGAATACTCTCTCCAATTTGTATTAAGTAGTTATCTTTTAACTCTAAAGAACTTTGAATTCTTATGAAGCTTCCAAATCCTATTCCTAGATCCTGTATATAGTATTTCAAGTTTTCTAAGCAAAACCATATTTTGATGCATTGTCCTCTTTCTTGCTGATTTTTGCGAACTGGAACTACAAAATCATTTATTATTTCATTATCTTTATTTAGCTACTTTGCCTTCTTATGCTTTTTAGCTCCAATAAATACAACTCCATCTTCATTTTTTTCCCTCAATGTATTTTTGAGTCCAGTTGAATAGATCTAAAGTACTTAGCCTTTTTATAAAACATGTGAACTAGTCACTTTTAACTGAAGGCTTGGAACATAGTCTTTCAATAGAGTTAGTAGATGGAAAGTAGTTTCTTAGCTATAGTTGTACTTAGTCTCGTATTAGCCTTAATACTATGCTCCATTAAGCTGAGCTTATAATCTAATCTGCTTTATAAGATTTAAATTTTCTTTACTTTCTTGAACATCTTTATTATGTTCTGTAAGCTTTCGAACAGTCCCCTTTGGCTTTTTTTTTGCATCCTTATCAATACTTTAATAAGATGAGAATCTTCTTTTCTTATACTTCTAGGATTGAACGGTAATATCAGGGCTGTAATATCTATCTTCTTGAAACAGATACTAAGAGTTAATCTCTTGAGTATTTAGTTCTGAGTTGTTAATCATTGAAATATCTTACAACTATCGTTATCCACAAGCACCTCCCATTTAATAAGATATAGATAAGTTTTTTCTAATCTTCAAATAGCTGCTAAATTACTTAATTTTTACTACTTAATTTTATTTAACTTTACTATCTTATTTACGTATTTCCTTCATCTAACTAAATCTGGTCATTTGATAGCTTCAGTTTGCTTATTTTTAGTATTATGTAATACAATGTTATTGTATTTCAACTCCTATTATAAATAAGGGATAAGCATTCATATATAGAAGGAAAAAATGCTTTTTATCTGAAATTAAACTGCTTGCTTTTGAGGGTAATTTTATTACATCTAACTTAGAGCTTTTTGTCTAGTTTTGATGATGTTAAGCTTTCTATAAAGTATAATGAAAAGTCTTAATTTGGAAGACTAGATTATTCTATAATAAGTAAGGTATAAAACTCAGTCTTATCTGCATAAGACTTTATAGATGCTAGTTACTTTATATTAGACTAGTCATTACTAAATAGTTAGTAGCGATACTATATAATCGAAGCTTTATCCCATTTCTTAAAAGATATCACTTCATTATTCAAAGTTTGTTCGTTATGAGTTCTCACAAATAGAGAAAAAAGGAAGTCAATTATCGCTAATTTTTTCACTAACGAATAATTGCTTCCTCCAGCTATCCTCAAAATGAGCATCTTTGAAATTTCTAATTATACAGAGTTTATTAATAGTTAGACTTATATATCAAATAAGGCAATTTTTAGTGTACTAAATAACTTAAAATCCAATCTATTTAAGCTATCTCATACAAATATAAAATAAGTACATACAATATCTTACCAAAGCTTTAGTATCAAAGTCTGAAAATAGAGATTAAAGTTATATATAAATAGAAGTATTTGAATAGATCTAATACACTATATCAAAAGTATCTTTAGTATTAATTTTAAATTAGTCGTATCTTTTATTCTAAGGTCTATATGATCGATTGAAAACAAGACCTAATATTATTTTAGTTAGTAAAAGGTTTATGCTTAAACAAAAGAGATTGCTTTTAAAGGTCAAACTATACCTGATATATTCCTTGTATTTCATTTTCGAAAATAGAAAGCAGAATGTTAGGTTATTAGATAAGCTTTATAGATATAAAATCCTGATTGGCTTAAAAGGAGAATATATGCTTGAAAATCTAAAGGAGTATATTCTAGTCATGCCAACTTCATTTTAACTTGCTATCACAAAGAAAGCAATTAAGAAATATTTCCTATCTTTTATTAATAAAAATCCTTAGTATTTATTCTAAAAATAGTTCATAATAAAGCAGAAAAATTGTTGCTTATCATTCTTGATTTACACCTAGTATGACAGGATAAGCAAGATACATAACTAGTTTCTATGATCACTTCTATAAAAATTTCTATTAAAATGAATCAGAATAAGGACCATATAAAGGTAAAAATAGCTAATCTTGTTATTAATATTTGAGTGTTAAGTATGACTTAAGAAAAAGCAGTAGTAAAGTTAAAAAATAGAAGCTTGTAGATTACTTACTTTTATAAATCCTATCTCTTAAAATATCTTCAAATTTTGATAAAAATCCTTTTAGATTAGCTGTGGAGAATCATCATTTTACTTATTAACTTCTTTTGCCTCAACTTTCTTGATTTATACGTTTTACTAAAATGAAGCAAAGAAGCTATAGAAGAACATCAATAGAGGCTGAAAATTTAAGCATAAGTTTACTCTTACTAAGGTTATAAGTCCTATGATATTAAATTAGAATAGAGCATAGAGCAAGCATAGGTTAGATAAAAGAGTAGGAATAAAATAATTAATAGTAATTAAAGGAAATTAATTAATTAGAGTATAATATTAATATGAAAGCATTATTAGTTCTTATTTCTTTTCTATACTTTAACTTGGTCCATAGCGAATATTGTGTTAGATGAATTGAAAGAAAAGCTTTTGAAAATACTTGCTTCAATCGAGAAGAAGTTATGAGTTATATTCCTTAATGTGATTCTAGCAAAGTATGCACCCTTTATTCATTTTATGATGGAACATCTTATTCTAACTGTCTTTCTAAGGCTTCTTATTCATCAATATATGAAAAATACTGCCCACGAAATTTAATAGATTATTATAATTATTTTAGATGTAGCAACTATTGCTATTCTGGAGAGTGCAATTGAGAGTATTATTAAGAAGAACATGGGGATTGGGAGGAAGGATTAACAAATAATGAAGAATGTGATGAAAGCGATGCTTGTGCATCACACTAATGCTTATGTGGTCCTTCTCCATCATCAAATGGAAGATGCACAACCAGTGTTTATGATGATTCATTTAAATATTTATGGAATAAAATATGCAACAGAGAGACAATTACACTAGAAGACGCATGCATTTATTACCTAAAAATAATAATGGGCCATTTCGTCACATCAGTTTATGAAAATTAAGCTTAAATGCCTCACCTAAAGAATTATAATGATTTTAAAGATCTTATTGACGTTTATAAGTATAAAAATGGAGACGACCCTGATAATAATAGCAGTGACAACAGTAAATTATGGTTAGTGCTATTAATAATATCTGCTATTGTTGTGATCCTAGTCATATTTCTTGTAGTGCTATGCTGTTGTAGATATAGAAGCAAAAAATTCAGAACTGGTAGTAAGAAACTCCAAGGAAGCGAACTAGAGCCAAAATAATTTTATAACTAGCCTCAAAAAGAATTCACTATGGAAAGACAAGAATTAGTATATTAATCTCCTAGAAATATATCCTAAAATCAAAATGCGCCTTTATTAAAGAAAGAGGAACATAAAAATTCTATTTTTGTTCCACCTGGTGAAGAACTTATGGAAAACGAAAGAAAAATTCAACTTATTGATGATTATTATAAGAACTGAGAATATTTTAGATTAGCTACTTATAATTTCTTTACTTTTATTAAATGTTCTAAATATAATCTCTCATTTTCAACTCCAGCATATTTTATTTTCTATACTGTCATTTTATCTCCCTATACTTCTAAATCCTTTTTATAAGTATCCTTTATGGTGATAAATTTTGAAACTTTTAGAGCTCTATTTTTATTAGTTTTTCTATACATATCAAAAACCATTAATACATTCGAGTTAACTTGTTTAGATGCACCGTTTAAGCAACCAATTAATAAACATAATTAAAAGAGAGTAAAGCAAGGTTATTTTTAACTAATATTTGATGATATAATTAGTATAACAAAGAAGTAATATTGAACATATTTAATAGTATCATCTTTTCTTACTTTTCTATTTCTTTTTATTCCCTTGAACTAAAACTATCGAAGAGTTCTAAAACATTTCTTAGTTGTTTTCCATCTTTTGATGAAACTCTAACTCTTTTATTTACTATTTCAATTCATTAATTTCGTTTTCTGCTTCTTGATTCCATTCATATACTTTTTTACTGGTGGATTGCTATTTTTCCCTTAGTTTTTCCTAAAACATTAAGTTTATTTTCTCTTCCATTTCTATCTTTTAAAGTAACTGTTGCTTTTCCTCTTCTAACTACTTTTGTATCTCTTCTTGCTTATTGATTCTTTCCTGTCTATTCTTTTTTTTATTTATTTGCTTATTCATTTTAATTATCCTTTAGTTTAATGTAGCCTCTTTATTTTACAGCATTTAAACATAATGTTCTCTGGATGCTTCGAGTTAAGTAGTTAGCAGCTGATTATATTCTAAAGTGATAGCTTCCAGCTTTTTATTGAATAAGGTTCTTTAATCTAATTTACTGATATCGCCTGATTGTACTTACTGCTATTACTGCTAGATGTCTTATATATCTTCTTACATTCCTATCAATTTTCCATCCACGTTGTTTATGATAACTCTATGCAGATTTTGCTAAGAAGCGTAATCCCATATTAGTTAGCTGTTCAAATTTTTACTATAGACATGTTGAGATTCATTGTAATGGAGAATTGCATGCTCCTAGCATCCTACGTTTCCACATAATAAGCAAAGCCATAATTCTGAATTATTAACGCTATTGTTACAAAGGTCACATTTTACTTCCTCAGGAGGCGAAATGTGATATCTGCACACAGGACATGTTTGTTCATGCCATTCTAATAAACATTTCCAATGGAATCTATGCCCACAAAGAACAAAAAGAGTATATTAAATATCCAAAGAAATATGCTAGAACAATATTGGAGGCTAAATTGGTTAAAAGCCAAGCTGCTTTTGTTCTAATATCTTTTCAAAGGCATCTAGACAAATCGGACACTTTTCCTCCTTAAACTTTTAAGGAGTCAAATTAATCCATGACTTGAATAAAATTTCAGGCGAACTAAACTAAGAATTTTCCAAGTTTTAGTCAATATCAGAAATAGAAATCTGCTAGACAAAGCGTAGTTAGCATTTATCTTATTCAATGGAGTTAAATTCTTTTCCATTAAACTGCTAATAAAACTCTATTGCTATTTACGTATTCTTCATTTTCAGGAGGATTAGATAATCACAAGGCGATGCACAGTTTAACACTCTCATTTCATCTATATTTTACTCAAATTCTTCAACGAATTTACAGAACTCTGGAGCATAAATATGGCAAGGAATATCAGTAGCTAGAATATAAGGACTTTGGATTTCTTCAAAGTTAACTTCATCATAGACTTCAATATATCCTGTGTGCAGCTCTATTTTAGGATTTCCGATTCAATACTAAATCTTCATATTAAATTATGTTTATTAGTCAAACTAAAATTCAACTATTTCCTTTTTCTTTAATTATCATAATATAACCTTAATTTACTATATAGGTAGATTAAAACTACCTACCTTTATACAAAACTGAATAAGAAGATTAATCTCATTGAGTAACTTATTATCTTGCTCAAGAACTGGTGACTTTCAATATAAATTACCTTAAGCACATTGAGCCTTCTACTATTCCTTCTTTAAATTTGTCTAAATTCAATCATTATTAATTTTATTTATGCTAGCCATTAAATAAAATCTAGTTACACTTAATATTGACTAATTATTAGATTTATAGAAAAGTGTTTATAGTGTAACTGTGTAGGCTACTATTGCTTATATAAAGATATAAGTCTTAAAATACTTCCTTGGCTATTCTTATCCTATTTTATGTATACCAGCTATTAAAAATTACTTGTAAATATAAAATTAATCATAGTTATTCATTTTTGCCTTTAAATTAAGTTGTTTGACGTTTTAAAAATTTTAATTTTTAAGGCCATAAATCATCTTTAGGATATTCCTGGAAATGATTTTTAATACTGTTAGCTTTTGTAATTTTTGTAATTTTTAAATCAGTCTTTAATACTCTGAATCAGTACTAGATCTAAAGATGTTTCTCATACCTTCCATTACTTTTATTGATCTAAACCACGCGAAATATATTGAATACCTTGTTTTCTCTAAAGCTTATTGTTTCCTTCTAATGTTTTATTCTCTTCTAACCTATTTATTCAATACTCAAGATAGATCTCTGTTTCTATGATAGATAGAAAAGTAGTGCATTTAGAAGTGTTTACAGTAAAGCGTTATATTAACTATCTCCTTTTTGAATTAATTCCCTCTAGCTTATCTAACTATTCAATTTTTACGCTTAGATCTATAAAAGAGAAAGCAAATAGTAAATCCTATCTAAATTGAGTTTATCTGGAATAAGAAATAGAGAGAAGGTATTAATAATGGTATAAAGTTAAAATTATGTATTCTAGTTATCTAAATATTGCTAAAAGCTAGTACTATGTATCTTACCATTCAAAGCGTTTGCATCAATAAATAACAATATTGGCGCTCTATTAGTGGATAATTTAAATTGAGAGATAGGCTAAATATAGTCAGAATCTCAAGTTAAAAGCTATAAAGCATAAACACATAAAATCAATTTCTACTAACTTTGCTTGAAGTAGGAAAATGGCTATTAGCAATAGACTTGAACTAAAATCCTTTCATATTAAACTATACTTTAAATAATATAATCAAACATAGCTAAAGGTTATGCATATCTAATAATACTTTAAAAGAATAATATTTAAAATAGTTCTATTAAGAAAGATTATAAGCTCTACTAAAAATACAGTGTAAGCATAATGCTCTTATTAGTACTAAAATAGTTTGTTTGGAGTATAAATATAAGTTGTAATCCTTATAGAGCATTTAACTTGCTTGATTTAGGAACTATAGTCAGCAATGAATAGTTCTAATCTTAGGAATAATCCCTTAAGTTTTATAGATTTGATTTTAGCGGTTCTATCTATAAACTCATTTGCTTAACCTCTTTTTTATATTTCTAGATAATTATTTACTAAAGATATTCAAATCTTAAATTTTAAGTCACTTATTACATACTAATCAAGAAAAAAAAAGATCCAAAAATTCTCTCAAATTTAAATATTTGGAATTCCTCATTTTCTTTTCATTTTATAAAAGAAAGATCTTTAATAATAAAATTTACTTCTATGTTTATCTCTAAAGCTCCTTTAATTACTTCAAAAATCATATAATCCCTCACAACTATGATAAACTTAATCCCTCTCCTAATTAAACCCTTCTAACAAACTCTCCAATCTATAAAGCAAAACTATAATATTCTTATTTCAAATGCTGATTATCTATCTTTGAATAACTATATAATCTAACTATTTATAATGATAAAATACTACTAAGGATGATAAATTAGCTGTATATATAATAAATAAAGCTTACCTTATAATTTCAAATTTATATTTAAAACTGTATTTCTATCTTCCTCCTTAATAGATGGTTGCTATATTTTTGCCTATTTATCTAGATTTATAAGGGAATAAGTTAGTCTACTTTCTATTATTTGTAAGTTCCATCCTAATACCTTTCATAACCTTATAAAGCAAAAGTTTAAACAATTAACTTAAGTATATTTATCTATTGAAAATCCTTTGTGTAACTTTAAGTCTGCCAATAATCTTTAGCCTTCTAGTTATCTCTAATAATATCTTAATAAAAGGAAACTAGTAAAACTATGCTGCTTATCTTATTCACTTTACTATTCTTAAAGTAGTCATTAGTATTTATCATTCTAGCCTTTAGATTATAAACCTCTCTTCCATTTTAAGCTTCATACTTTGCTTACTTATAAGATAGAGAGTAAGTTTTAATGATTTGGATATCTTTATAACTTAATTCAGCTGCTTATGCCCTTTGAAATATATAAAGGAGTCTAGTATTAAAAGCAAGGTGATACTCTATACTCTATGCTCAATCTTATGAATTTAAATATTACCTAACTATATAAAAATCTGAACTCAGTCTTAAAAAAGAGATAAGTAGAAGGTATTAAAGGAGAGCTTAGTATAATGAATGCTATTATAATAATAGTAAGTAACTTTAATGATCATTAATATAGAAGAGCATCTAGTTATATAGCTAGTCTAATTAAAGCTAGGGGTATTAAACTAATCGCTTAGGACTAAATATAACCAAAATGTATTTTGAAAGAATCTTCTATAATAAGTTGCTGTTCTAGTATGATAAAGTTGGGATATTGTCATTAATAAGAAAATTCCCTTTAAGTTTGCATAAAAGACTATAAACAGTTAAATATATTAAAATAGGTATTAAGGTTTGCTAGTAAACTTAGCAAAGGGAATAGAAACCTAAATTAGATAATAGATAAATAGTAATTCAGCCAGTAAGAGAATAGAAGACTATTTCTCTTTCATAAGAGGAAGAGGATTGAATAACATATTACTGCAGAAATGTTTTAATCATTATCATTTAAAATAAAATATGAAATTGAGAAAAAATTTGAAATTGAGCCCTATTGACTAGCAGTTTAGTCATAATAGACCTTAATCAAGTAGAATGAACAGTCATAATTCTAACCACAAAGCCTTGCAAACCTAATTAATAAACTAACTATCTCCATAGCCCTACTCTAAGCTAAATTAAAACAGGATATCTAATATGTTTGATTAATAATTTGGATTTGAAGGCTAAGTGAAGATAAGATAAGTGAAGATTATTTAGATTAAATAAAGCTTAGGACTTAAAACCTAAAAAAGAAAGCTTAACTTATAATAGAACTAGAAATCTCCTCCTATCTTAAAAAATTAAAGTATTAATCCATTTCTAGAAGCAGAAATAAAGAATTAAGAATCATAAAAGCTTTTTACTAAAAGGTGTGATAATATTCCTATTGGATGTGGAATTAATGAGAGAGTTAGTCCGAAATTTATTACTCTTAAAGACTATTTTATTAATAGAAGTGCTCCATGAGTGATAAACTAAGACGAAAAAATAGAAGGAATGAGAAAAAGCTTATAGTCAAGAAAAGGAACAAGAGAAGGCTTTAGAAGAGGCTTAACCTGCTCTTAAAGCAACTTGATAGATCCTAATTTCCTATAAAGTACAATAAATAACGCTTAAGGAATTAAGGTTCATACTTTAACTAGGTAAGCCATTCTATCTTAGGAGTTAGTCAAGAAATCACATGAGGAAAGCAAAATTGAATTTTATTACAGCTGAGAAGAAAAAAGAGCTATGATGTTCTATATCTTTGTTAATTATTATATAATTTCAACTTTGTGGATTATCCATTCTACTCCAAATAAATCAAGTGTCATCTTAATCTGCAGATGATAGTATTAAATAAAGTAAAACTTAAGATTCTTAATTATATTAAGAAGATAAAAGGTACAAATTAAGGTTAAAATATAGCTATCTATTAGAAAGCTTCAGTTTAAATAACCTATTGCCAAGTATATTCTAGTCTTCTAGGTATTTAAAAAAAAAGTTTTAGTCTAATTATAAACTTAACAAAGAGCTTCAAAATAATAATTTCAGTGCTTAAAGAGCCTATAAACGAAAGCTTTAAAAATGATTATATAAAGAATTTTAGTCTTTGAAAGTAAAATAAAAAGAAGAATAAGAAAAGTTTAATTAAATTAGAACTTCTTTAGCTCCATCATATTGTAATGCTACCTTTAGACTTGACATTCGAATAAGGATTTTTAACTTTAAGTTTTTATATTCCTTTGTACTAACTCAAGTTTTTATAGTTATCGATGAAACTTAATCGGTTAATCTAGATTTGGTATAAAAATTTAATAATATGATGAAGAGTAAACCTTATAGATATAAAGCTAATGATCAAATAGATATAATATACTATGAGCGAAATTCTTACTAAAGCATAAATCTAATAATTTGGTGCTAGCTTATCTTCTAATCTTGGAACTTAGAGGCATTAGTGTTAGTTCCATTATAATATCAATTTCTCTGCTTTTAATTTTTTTTTTCATATATTCCTCCAAATTATCTTATTAATACTCCCTTTGCATTCCTTTAGAATGCAATAAATTATTAATATCTCTTATTCAGTTTTTAATTTAGAGACTTTGTATAGCGAGTATTGTATATATTATTGGATAAAGTAGATGCATTTCCAAAATATTACAGTTATAAGAATAAACACTCTAAAGAGCAATAAGTTGCTATGAAAAGCGCTTATATATATCTAAATCTTTCTATTCCTCAGCACAGTCATATTATATTCTTACCTTTATTATAACGAAGTAAGATTAATGATGTATATATTACCTCTAACTAGCTTTAAATAGTGATTTCTACAATTTCTGACTATTAGATTTGTAATAATTCAAAGCTTACTAGTTGTTCCTTTCAATTTTTTATATTGAAGTAAGTTCAAAAATATTGTAAGTTCTTCTTAGAGCTTAATTACTCCTATAAATGATTGCTATGTAGTTTACTTTTACGATCTTCAAATTGGTATTAATTTAGATTTATTTATTAATATGCTTTAGATACTAAACTAAGATAAGGAAGATACTTTAAGCTAAGAAATTATAATCAGGACCCTTTTGAAGCAATTTATCAAATGGTAACACAAAATGCTCCTTAAAAGTGGGTTCTATCAATCTCCAGAAGAAAGCAAAAGACAAATTTTTAATTATAATGCTAATTGATTAAGGAAACTAGTTCTGAAATGAGTTACATTACTCTAGCTCCTTAGTGAAGATATAAGAGTCTAATATTTTAAGTGGTGGTTTAAATTTAATGCTTAAGATCTATAATTTAAAGACAAATCTTTATTATGAAAACTTCCTAATTCCAAAGGAGTAAATTGGCTATATAAAAATAAACAAAGCGACGTTATACGAAAAAAAAATTAGTTTGAAAATATAAATTTAGCATAAGCTTAAGCTTTCTAAAAGAGAGCTTAATAAGATTTAATAGCTTGATTCTCTTTTCTTAAGTAAATTCATTTTATTTCTAAATTAAAAGAGATTTAATCATTATTTGATTAACTTAACTATAAGGTAGATTAGAGATCAGTGGTATTAAAGATGTGCCTCTGGTTTATAAATTTAGCAAATATTGTAATTGGTTTTTCCTTGATTTTATACTAAAGTAGGTATGCCTTAATATTAGCTTTTGATAAGCTTAAGCTTTACGATTTAAGATAAAGCATATTTATTAATTTTATAATATGAATACCGTATTCGCTAGTGTGTTGAATAAAACACTTGGAGGATTCGTTGAAAACTTAGATTCGAGATAGCTTAATCTTTCGATGTTTTCGGGTAAGATTAAACTAGAAAGACTGAAAGTGAAGCCACAGTTCATTGATGATATGAATTTTCCTTTTTAGCTTGTAACAGGCTACTGTGGAAAAATTCATATAGAAATACCTTGGCTAAGTTTGGGATCTTCGCCTCT
Organism: Loxodes magnus; assembly: GCA_946699065.1. Classification (NCBI taxonomy): domain Eukaryota; phylum Ciliophora; class Karyorelictea; order Loxodida; family Loxodidae; genus Loxodes; species Loxodes magnus. The sequence continues at coordinate 451,347 of CAMPDV010000098.1, forward strand.
TATTATTGAAGTTAGTGATATCTTTCTGCAGATTAAGCCAAAAAGTTCTGATAAATGGGACGCAAATCTAGTTAGAAGGCAAATAGAGAGTAGTAAATAAGCTTCTCTCAGAAATTTTGAGTTTCTGCATACAGAACAAGAAGCATCATCCTAAAGTTCAGGATGGATGGGAAACTTCGTCCAAAAGATAATAGATAACGTGTAAATAACAGTTAATAATGTCTATATTCGATATGAGGATGATATCTCCTCAGTTAAGCCATTTGCAATAGGAGTGATTTTGTAAGCTCTTATTATCTAAACTTGCAACGAAGAATGGAAAGTTTAATATGTATCAAATCAGAATTTAGCTCGTAAGATTATTAGCATTGCAAACTTTAGTTTGTTCTTAGATTACGAAAATCCCACTTTCGTCAAGTAAAGTGATTTTGTATCCTGAAGTTCAGACGAAACAGACTAAAATTTCCGATAAAAGCATAGCTTTATGGTTAAACCTTCTTCTGTTGATATTAAAATCATACTTAATAGGAAAATAGAGCCTGACTATGAATACCCAGCTATAAAGTGCGAAATAAATTAGTTTGGAACTATGACTTAAGCAATAGAATGCCCCCATATAACACACTTACTTAAGTTCTTAGAGTTCTTAGGAATTTACAGTGTTTACTAGTAAGGAGTGAGTGCAAAGTTCAAGTGAAAGACATTAGAGATAGAAGATTCATTGGAGTATATGTAGATTTATCAAGAATACAGATAATCTCTTGGAGATGATAAGAAAAGCAGTCCTCTTGCTGAAAATTTAGTTATGATTGAAGGAGGGTATTAGATCAATGATTTAATAGGAAGTAGATAAGCAGCACTTTTATAATTGAAATTCATAAAATAAATAGAAGCCAAAAATAAGGAAATTACTGAGATATAAAGTAAACAAGTTGAAGGATATGGATCTATGTTTAAAGGATATGTTGGATTAGGTAAATCGAAGGATTAGAAGCAAAAAGAGTAATAAGAATCAGATTAAAAGATTTTATAGTTAGTAGATGAAATTTCCAAACTAGAGGAGAAAATTAAGGAAATGCAATAAAATTTGCAATCTTATATTTAATATGAAGAAAACTCATCTCCTCCATAATATCCAGAAGATTACATTAGCATGGAAATTATACTTAATTTTTCTAAAATAAAACTGCAAATTTCGGAAAAAAACGAAGAGAAACTAATTTCTTGTAGCATTCGTAAGCTTAAAATATGCTATCAAGCCAAAGAAAAGTCTATGATTGTAACTTTACAGCTTGGAAGGGCTTACTCTAAAGATCATGTTGTTAAAAGTGAGGCTTTTCCTTTTCTATCTAATATAAATAAAGAGTCTGCAAATTAAGACTATTCTCTAAATTTGAGGTACGAGACCAATCCTAATACCATGAAGTAAGCAGACTTAATTTTAGAGCTTAAGATTTTAACTTCATTTGATTTATTCATAAACTAGTAAGTTTTCTTTACACAGCGAATCTATTTTATATTTCTAATAGGTTTTGATTGACGCTATGAATGTATAAGTAGATCTTAGTCAATATAGTAAAGCAGCTGAGAACTTGGCATTAGAATATGTCCAAGTTGGAAAGACTGCAGTTAAAAATGTGGTTAAAGGTAATTTTAATAGATATGGAATGTTCATTAACATAGAAGTTGAGTCCCCTACTTTAATTATTCCTTTAAATATAAGGTCACTTCAGGAAAGAGTTTTTGTCATAGACATTGGCAAATTTTTCCTTAAGTCAGATTTAAGACATTATGAGCAAAGCATTGATTACAACTAAATAAGCGATGAGGCATAACTCTATGACGTTTAGAGAGTCACTCTTCAAAATTTTTCAATATTCATTTGTCCAACCCTTCCAAACTATAACGTTCAAGATTTTTCGACTTAAGAGCAGTTTATGATAGTAGACAATTCTAGTTTCTCTTTAGAAATGAAGAGCTGCTTAACTCCATTACATCCTATTTTTCCAACTGTAAAAATAGACTCTGAAATACCTTAGATAAACTTAACTTTATCTGACCAACTATTAAGATTCGCTTTTCTCTATTTAGAAAATTTTAAAGAAGTCTATTAAGAAATGGCCAAAAACTTAAATCCAAAAAATAAAGCCTCACCAGACAATTAGCTCTTACAAGATATAAACACAAGCTTGATTGAACTAGAATTTGAAAATGCAAATGAAGAGCTAAAGTAGATAACAAAAGAGTAAAGTATCGTTAATTCTGAGTTTAATTTTGTGCTTAAAAAAATGAGATGTCAGCTAGAAACGTAAAAGAAAATAATATTGGATTCTGAGATCCATAATATTTAACTTAATTTTGACACTGGGAAAAAGGGATAAATGAAGATGGTTATGATTCTCGAAAGCTTTTACGTTCAGGACAAAATTTCTGACTTATAACCAGCTTTCCGATTTTTAGCAGCTAATCCTAAGCATAGTGGATAAGAAATTTAATAAAGAGATTCTAAAAACTTTCAAGTGGCTGAACTTAAAAAGACGAGTCCTCCTTTAACGGACCGGTTTTACTCAGCTGAAGAAGATTAAGAAGAAAGTACGATGGAGCCAAATAAAACTGAAAGCTCGCTAGCATAAATAATAAATTAAACCTAGATAAGTTAAAAGGGATTTTAAGAGGAAAACAATTAGATTTATATAAAAATTCTATCAAGCACTGAAAAAATGATTATCAATACCTCAGTAAATGATCTAAGAGTCATTTTAAGTTTCAAAACCATTATTTAGCTTGCATAATGGTTTTATGTTCCTTATAAAGAAGTTAATCAAGAAATCAAAGCTTAGAAAACCAAAAAAAAAATAAAGACCAAGAATATGTTATTTGCTGCTATGTACAATAACTTATCCATGAAGTTTGATGAAGTGTCAGAGAAAAAAAACTTATAATTGCAATTGAGTTAGAAGTAGAAGTAGGAAGAAGAAGCTTTAAAAAAGGTAAAAAGCTTTAGAGAGTCTAAGAGTGCACTTAAGATTAATTTCTCTTTTAGTAATTTCGAATTTTGAATGGTTTAAAAGCCAAATGAGGAAAAATCTCTAGTGTTCGAATTCCATTATAGTATTTTTGGAAAATATGAAAAAATCATAAAGAAGCAAATTGGTCTGGATTAAAACAACTAGGCTTTGCTAATTAAAGACTATTAATACTTCGATTAAGGATTCTTATAAACTAATTAAGTCTGAGCTCATCTTGGATTAGTACAAGACAATAAGATCTAAAAAGAAAGTTCTATTGAGATGATTAAACCTTGCAGAATGATTTGTCTCTTTGAAATCAAAGGCTTAGAAAAGAGCTAAATCTATCAAATCTAAATAGATATTGAGAGCATTTAAATAACCTTTGGATATCTAGAAATCTTATTCTTTAACGATTTAAAAACTTAGCTCTCTTACTTCTTCTAGAACATAATTCCTAAGGAAGACAAAATGGATAGATAGAAAAAGATTTAAGATCAACTTTAAAAAGCATTCTAAGAAGCAGATATCGTTTAAAAGGAAAAGGAAAAAGTAGAGGATTAAGTAAAATTAATAGCAGACGTAAAATTAAATCTATCAGGAGTCAAAATAATTCTACTAGATGATACTTAGGCAATTAAATACCAATTGTTCTATATGCATTTACATAAAATATTAGTTAACTATGAAATGAACACCCAGCCATAGAAAAGTGATGAAAAGTATTTTTATCTTTGAATATAATTTGGTATAGAATCCGAGTTTTATAATATGTAAGTATGCGCATGGGAACCTGTAATTGAAGATTGGAGTGCTAATATAGAAGCAAGTTAAAAATCCTTAAAGCACCCTTTCGTAATTAACTTCAATAGCGATTAGATTTTTGATGTTAATTTTTCCTTTGCAAGTAAGTATTTAAATTATAGTGGTTGAAAGCTCAATGAAGTATGTTAAAAATTTCAGCAAACATATGAATGAAAAAGAAAGCTTGAACACTGATTAAGTTAATATTGGTTTAGAAAATACAGAAAAGAACTTTGTGATATATAAAGTAAAAAATGAATTAGGAGTTCCTATAAAAGTGTGAATTGAAGAGGAGCTACTCTTCTTAGATAAAACAGTGTGGAATCTTAAAGGCTAAGATGAAATAAAATTTACAGAAAATGTAAAATCAAAGTAATAAATTTCTAAAGTACCTTTCGAAATATCTAAGAAGCAATAATCCATAATGATAGGAATAGAAATTGGTGACTTAAAATAGAAAATTCATAATATTCCAGTGGATATTATTTCTACTAAAGCTTACCGCGTCAAAGAAGAATAAGATATTAGCTTTTTCAAAATGTCAGGATTTATTATCTCTGTTCAAGCGAAGGGTAATACTCGTCTTATTTTGGTTTAATCACATTTAGTCTTTACTAATAACATTAACAGAACTCTATATTTAAAAGTGGAGTAAGATCCAAACAAGCCTGACCAAGACAATGAAAGTTTAGAAGTAAAGTCAAAGTAATCAGTATTTATGCCTTTCTTATGGTCTGTAAAGCAGAAGCTATTAATCTCCTTAGATTCTAAAATTGATTTCTAAGAACTGGTTTCTAATATTTATCTAGAATTAAGTGTATAACGAAGTAGAATAGAAGGAAAGACATTCAGTCTAGGTGAAAAATAGATTTCAATGGATATTGTTACTTATAAATGTGACTAAGAAGAGGAAAACTTACTGATTAACTAAACTCATATCATCTTCAATTTCCCCTTAATCATACGAAATTTAATTCCTTTTGATCTCTAATTATGCTAAAAAATATATGGCAATGAAGAGTATCTTATCCAGAATTTTTTACCTACTAAAGACGAAGAAATATAAGAGTTATCGAAGAATTAAGAAGATAAGAAAATTTACTTCAAACTAATGGGATGAGGAACACATTAAGATAATTGCAACTTAGTTAGCTAAGAAATATAAGTTTCAGACTTTATTCAGAATAAGGATTTAGTTCTAGAGTTTAGAAATATATAAACTAAAAATTAAAGCCAACTATAAAAGGAAGAAGAGGATATTTAAATTAAAAAACGAAAAATTTCAAATATTGAAAGACCTTTTAATAATAATTAATTAAAACCTTATCAACGTACAGTTTCAAATATGGAAGTTCTACTTAATAAAAAAACAACTTAGTAGTTATAGAAAGTTAAATTGTAAATATATTGCCATAAAGAATAAAACATTCTGAAGAAGACTGATCATATAGATTTTACTTTAAGAAAGGTAGTATAACAGAGAATAGAAAGCCGGGAATTTATGTTTTACTCTAAGTATTGGATAGTAAATAAAACGAATCTAGATTTGGATATTGGTGGACTAAATATTATGTAGAAAATTGAAGGAAGAAATATAAAATTATATAGTAGTCCTAAAGAGCAGTAGTCTAAAACTTAAATATGCTTATCTGGTGAGATTTAAAACGAATGAACTAAATAGTTTTCACTAGAGTCAGTTGGAACTGCAGGTTGTTAAATACTTAAGGGGAAAAAATAAGATTCCTCTCAAGAACCAGATTATAAATATATTGGAATTAAAGTCTAAAATGCTACAGCTCCCTTCGTTTTCACAAAGGTAATTACAATTGTACCGAGATATTAAATTAGAAATTGCTTGAAGCATTCAATCTAAATTAAATAGAAAGATGGATCTTCATAAGTACAAATTGATAGTGATGGTAAGTGATAAACATTCAATTTCGATAAAACTAGTAAAGAGTGCTTAGTATAAATAACCGAAATTAATTCTGACTAATGGTCAGTTCCATTTAGTGTTGATTAAATAGACGATTTCTAAATACAATATAGTCCTAATTAAGAAAGCATTTAGAAAATTATATAGAAAGAAAAAGAGGCTATCAAATCTCAGCCATAAAAGAGTCTTAATCTGAATCGATTTATTTAAAAAGCAGTAAAGGAAGAAAAACCAAAAATTCACTGGAGCTTACCACAAGAATTAAATAATTATAAGGAAACAGTTCGTATAATAACTGCAACAGGTGACGATGCAACTATTTTCATTACTATATGTAATCCTTCATAGCCTGAGTTCATAATAAGAAATGAAACAACTGGTAATATTTAAATAAGGTAGAAAGGAAATAGCTCTTGGTAAGAAATTAAGAGTTTCAAAAACTTTCCCTTTGTATATTCTAACTTATAAGAGCAGGTTAAATTAATCGAAATTCAAATAAGTACGTATACTTATATCTTTTCAATTGAACAGGTTAACAAATTCCCAGAAATAGTAATAGAAAAAAAGGTATTTGAAGTGGAAGTTTTATGTAAAGGATCAACTAGATATTTGATAGTTAAATAGTAGAGATAAGAATCATTTCTGTCTGGAAAATTAAACCTTGATATATTAGCTATGAAGTAATACTTAGAGGCAAAATAGAAGGGAACTCAGAACTTGCATTTTAATTTAAATATTAAAGGCTTTGGAATGAGCATGATCGATGATCTTCCTTAAGAAATATTCTATTTTATAGCCTATAATATAAGGATAGAATACTAATATGAATAAATAGACTATTAGAACTAATAAATAGCATAAAAGTAAAACTTAGAATTAGAAATAAAGCATATACAATTAGACTCTTAAAGGTTAAGTAAAGTGGTTAATCCTATTATTTTTAGCCCTTCTTAGCTTCTCCCTGAAAATGAGGAAGCTAGAGATAAAATGACCCCTTTTATAAAGTTTATTATTAGAAAGGAAAGAATAATAACAGGATTTAGTTCTGAAGATAACTTTACAGGAGGTCTAGGAGTGCTAGATAAGTTTGACTTGATGCTGTTCAGAATTGGATAGATGGAAATTAATTTATATTAGCAGCATATGCTTGAATTTATTGACTTTATGCTTAGGGTATAAGATTTAGTTTTCGCTTAGGAGAAAAATGAAATTGGAAAAAAGCTATCTCTAAAAGAACTAAGTTATATGCTTGAAACAAGTGACCCAGTACTTGGATATGAGCCAGCAGATACATCACAGAAAGCCTACTTTGAGAAAGTTCAATTAAATGACTTATAATTATTATTTTCAGTGACTAAAATAGCAAAAGAAAGGAACATTTAAATAAACCCAAGATACTAGTTAACAAGCTGAATCCACAAAATGAGTGAATAAATGATAAACATTAATGAAACCCAATTTTTCTTTGAGAGAATTGATATTTCTTAGTCTTTCCAAACTCTAAGCAATTTAATATGAACTATTATTATGAATTACACTAAATAATCTGCTTACTAGTTTTATAATATCGTAGGCTAAATTACAATTCCTAATCCTATAAATCAAATAAGCAAGATGGGAAGCAAGGTTAAGTAAATTATTGGTACTAAGGAAAAAGAGACATTTAAGGGAGTTAAAAATCTCGTTAATAGAGTGACACAAAGTTGTGGCTAATTTATAACTGGAATTGTAGAAACTGAAATAGTATCTTTGCATAGAGGAACTTTAAATCTATATTGCTTTATGAAAACATTAGAAGGAGAGAAAAAAATCAAAGTTACAACTCCTTTCGACTTTTTTGATGGCTTATATATAGGAATGAAGTTTAATAATATAGAGCAAAGTGATGGCCTTACAGGAATTGTTAAGAAACCTTGCCAAAGGTATAAAATAGAGGGAGGAAAAGGATTCTTAAAAGGATTGGGAAATTCAATTTTATGTGCAGGAACGTCATAATTCACTGCTTTTGTAGGAAGAACTAACAATTTAGCAGATGGAATTCTTTAAAGCACATAAAGAGTAGTAGAGACTAGAAAAATGAAGAGGTAAAGATTTAGAAATCCTAGATTTTTCGGTCAAAAGAAGATATTGGAAGAATATAATGAATAGATATCAAATGCCTAGCATGTCTTATATTAACTAGAAAAAGGATAATATTAAAAAGAGAGGTAAGTAATTAATGTAGATTGCTATTTTGCTTCAATATGTAAGATGAAGAATTTAATGATGGCTTGGATCTAAATATCCTGTTTTCTTAAAAGCATTTACTTCTCATTGAGAAAGATAAATTATTAGCATCTATAGAAGTCGCACATATTCAACTTTGCGAAATTCGCAAAAAGAAAGGTGAACAATCATTCTACCTTCATGTTTCTGATGATTTAAATAAGAATAGCATGTTCATTAGCTCAAGTTATAATAAACTAGCTACGATTTTTAATTTTGTAGAAGAGTAACATATTAATACAGACTTCCAAGTAAAAATAAGAAGAAAGCGATTGGTAAATTTATCTTGAAGAACCTATAAAGCATTCCTAATTAGGTAAATAGCCTATTTCATAATAAAGCTCAACAATCATGAAAAAATTATTTTAACTTTTAGCAAAATTAACTATTCTCTAAAATAATTAACTCTGCTTATTCATTTCAAGTTATACAAAATTTCTCTATTAGATCTTCCATAATATAAACTCTTTATTTCTTAGGCTTTTATCTTGTAAATTAATATTCCACGCTCATTTATAAAGTTAAGTTGACTTTATATGTACTAAAAAGTGAATCCTTGGAGTACACATCTAACCTTTTCTTTCAATAAGAGTTCCTGCTTTTGAATTATGATATCTGCAAAACTATCCTAAGCTTATATTACTTTTACCATATTAATAGATTGCTCACTTTGTTTTAGCTTATTTCATTCTTCATATCATCGATCAACCTGAAAACATTGCATACCAACTTTTATTTTCTGGGTAATTTAAATGATTATGATTAAAGCCTAATAATATAAGTATATAATCTTAGTTCTATGCTTAGTAGATACCTTTAACGCCATGCCTAATGATTTCTCTAAGGCAGCACTCAGTACTAATTAGATACAAAAGGTTAGAAAGATTTATTATTAGCTTTCTTTTTTATTTTTAAGTAGTAAAATTGCTTATTTTGACTCTTTTTAGTCTTCTAAGAAAATTTCTTTAGATCTATAAGAACTACTTACTTCTATAATTTCATAAGCCTGACTAAAAGTACTATTAGCATTATTACACCAAGGCCTTCAACTAAACTTTTAACCTGCCAGCCTTAACTTTCTGAGTTTATAATTTTAGATAATTAATGCTAGCAAATATACTGATTGAAGCTAAAGCTTCATTATACCATTTCTTGACCAAGCCGAAGAAAGTAGTAAATTGACTAAAAAATTTCAAAGAACTATACAAATTAGAGCTTCTAGGCTTTTCCCTTCACTTTGAGTTAAGCAAAATAATCTCACTAAAACAGGGAAATTTATGTTTATACTAGCTCAAGAAATACAATGGTAACAGTAATTAAATGAAATAGTCAACTATTTGAAGCATTAACTTAAACTCAGTCAATAATGCTTATACTTTAACTAAGATATTATCACTTTGTTCTGAAAGCAGCTTAATTTATAGTGAAGAAAAGCTAAGCTTTAAGAGTTAAATAAGCTAAAATAAAAGATTGATATAGCAGCTAGCTCTGCTAGAGCTGTATCAGGTAATCTTTAAATTAGAGCGTTAGAGGACATTTAATTATATACATATATAAGATAGTTAAAATTACTTAGGATTTAGATTGCTAAATATATATAGGAGAACATAAGCAGCTATTAAGATAGAAGGTATTTAAGTACTTAGCTAATTATACTCCTTCTTACCTTAAATAATCACATGCTATACTCTATTAATTTAATAAGCTATAGTCTAGAAGTAGAAGGTTACTAATAAAATAGACTAAGCATTAATCTATAAATAGAACTTAACTATCTAAAGGATTTTCATTTTTCAAAGAGAAACTAAAAATTTGATATATAGTTTGTTTAAAGGAAAAGTTAATGTTTAAGTTAGAATAATTACTATAAAAACCAAGAATGACAAGCATTAAGCAAGAACTAAAAGCATCTAATAAAGTTAGAAATAAAGCTTTTAATTGATTTGATTGGCAACTATATAATTACTACAATTCAAGAACACAAAATTGATAGTTTCTAGGATTATTTAAGATATGAAAAGTCTTAAGTAAAACAAAATAATTTATTTTATCAATTAAAATTAAAGTTTAAAAGCTAACTATCATAGGAATTTTATACCTAAAAAGGAAAAAAGGCATAAGAAAAATATAGGAAATACCTAATAAAAAAATTGATTTAAATATATTAAGCCTAACTCTCTTAATAGGTGCAATCTACTAGTGGAATGAAGTGTTTAATAGAAATGTTATTACTCTATTTTAAAATTAAGTCAATAACTAAAAATTAACCTAAAACTGTTTTAATCAAAAAGGGAAAACTTTCGATTTGCTTTTAAAGGAAAGAATGCGAGTATAATGTATCTATCTTCAGTTTTTGGTTAGTAATGTGATTAACTCTAAGTATTTAGGATTTTAATAATTTGAGCCTTGTAGTTATCCAATTAAAAGCATAAATATTAAAGGTAATTTAGTATATATAAGTCTTAAGAATTAAAAAAATAGAATATAGAAACACGCAAAAATTATATGACTAGCTTATGAAATTAAGCTAAAGAAGCAAAATAATAACAGCTATTCAAATGTCAACATTTCAAAAGCTTTTAAAAGCTTCAAATGGTAGGGAGATGATAAAATAAGTTTACAGTTATAAACTAGAATAAAGAAAATAATACATACTAAATACTTAATTAACTTAAGCCCTTTAAAATCTTAATGCTTAAACTAAACATACATCTTGATGACTAACATCATTTTATAATATCTCATCATTAAAGAGAAGCTTACAGGTATTTATTGAATTACCTCTGTTAAGTATAAGGTAGAAGTTAAGAAATGAAGTATACTTAAGAAATGAGGAGATTATAAAGGAGTGCCTTATATATTAAATGCTTAAGATTTATTATTTTATAGTTTTGCGTCCATTTTTTAAGAATTTGAACTCACTTAAAATCCAAGATCTCTTTTTACTGGTAAAGCTGATTTTCTTATAAGCAAAAATGTCTGCCGACCAAAATGAAATTTAAACAATGCTCCAGCAAAGTACTAAAGATGATAAAGCTTAGTCATAAAACTAGTAAAACCAATAAAGTTGATAATAGGGAAATAGATTGAGTACTTAAGAATTGTAAAATGAAGAAAAAAAGCAGGATTAAGAAGAAACGTTAATAGAGATACAAGGTGTAAATTAGAAATAAGAGTTAAATGATTAAGAGATAAAGATAGAGTAAATTATGTTGAATGAAGAATAAAAGCAAGATAATTTAATCAAAGATGATAAACAAAATTAGTACCTCAATATAGAACAAAAAGAAGAATAAAAAGAAGAACAACCATCTAACGTCAATTCACGTTTTTCTCCAATAAATGCAGATTTAGTTTTAGTCTTTAAACCGTATCCTGCAGAATGATCAGAAGAAGATATAACTCCTGAAGAGTAAAAATAAATCTATAACGAAATTTTTACGTTTAATGCAACTAAAAACCCTGCTAGAAACCTTTAACTGAAAAAGTAGAGAGATGAAAGATGGACATAAAATATGAAGAAGAAAGACTTTTATGAAACTATGAGATAAGACACATTAGTTTTGCTAACTAAAGTAAATAGAAACCCTGAGTTATAGAATCATTTGCAAATAACAATTGAAACTGAGGAAGATGAATTGAAGGACAAATCAAAGGTGATAACAACATTCTACCTCCTTAATATTTAAGAAAACGTATTAGACAATGCAGCTGATCGAATTGACTATAAGCTACGCTTTAATAAATAAGTAGATGATACTTAAGATCCTTATTTTAAAGATCAACCTGCTTATGCTAAAATTGAAAAAAAGTACTTCAGAACGAAAAGACATTTTTTTGAAGTTCACTAAAATGGTTCTATTTATAGGCAAGTAGATAGAATCCGAATTCTATCTACTATTCTTAACCAAAAACTTAATACTCCTTAAGCAAGTAGACATAAACTCTTCGAAACATTTGTGCCTCAAGATCCAGCTCCTTTAGAAAGTTTATATAGTAAGTTAAGAAAATGGACTTTTGTTTAAAGAATACCAAGGGATGAGCTTCGTAATTATTTTGGAGAGAAGACTGCACTATACTTTTGTTGAATGTCTACACTGGCTAATTGACTTATTTTTCCTTCTGTCATCGGAATTGGCTGTTTTATTGCAGGTGTAAGTATAGCAGGCTCAGGGACTAATCTCTCAGACGATGAAGATGAAAGAAATTCTAAGTCTTATATTGATTTTGCATATGCAATTGTTTTAGCTCTCTGGGCAGTTTTATTCACAGAGAACTGAAAGCGAAAATAAGCTGAACTGGTTACTTTTTGGGGCACTAATGATTTTGAAGAACAAAACTTCGTCAGACCTGAATTTAAAGGCGTTGAAGGCCCTTCAAGAATAGATGGATAGTGAGAAAAAAATTTTGATCCAAGAAGTAGGAGAAGAAGGATGATTCTAGCAGCAGTTTTACTATCCATTTATCTAGGAATTGCTGTTGCTGTCGCTATTTGGCTGATGGTTCTTAAAGCTATGCATAAAGATAGTAAATGGGCTCCTACAATAATTGGAATAAGCATTTCTTGCTAAATCAAAATAATGAACAAGTTTTACCAAATAATAGCTAAAAAACTAACAGACTGGGAAAACTGGCGTACAACAAATGAATATGAAAGTGCTTTGTACTTTAAAATATTCTCATTTCAATTTGTAAACTCATTTATTTCCCTTTTTTACTTAGCTCACATATAACCTTTCGTTAGTGGATGCAATAAAGAAAGATATAACGACAGTTGTACTGAAGAGCTCTTTTAATAGCTGCTAATTTTATTTGGAATGTTTATTTTCTTCAACTCATTAGAAATAGGAATTCCTCTGCTTAAAAAGAAGTTAGCTTAGTCAAAGCATTAATAGAAGAGTAACTTGTATGTTCAAAGTAAGATGGAAAGTGATAACATACAAGCAGATTATATGGAAATTATGATATGCTTTGGATATATTACTCTCTATGCTCAAGCATTCCCTCTTTCAGCCATTTTTGGATATTTCGCTATAGTTATAGAAATAAAAGTCGACTGCTATATCAATTGTCGATTAAACTAAAGATCTTATCCTGATGGCGCATCAGGCATTGGCATCTGGCAAGGAATCCTTGAGTTCCTAGTTGTTTGCATGATATGTACAAACTGCTGGCTTATTTTTATTACTGAGCAGTACTAAGATATTAAGGACAAATCAAGCGACTATAGTCAAGTAGGATTTCTTATTTTCATTTGTGTTTCCTATGGAATTCTAGTAATCATGCACACTATTAGAGAGACAATTCCAGATATAAAATTAGATACAAGAGATTTACAAAAAAGGCATACTTTTATAATTGAGTCCAAATACTTTGAAATTGAATCATCTGATTGATTGAGTTCAATTTATAAATACTCTATCTCTAGACTCTTAATTTCTATTTAACATAATGAATTAAATCAAATCATTCACCTTAATCATCTACTTATTTCCAGCCATTTCTGCAAAGCTTTACCATAAAGCTAGCATCATTTCTATCAAACATGTCAATTCTAAACTTATTTAAATAGATATAGAGTAATATAAATGCCCTTATGAAATAATCTCTAGTACATAGCAATTCTAACCTTAAACTAATATTACTATATTGGTTTTTATTTATCAATCTACTTTGTACTTCTTCATACCTATTTTAATCAAAGAATTTTAGCTTTTAAACAAATTATATATTCTAGCTTTTATATCAACAGTTATAGCTATAATTTAGCAAAGTTACTGTTGTGAAGCTAATTTAGAACGAATGTTATTAAAAAGATAATTATATCTAGAATGCCTTTAGTAAGCTATAAAGCATCTTATAATATGAATGACTAGATTTATTTGCTAACCAAATCAAGTTCTTAGCTAAGAACTTGACTTAAAGGATGGAGTTATATCTCTAGTTAAAAATGTTATAGCGTTTGATTATCTGAATATGGATACTTAATTATGACTTAATCGAGTTTATTTTATAAAACTTCACTCTTAGATCTTATTTATGCTAAATGCAATTCAGACTTAAGTTGAGCCATTTTTCTCACAAGCCTTGCTAAAATTTTAATTATCTAAAGAAGTTTACACTGTAAATTCATATTTTCTCCCTTATGAAGATTGAAGAGGTTTGAATAAAACCTTTATATACCTTTGGATTTTTTCTATACCAAATATTTTAGAATAGGAGTTTTGAGCTCTCAAACCTCTGAAATTGAATTACCAAGTATTTTAATCTTCATAGATGAATCCTAATTTATCCTAAGTTATTTAATACCAACATTTACTAAATGCTAGTTGATGCTTAGTAATAACATCTCTCTTCTATTTTGGTCTACCAGAATAGGAGTTTTATCCACGTTAAAAAATAAGAATTTATCATATGATAATCAATAATAACTAAGCAATTGTGATTTAGCTTTACTGATTTAATGGGGTAACCTATTTAAAAAAGGAATACTTAAAGGTACTTTCTACTTCAATAGTTATAATAAGGGGCTTTATTTATAAGGCTGGATTTCTTAAAATTGCTACTATTAGAAGGTATCTGATTAACTAGAGATATTTACCAGATTTATTGCTATAGCATCAATTAGAAAGAACATTCTTTGCATTTGAACATACAAAAGGCTAGCTAGAAGCAGTTAAGTATCGAACTAAGGAAAAAGGTAAAGATTGCTAAGTCTAAAATAACATTTTGAGTCCCAAGCTACTATCACACCTTTTAAACTATAGTAACAGAATCTAGAAAAATATACTTGAGCTACTATAAGTTAGATTTAGTGTTAATTCAATAAAACAGGTTACTATAACAATTATTTTAACTTTCAATGTAAAATGGAAGTAAATAAAGATTGAAATCTTATTTTAGAATCAACTATAATAGAGAGAATTATTTAATGAAGAAAGACAAATAGATGAAACTTTATTTTATCAGTCCAAATATAACTAACTTATAAACTAAAAATTTGCTATTTAGGAAAAAATTTGATCAATCTAGATTGAGAACAATGCAGTAATTAGGTTAAGTAGATTAAACAGTATTTAACATTATTTTCTAGATTCGATGAAATTTTTTAACTTGTATGAGGTTAATTGAAGATTAAGCCCTTTAGATCATACATTCTATAGCACATATAAACTATACAAATGGAAAAGCTTAAGCTAATTACTTAAATAAAGTCGTATATATTTAATCGCATTTAGTCAAATAAACTACATTGATTTATCGTTAATGGATGAATTTATAAGGTTTTAGCTTCTTCTTTATGTGAATTACCTTCAACATCAATTAAGTAAATTTATATAAATCAATTTATTTTCCTTAAGAGGATTAATTAAATAAGGTTATTTTTAATATACACTCTTTATATAGCTAAATACCTAAATTTTCATATCTTCATTTGAAATTTTCAAATCATATGTAAATAAAATTTGAGCTAGTAAATTTAGCAATCTGATGAGTGTTAGAATTGAAGCAGTATTCTGTTATTTATAAGAATAAGCTAATTATTAATCAGCAAAATTTATATTTAATCTCTTATATAGTTTCTTATCTATAGAATCGGAAAATCCTGGTTTAAATTTTATTTTTTAAGCAATGAATTTTATAATTTTACTACTATGCGAATCTTAAGAGATACCTTATTTAATATTATTATTTGAATCTAGATTCAGTATTCATACTCTCTTTCTTTAATCGTTTTTTACTTCTATCTACAATATATAAATATTTATTAATTAATCAACTTATTGACTAAATATATTCAATACTTAATTCACTCTTCTTGCTCTAGATGGATAATTTTATCATCATTTTAAACTAAATCTCTTTCTTTTAGTATTTTATCTTCATGACATCATTTAGCCAAATTAGGTAGCTACTATAAAGTTATTGTTTACTCTATATAGTTTCAATAAAGAGAGCTATTAAGGTAAATTTTATTTCTCGATATAAATGATACAAGTTATATGAGAATTTAGTAGGTAGATGCTTATAAAAGACTTAGTTTATTTTCCTATTTATATTTAATTGTTTTTATTAGACTTCTTTATTATGCTTAATCCATAAACTTCTAGATTTAGTGCATTTTTTATTTAATTTTGGTTCTAAGTTTAGCATGCTGACAAGAGTTCTTCTACCAATACTTAAGAAAAGTAAGCTTAGTAGGTAGAAGTATTGGCTTAGTTATTAGATTAAATAAAATAGTTATTATCTTAAGGTTTCTTTAGCTATTACTTTACTATCCCACTTAAATACTCAAAGCTTTGATTTAATTACTTCTATTCCTAAGCTTCAAACTACCTCTATATATCACTCAATCCTAGATCACAAAGCCTTCTATTCACAAAAACTTACCTTTTCCTTATGAAGTTGCCTGTTTCTCCCTCTTTCTTGGCATTCTCATAAAAAGTATTCTTTTCAACTAAGAAAATTAAGTTAGAAAAATAGATAGCAAGCAGTCCAGAACTAAGGCCTATTTTGAGAAGTCAAGTTTCTTTCCAGAAGACTCATTAAGAAAACAAGCACACTATGAACGAGAAATTTCTGTTTCATTAGTTATATAAAAACACCTTTTTATCTACTAGCTCAGAGTTTATCTTCTATCTTACTCTTGTCTCCTTTATATGGAATTATAAATTTAAGTTGCCTCAGAACATCTTAAATTATAGTTATCTAGAATTAATTAATAGAAGCTTATTTCTAAAGATCAATAGGTAAAAAAATGTATTTTGATGGAATGTTAAGAAGTAGAAATTAGATTATTAGGTAGGTTTGGTAAAGTAATATAGTTAAGTAGAAATGAACAGGCAAAAATAACCTCAATACTTATAATTTTAGCTAATCTAAAAAGTACGTGAATAAGGTATAAAAAGAACATTATTGATTTGATATAAATAGAACTATAAAGATTATTGATGATATAGTTAATCTTCTAGTCCTTAAAAAGTCATCTTAGCTATTAAGATTTTTCTAGTTATCTTTCTTGAATAATTTAACACAGCTTCTAGTTTAAAAAAATTAGATAAATAACTTATAAATGTTTGCTAATTACCTTCAGTTATTTGCTTAAGTAACTTAAATATTAACTTTATTAAAATTCTTAATTTATATAATAAGAAAAAAAGCAAATTATTTAGCAAGTATTTAAGCATTCTTTTAAGACTATAATCAAGCAAATAGTGAATGGAGAGTAAGCATATGTTTTAAGTAAATGCAAAAAAGTATTACCATGTATTAAAGCAAAAGGTGGGATAATATAAATTACAAGGTATGATCAAATAAAAGCATACTAAACTAACTACTTTTCTTCCATTTTTTATATTAGATTTAGAAATATGGAATAATGAATGCATTATATTTAGTATTTTTTATGGAAATGGAGGAAAATAGTAAGCTTAATGAAAGCTGAAATTGAGATATTGTTATTCTGTCTATTGCTGTGTGCTTGAAAGGAATGGATAATATGCTAGGAACTACTGAAGCGATTTAGTATTCAGCTAGAGTAAAGCATAGAGTTAAAATAGCTGTAAATTTTGGATTTGCTATAGGATTTGGAGCAGTATGGCCTATGCATTTTGTGAGTGTGACTGCTTTTAATGTAGGTACTAAAATAAAGTACGATTTAGTTTTGACGATAATATCAGCATTTTTATGTACTATAGGTGGGGCGATAGGAATGTATTTTCTAACAGTTTAAGAAATAAAGAAGAAGCATATAGCATTATGTGGTATTTTTATTGGAATAGGAGTAATTTTGATGCATTACATAGGAATGGCATCTATGAGGTGTGTTGATATGACATATGACTGATATATGGTTACCTTTTCTTGCTTAATAGCTATTATTGTTGCCTTTGTAGGAGCAATAATTCTCTATTTAATAACCCATAATATTCTAAGAAAAATGTAGCCTTTCATTTTAACAGTTGCAATATGTGGGATGCATTATACTGGAATGGCTCATATAGAATATGAAAAGATGGATTGTGGTGAGGGATATTAGTTATAAGCAGAAAACTTACCCTTTTTGATATAAGGATTAGCAGCTTTAATATAAATACTGGTTAAAATAACGACAGCTATTATATTATCACGAATATAGAGACAAATATCTAAAGAAGAACAGGAATACATTGATATGATTAACAACTTACATATTAAGGAGTTCTACAAATACTTTAAAAAGAAAGTTTCTTACTTAAAAATATTATAAAAGCAAGTATATTCAGAGAACCCAGAACCATAATTATTTTAAGATTTTTTATCCCAGTTAACTCCTTAATAACTAAAAACTACTTTTAGTGAAACATAAAAATGACTAAATACTAAATAAATGGCAGTGTAGAAAAAGAAAAGTGAGTAAGAGAATCAAAATATGGAGAAAAGCTAATTTCAGTTGGAATAAGATCTAAAAAGCATGAAAATTGATATAGAAAATACTCCAAGAAGCTTAGATTTAAATAAAAAATCTATTAATAGCCCTTCTTAATATAAAATACTATAGTAAAATGAATCTATTAAATAAAAAAATAAATTAGATAATATTATCTTTTTATCAGATTAACAAAAGGACCAAACTAGCAAGGAAATAACTAATTGAGGTTTTGAAAATGAAATATAACTCAATAGTGAAAATATCAGTGATTTAATGCTATCTAGCGAAGCGTTCGAAGCAAGAAAAGTAGAAGTTAGTTAAAAAATGTAGGAAAAATGGATCCTAACAGATAGAAAAGAAGAAAAAGTAACAATAAAAGATAAAAAAGAAAGCTATATTTAAAATTATTTTCAATATATAGTAAATAAAATTTTTCATTAATAAGCTTAAGTAAAAAAAGTCTGACTTAAATCAGAAGCTTCGGACATTAGCTCTTTTATTAGAGTGAAGTATTATTATATTAAATAAATATGAATCCAGTATCTTCTGAAATCTTAATTAATAATTATTAAAATATCATTACCCTTTTGTTTGATCTTTAATCTGTCTTGAGAAAAAACTAGCTAAAGCCCTTTTTTTTTTTTTTTTTTGATCATTATATAATAATTTATATATATATATATTATATTATATAAAATATTAAGTATTAAATATTAAAAAAGATATATAAAAAAAAAAATGGAAAGAATTAAATCTTTTACGAAGAATTAAATACTTCTTTAGAATTTACCATAGAGTAAAGATTTACCGAGCAAAGGTCAAATAATTAAAATAGTGGAAAGACCAACACTTTAATTTGGAGTTTTAGATCCTAATACCAAATACTACTTAACTAAAATTAAGAAAAATATTATATAAATTTTGAATAATATTTAGAATATAAATTTTAATTGTTTCTTACGAATACCAACGAAAATGTTGGCAAAATCTTAAAAGAGAATTGATGAACTATTAAGTGCTTCATAGGTAATTCAAAACAACAGAAAGTCAAAAAAAGCCAGCAGTTTGACTCTATAAAATTACCGCCAAATTGAATGGCGGTTAAAAGATATGAGTTAAAATGTAAAAGATAAAAATAAGGAAAAGATATTAAATTTTGAAGATTAAAGTTTTTCAAATTATGATTAATTCGGATTAGAAATTAAAAATTTGTAACGAGCTGAAAAATATGAATAAGAATATTAGCAGTAAATTTTCTATTAACATAATAAAACATCTAAGTCAATAGAAACACAAACTGAATATTAATAAACATTTAATTAATCTACCTAAACATATGAGAAAAAAGTTTAGTATGATCAATTATATAATAAGATTAATAAAGAAACACAAATTTAATAAGAATTATTGCAAACAAATACTTCAACTTAAACTTTACTTTAAGCTAATTAAATATTTACTCAAATTGAAATGAAAAACTAGTAAATAAAGGATTTGAACTTAATATAAGAATAATTGTAATTATAAATTTAAGATTTAAATTCATAGCAAATATATCAATAAATTGATCTTAATGAAGCTAGGAACAAAATCTCATTATAACAAGCTCATATCTAATCATTAGATAATGAATGCTATTAACTTAAAAATAAAATTTAAGAATTAGAACAAAATTAGGAAGAATAAAATTAATAGGCAAATTAATTAATTTCTGCATATTAAATGTAGGTATAATAACATAAAATTAATATTGAGAGCTTAATCTTATAGAAAGAAAATGATATTTAAAATACTATTTAATTCTATTCTCAATAAATAAGAAACTCTTTCAAATAATAAAAATAATATTCTGATAATCACACCTAAACTTTTCAAGAAATGTAAATAAAATCATTATAAACTAACTAATATATATAAACTGATCAAAATAATAAGATAACTTTAGAAAATTATAGCTAAACTCTAGCAAATTAATAATTGAACAAATAAATCTAAACATAAAAAACGTTTATGAATAATCATGAAACAATGACTAATATTACTGAATAACATCTAAATCATTTTTATTAGGAGTGTAAATAATCGAAATAAATCAATTTAGAATTATAGCAAGTTTATAATGATTTGAATACTAAATATATTTAATTAATTAAGGAGCATGATCACTAATTTGAGCTAAAATTAAATGCATATGCTGAGATATCATAACTTTAAAAAAATTAAAAAAAATCTTAGGTTCAGCAATTTTAAAAAGCATTAAAATGAGATGTAGCAACTCAAACCCTTAATTTTAATAATAATGACTTGAGAGAAAGTTAAAATTTAATATAAGACTTTTCTAATTTTATAACAACAAATAATTAATCCTCTCATAAAGATTCTAATTCAGTTGATTTAATAATATTTGGTAAGAGAAACTGGAGAGATGCTCACCTAAATCAAGAAAAATTAAATCTAAAATAACGAAATCTATTATTTAATTTTGATATTGAGGAAATTATAAAGAGATATAACTTTAAAAACGAAAAATTTGTATAATTTTTAAGATAAAAAAAATGATAAAATTAAAATCTCTTAACCACTATCGAAAACAGATTTATTACGTTATCTTGCGAACTTGATTATGCTACATGTGATGGAATTTCAGTTCCTATAAAAATAGACCAAAAACTATCTTAATAATATGATACGTTAACTTTATATACTATTATTTACTACAGAAACTCAATGTTATAAGCACCAAAATTACTTCACATTTAAATAAGCAATAACTAAAAATTCCTTTGCATCTATGATCCAGGTCTTAAAGGTGGAGTAAAATAGAACTAATTAAAACTAGCACATTGTAACATGAATTCGATCTAAACAAAATAATTAAGTATTGAATAATTTACTAAACGATAAGAAATTGATATATTTTCTATTAATGAAACTTGACAGCATCAATATTTTACTCCTATATCAATTTATGGGTATAGAACTTTCTTTAAAAATTGTGAAGACTCTTAAAGAGCAGGGGGTGTTTGTTTTATTGTTAAATAAGAACTTGATTCGAAATAAATAGAATTGGATTTTGGTTAATAAAATAATAGATTTCTACTTATAAAAGTAAATGATATGTATTTTGCTACATGTTATATGCCAACTGATGAAAAGTCTTTAATAATAAAAGATTAATCTTACTCAAACTTAGAATTAATACTTAGAGAAGTTGGAGATTAAGCACTCATACTAATGGGTGATTTTAACGCTCTTTTGCATGGATATGGTAGCAACAATTAAATAAACTCTTAGGACAATGCTTAGAGACTGCTAAAATTCATTGAAGATTATGATATGCAAGTATTAAACAATTAAAATTTGGATACTTTTAGAAGTAGAGTTAATAATAAAACATATTGCAATGATTATATTATTGCTAACTATCATATTAACATTAACTAGATAACTGAGTTCTAAGTTATTTAAACTAGTGCACTTGATACAGATCATTTTCCGATATTATTTAACTTAAATATCTCAAATATAAACAGGAATATACCGATACTTGCTCCCAGAGTTAATTTCAAGATTAATAAACTTTAAAATTTAGAAATAAGATCTTATTACAAAGCTGAATTCGATGGATGTTCAATTGTTTTTGATATGATTAATGAAAATAATATAGATGAGCAGTATAATTACATTAAGTATGTTTTAATAAATAATGCAGATAATGTTTTAGGATAAGTTTGATAAAATAACAATTTTAATAGATTACCATCCAACTTAATTTAAAGTTTTAATGCCGCAAAATAAGCACAAAAAGATTACTAATAGGCTTTATAGTAAGAAGGAAGAGTAAATTAGATTGTAATAAAATTAGCTTAAGAAAAAATTAAAAAATTCAATAGATATAAAAGAAATTACTGAAAATTCAAAATAAAATAAGCTAAAAATAATAGAGAAGAAATGAACAAAACTCCACCTAAAATGTTTAAATAAGCAAGAAAAATCTTAAATCCAAAAAAGCGTAACAATATGTATTTAGATTAGGAAGGTTTCACTCAATTCATAAAAAATTGAGAAAATAATGTTTTTAATAAGCATAATAACATAAATTAGGAAGAATTAAAAGCATGCAATTAAAAAATCGACAATATTTTTAAAAATTGTGATTTTGTTAAAAAGCATTAATAGTCTTATCTGCAAGGATTAGATCTCTTTAGTTTTAATGAAGTTTAAGTAATAATAAAAAAACTAGCTAATAATAAATCATCAGGTGCTGATGGTATTAAAGCAGAATTAATTAAATATGCAAATAAAGAGTTTCATATTATCCTTTGAAAGTTTATGAATAATATATTAAGAGAATAAAGAATTCCTAATGAATTAAAGTAGATAAGAATTCTCCCTATATACAAAAAAGGCTCAAAAAGTGATTGAAAAAACTGGAGACCTATAGCTCTTATTAATATAATACTAAAAATTTATGACAAACTATTAACTTAGAGACTTTATGAGTATGTTAATTAACGTAGAATTATACATCCTTCATAAAAAGGATTTCTTAAAAAAAATTAAACTATGCATCATGTATGGACTTTATAACAAATTATTGATTTGCATAAAAGATGAGGAAAGAAGAAACAACTTATTACTACTCTTATAGATGTAGAAAAGATGTTTGACACAATTGACAGGCGATTACTTTTTGATCATTTAAGAAGAATAAAGCTTCCTTTAGCATTGATTAATAGTTTTGAATCTTTTTATAAATAATTAGATGTTAGATTTATTTTAGATGGGACCTTATCTAGAAATTTACTTTATAATAACGGAGTATTATAAGGGAGTTCTCATGGACCAATACTTGCTATAATCTTTTATGATATTGTAATAAGATATATTGAAACTTATTAAAAAAAGCGTGGTTTTAAAATATGTGGTCGAATATTTATTACTAAGGCTTGGGCGGATGATTTAATCTTATTTTCAGATGAAACGAATATGAATGCATTGATTTAAGCAACTTGTAAAGTTTTTAGATGAGTAAAGTTAACTATTAATGTAGATAAGTGCGAGTACATCTGCTTCTTAAAGAAAAATTAAAGATAAAATGATTCTAACCTAAAAATTACTTTGAATAACATAGAGATTAAAAAATCTAAAAATATAACATATTTAGGATACAAATTTAATGAGCATGAATACTATAAATCTCATTGCAATGAAATATATTTAAAATATAGATAATGTGTAAATGGCGCTATTTTGTAACTTTCTAAATATAAAAATATTACACCTTCAAACTATTTACAAATTTTTCGATCTTTTATTCTTCCAAAAGTAGAATATGGTTCAGAAGTAATCCCTTGATCTATCATCCAAGGAATTAAAAAGATTAAAAATAATATTTATGCGAGCTAAAGAAAAGTAGCAAGATAGGCCTTATAAAGTCCGAATGCGACCTTTAATGAATCATGTTTTATAGATTTAAATTGGTTACCATTTGAATATTATATTACAACAAAATACATAAAATTTTATACCAAAATAAAAACAGAAACTTAATTACAACCTGATTCGGATATTAGTTTTCTTTTTAATAGATCTAAGAGTGATAATTTGCAATACTTTAAAAATCTTTAGAAGTTGACCAAACACTATTAAATAGATTTAGAAAATACTAATGAAACTTAATTACTTATCAAAGAGGTGAAAACTTAGTTACAAAAGAAATTTTATCAAGACTCAGTGAATCGGATGAGTAAAATGTCTACAACAAGTTTCTATTTCGGAGAAATAAAAAACGATACTGAAAAATTTCCTTATTACACATACACAACAATTAACAAAAACAAAAAAAGAGAAATAATTTCAATTTACAAGCTAAGAACTTTTAGTTACAATTTTCAGCATGATTTGAAGAAAAGACATTACGAAATAAAACATTCAGAATTTTGCAACTGTGGATAATTAGATACAATCTAACATATTGAACAATGTGAATCTCTAAAAGATTTGATTTAAGAATTTTAAGATTTCAAAAACTATGATTTGCTCAAACTTGTGACATATAATTAAACTTATCTTAATCAAAATTTTCCAACCTTAAAAAAACTAATACATATTGATTTTAGAATAAAATAATTTCATAAAAAGCTACTTAGAAGAAGAAAACAAATTCTTGAGTAAAATAACGAAATTTTATAAGATACATTGAATTATGAAAGCTTTGAAAGTTCCAATGGTGATGAAGAAGAAGAAGAATATGAATCAGATATTGACCAAGAAAACTGATCGGGAAATCTACTAAACTTTCTTATTATCTATATGAAAATATAGTAAAAACATATTAAGTAATTAATTAATTAAATATTAAAAAAGATTGAATGATGTAATTAGTTTGATACTGGGAAGCGATAATTGCCAAATAGTAACTTTTCGAAAGATAATCTAAAAAAATTTAAGGATGGTTCTTGATTTATTTTTGCTTGATAATATTAAATCAAAATCAAATATTATCCCTACTTAAGTTTCAATCTTCGAAAATTTTTAATTTGACTGAAATAAAACTTTTATATTGTTTTGAGTTAGATAAAATTAATAAAATTTCAATTTGTTTAAACTTCAAAAGCAGGAAATATTCGCTTCTGTCTACTCTTTCCTCGTTGAAGGATATTTGGTGTACTTGTGTAAAGAGCCTTTTCTAAATTAATATAAGCTTCCTTTTGCAAGTTTTATGTTTCTTTCAATCTCTTTATCATTTCCATTTCAAGCTTTTCCATTTTTAAAACTTCTCTTTCTTTGTATTATTTGTCTTCTTCAGCCTCTTGAACTCTATTAATGTAATTTATTTGTGATTATAGGATTCTTTATTCATGATTAACCCTAAATTTGTTCCTTCGAATTTGTTCCTCCTTTTTTAATTCCTTGACTCTCATGCTTAGACGTTAGATTTATATCTATTAAGATTCTCTGATTTTTTGCTCTTCAAGTCTCTTTCTCTATTTTTATTATGACGCTATATTCCTTTTAAAGCTGTAAACACTTTGAAACGTCTCAACTATATTATCTCTAATCATTTGCTTCCTCTTCTAGAACTTTTCCTTCTACACTTATATCTGCTACATATTTAACTACTACCACTAGTTTTTAAGATTGATACTTTCTTGATATCTCTTCTTATTCAGCATTACTATCTCACATTTTTTATTAGTCAATTCTATTTTCCTCTTGCATCTTTCTTCCTCTAGCTGAAGTAGTCTTATTCTATTATTCAATATTTAGGCATCTTAATCCAAATTCCTTCTAATTTTCTAAGCTTCCATTAAAGAAGGAGTAGTTGATCTTAGACTTAAAAAGGTTTCGTTAGTGATAGAAGGCAATCCTAAGTCTTCTTATTTCTTCTATAGATGAATAATAGCAAATTATGGATCTAAGGAATTTTCACGGGTGGTTTTAGGAGATTGCCTCAGAAAGTAAGCATCTTTCTGACTAGGTTTATTGTACTACCTTTTTATTCGCTTCTAATAAGATCTCTCTGTTTTAGTATTTTCACTTTCCATTTTTGATTTAAACAAAACAATAAAATAATTACATACTCTTATGAAATGCTGCCTTTAGTAGAGGCTACTAGGAAATTCTTAACTCACTTGCTTCCTAATTTCATTACAAGAAGAAGTTTCTAATGTTAAGTATGAATCTTTGACTTTAAAAAGAAGAAAGATATGAGTCAATTTAGTGTCTTCAGACTTAATTAGCAAGCTCTCTTGCAACTATAATAATCTCTAAATATACAACTAAATAGTATATTATAAGACAACATAAGATCCTTAGGCATATAGGTACTAATTAAATAATAACTCTACTAGCGTTCAAAATAGCAATGGTAGCTTTTATTAATATCTATCCTATGTTTTGACTATTTAATATATTAACTGTTAAAGGGAAAATCAACGGAAGACTATTGAATGTAAGTTAAAAGTAAAGAATAGGAGTTTAGTGTCTTTCCATATCAGAGGAAGGATTAATCAAATAAAATAGGTTTTTACTACTATATAATCTATATTTCATTACTTTTAGTCTGTTTTTACACCCTTTACAGATTGTACCAAGTGCTTGTGCCTCCTTTACTCTATTCCATGTCTATATTGCTTTTTAATCATTATAAGTTAACGTAAGAGTTCTAAGGAGACTTTCCATAGCTGACAGGCGAGACTTAAGCCATGATTGGTATTTATTCGATATTTTAATCTGCGTCTTAGGTTAGAATTGATACTTCTGATTGAGATGGAATTTTTTTAATGTCTGTAGTTAGTATTTGGATGTTTTAAGTGAATACTCCTAGAAGTGTAGCAACTATGCCTATTATATATATAGTTGAAAACTTCTAGTCAAAGTATATATAAGAGATTACACATCCAAATATAGCACCCGTTATTAGGTTTATATTCAAGAATTCTTAACTTTTAATTTTTAAGATGAGAGGCTCAAATCAAAATTAGCAGATTGTGCTGATACAAAAAAGAATGTAGAACAAAACTGTGTTTGGTTTATCTTCAGCAGTGTCGTTTTAGCTGTACTCAAATAAAAATGTTTCTGTCATTGTTATCAAAGAACCAAAAAGGCAGTGGAAGGTATAGAACAAAACATACTCATTGTTATCTAGTAACTTTTAGATACTTATAACTGATCTGTATTATAAAGATTACATAGTGAATAATAGAGCTGTAATTATTATAAATAAGTCTCCCATTAAACCCTGATGCATAAAGTTATGAGCGAATCCATTCTTAAAATTAATGTCTGAAATTATTAAAAGACTACATCCTAAAAGAATAAGACCTGATCCAAGGATATTCACTAAAGGAAACATAAGCTTTCCAAAAAACCTGTGAATTATCATCATAAAAACGGCACTTAAAAGGCTTATGAGACATCCAGACCCTATTGAAGTTTAATCACAGGCTTTCAAAAAGAAATAATAACACTAGCTTTGTAAAAACCCAGTAGCTAAATATTTTCATATCTCCTTTCACTAAATTGAATTACTATACTTTCTTGTATTAAATATCATATACAAAGCGAAAATAGCGAAAGCGATAGAATAAGAAAAGCATAATTAAAGGAAAACAGTGTTAGCATTGGATTTTTGAAGTTACTTGTTAGTAATCAGTACAGAAGCCTTAGAAATTGATGTTATTTAAGCCAAACCAATTCCTAGTATTAACATTACTAGTTCTTTCATTTTTGTCTTTAATTATTTATTATTAATTGTGAAGTCATTATTGCATCCTTTCAACATACTTAATCAACTGTTTCCTTTTAATTTAATTAGTAATCCTCTTGTAGATTATCTAAATAAAGAAATTAAATAGTCACATTTTTGCTTAAAAGCATTGTACTTTTAATTTCTAACTTGATAGATTAAGTATGGTAGTTATGATTTTTATTGATTCTTAGTTAAAAATTCCAAGTTGGTTCTATTGGAAGAATTTTATAAACTTATAAGTGATTTTCAATCTACAACTTACTTTTTATTTAGATGTATAGAAGCATTATAAGAGGGAATTTAAGCTTTAGTGATTAACTTTTGTAAATAGCTTTTTCATTATTTATTCACTTCCATAACTCAATTTAGAGTCTGCAGTATGCTTATACTAAGAACTTGATTCTAGATTCCAAAACCAAACTTTTTTTGATCTGATCTACTTAAAAATAAGCATATAATTACACTATAATACTAACCTTATATCATCTTAGTAATTATAAGGTTAGTTTATCTGCACCTAGCTTTACCTTATTTCTTATTTCTAACCCTTAGCAGTTAGAGGCTTTTAAGATATCATTATATGTTATTCTACTACCACCTTACTTTTAGCTAACTCCTATAAAATCCAAAGATACTAAATATAACGAATTAATTCCTTATTGATTAGTTAGTGCTTTGTATATAGTAATACTATAGCTATAGAAAGAGCAATTCTAAAGTAAAAGACTGCAAAATGGTTAGTAATTAGTTTGAATAGCAGACTAAATGTTATTATTTAGAGAAGTAAAAAGAGATACAAAGCTTTTAATTAATAGTTAAGGTTTAATATTGTTTACCCTATTTCCACATTGGTTATTATATTGATTCTATAAACTACTAACTCATTTGTCTTGCTAAATTTGCCTCTTAATAGTTTTCCTATTTACTTTTTTACTATAAAAGCAAATCATTATAGATATAAATCTATTGGCCATTGTAGCTTTTATAGAATTTAAACTCTTTTGAAACAAACTTGAATGAAATTTTATGAGAAACTAGTATAAGCAGATTGCTATTAATTTAAGTAGAAATTAGCTTGTTACTTCCTTGTTAGATAAAGCTAGTTTAGAAATGAAAACTATTTTTTTAGCTTAAAAATGATAGCCAATGATTGAAAAAGGATAACGATGTATGTGAATAAAATGTAGATTCAGCTAAACAAGCTTTTAATATTAATTCTTCATATATCATATACATATTTCTGCCTTTTCTACGATGAATTAGGATAAAATTAGTTAAAATAGGATTAAATAGAATTAAGTAACGCTTTACTTAAATCTAAAAAACCTTTAATTATTAGCTAGAGTAGATCTAAAGCTTATTTGATGGTATAGTTAATTATTGCTGACTTAGTTGATCGTTCATTCATTTAAAAAATGAAAAATTAGTTATAGTAGATAAGATGATGACAGTGCAATAGTGAAGTTTATATAATTGTCTGTAGTAATACACTATTTAATAAATAATCAGTCAAAATATTTCATAAAATCAGGACTTTCTTCATCAGGTAACTCTTCCTAAATAACTGTGTTGCCTAAATCTCCTTTATAATGCTTGTTGATGACATTATGAACAAATAATTCGAGTTGCTTTTCATTTATTGAGCATTCATACCCAGTCCAAATAAACATCTTTTCTTTTGTACAAAGGATCAGGAAAGCATCTTCTGTCAACTCATCCTCTTCAATATTTTTCAAGCCTTTAGTATCTGGATAAACATATAACAGCGGCATATCTTTAGGTTTGCTTTAATCTTAATCTTCTCTTTCTTATTCATGAGGCTCTTCATCTTCAGCTTCATCCAACTAAATGCTTACAAAACTTACCGGCATATATCAGTCATCTCAGTCACTTTTTTATTCAACTTTAAACTAAATTTCTTCTAAGAATTCCTCAGGTTCATCACCTTACTCCATATACTCCAATTACTCAGCTTAAACTTTTTCATAAACTCTCATTCTATCAACAAAGTACTCAACCGCTTCAATATAATAATTCAAATTATATTCATGGACTAATTCTCCTTTCCAAATTATTATTTTTTCTCCGTTTGTTATGATAAACATTCCTCGAGGGTCAAAAATAAATTAGTTTTGCTGGTATTCATCAAATTTAAATTTACATACTATTCTATAAGGTTATTCAGCACAATGGGAGCAAATTGTATATACCCTATATTTGTTTTTGTCAAAATCTCCGTTGACTCTTTTCTGTCAAATTATGAGCTAAACCTGAAATCCTTAATTTGGAGCTGCAATTCCTCTTATTTACTTTATCTTCTCTAGTGCCATTGGCATTGATAAATTGGAATCACAAAACATCATATATGCCAAACAAATAGTGATTGACCTTGACACACCATGTTAGCAATGGATAAAAATCTTACCATTATTTGCTTTAACATATTCGATCACATCGATACAATAATAGAAAATGGATTCGATATTTTCTGTTTTACTATCTTTTAAGAAAAAAGCAAGATATTCAAAATGTTCTTAGAAGTAATTAGGACACATGTCTGCTGCAGTATTTATTATGTATGTAATACCTGTTTATTGCAGTAATTTCAGATCTTAAGCTACAACCATTCCACCAACATATAATAATCCAGGTATTACTTCTGATATTTTATTACTAAAAAATTCCAATTTCATTTACTTTCTATTTGTATCTCTTAAATCAACATCCTAATCATGTACTTCAGGGTCATATTATTCAATTGATTATCTTTCTTATTCTCTTGTTTACAAATTGCTGAATTAAAGCTTTTAAAGTTGCTCTTTCTTACTCTCTTCATGACTTGCTTATTAATCCTTTTGTAAAGGAAGACTCTCAGCCTTTGAAGATTTATTAGGTTGTTGAGGATTGTTAGAGTTAGCTTTTATCCTTAAATTAATTTCATGAGAAGAATCTTCTTTTTCCTTTTCTTTTTCTTTTTCTTTTTCCTTTTCTTTTTCCTTTTCCATTACCTTTTGATCTACATCTTAAAGAGCTTCTCCATCTATAGTCTTGAATAATTTTTTCCAGTTTACATTATTTTACAACACAAGCTTTTTGCTGAAAAGGGTAAAAGATTCTTATTTTTAGCCATACAGTCTTTTGATAAATCCTACATTAAATAACTCCTATACATTACTATTAACTGCACTGTCTTTAACTTGAATCCCTGAAATAAGCGTTTTCTATCCTTTTTGGATTTTATTCTGTCTAATAACTCCTCCTTAGCATAAGAACTTTAAAAAATTCTACAAGCTTTGCGTGTCTTGATTCTTTTTATGACTTCACTCTAGAATATTCTATAAGCAAATGGCTTTTGCATATGTATTTGCTTTAAGAATTTTAGTAGCTTTGATACCATTTCAAACCTATAAAATGAACTTAAAGTTAGAGCTTTATTTTTAGTTATTTGACTTCTTAAGTTCATTTTAATAGTCAATGTGATTAATAGTTTCTTATAAGCCTTTAGGAGTAAGTTTTTCGTTGATTCCTTAGCAAATAAACCATAGATTTTTAGGTGCCTATTGCAAGTTATTTTCCAACTCGTTATAAACAAGCAGAACTATATAGCAAAAGTCTTCTTAAATCTTAAAAGTTTACAATTCTTTGCTAGAAACGCCATAAGCTTTAAACTCTTTCGCAGGAGAGAGTTGCCATATTTTAAGATGAGCAGTCTTATCAGAATTGTTTTAAACCTCGAACTCTTTTCTATTTTTGTAAAGGTGCTTTGAAGTACAGCTGAGAATATCGTCTAAAGAAGTTGCATGTTTGTCAATCGTTAAATAATTTCCCATTTATATTCTATTAATTAAGCTATTTATTTATTTCCTTTTTTCTTCCTTTTGAATATTTCAATTTACTCTAGCTATGAAATTATTACCTACTTACTCTTAGCTTTATTACTTTCTTTCTGCTATAAGAGCTTTAGCCTTAGAAGCTGCTTTGTTAGTAGAAGATTGGATAGAGTTTTAAATATGCTTAAAGGCGTTTGATGATGATTTAAGTTAAAAGCTTAAGGATTATCTTGAAGTTTTCTCTGAGGCTATTAAAGAGAAAAAGTGACGCAGGAATATAGAATATAAGTAGTTAGCGAGCATAAGGTATTTAGAGTATCATGATGATTTAAAATAGTTAGAGGTATAACTAAACACTGATTTAGATTGTCTGTTTTTAAATGCTTTCGTAAAAATCTGGAGCTTTATAACCTGAATCTCCCATTTCTATATTACTTTTTACTTAAGTCTGTCTAGTTGCTGTTGATATTGTATATCCACCTTACAACTAAGTTGGAAATATCATATCAGGGCAGAAATTAGGAGGGGTAAAAGGAACTTCTCCGGTCTTTTTAAATTTGTATCTATAGTAAATTACTGAAAAGCAGAAACATAGTAGAGCCAGTAGGAGTACTAAGAGGATTAATATGCCAAACGTTTTCCAAGGGTTATATAAACTATAGTCTTATCCTCCTCTGCAATCTGATTTTCATTTAACATTTTCTACTTCTAAAATGAAACATTACATTGATAACTTAGACACATATTTAAAGCCTCGTTTTCCTTCACAAAGCTTGGTAGGCAATAAGAAGTAAATGTAGTGAATTTTTTAGTTTAATTTTCCTCTTTTCCACATAAAGCTAAAGAGCATCCTTTTCCACATTCTTTGCATTCTTTGATGGGTTTACTAGCGCATATTTGAAATTGGTTCTTCCTATCTTTAATAGCGCATTATAACTCTAAAGTCAAATAATACCTGTATAGTTAGTCTAAAGGTGAAAGTTGCTATTTTAACCTCATATGTACATATAAAGTTACTTATTACAAACAGATAAAACATCCTAAACTATTCCTTAAGGAGTTTATAACTCAAGACATATTAATTCTTACTTACAACTAGGCCATTGCATTTTAACATCCTTTTAGCATAAGCTTTAGTCCCTTTTATCAGTTATCATTGCATACTTTACTTGACTGAAAGAGCTAATTTTAAGGTCTAACTATTTATAATTCTAGCCTATTTGATACTCTTAGCATTCGCTCTATTAACTTAGTTCCATAACACTCCCAATTTTAAGTTCTTTAGTTTCCTAAGCGTCTAAATTTCTAATAAAAATGACTAGGACGATAATTACTAAACTCATATGCTTTACCTAATTATATAAATGCATTAATATTTGCTTATTAACTCAGGGGTAGTTCAATAATAGATCTTTAGGTAGAGCTAGGTAAAGCTGTTTGGGAAAAAGACAGTAATATATAAAGCTAGGACATAATGACTAGAAATAAGGATATAGAGTAACTAGAGAAGAGTAGGAAGAGGAGTTTATTAGTTGTATTAAAAGAATAAATTTTAAAATTTAGCTTATTGGTTATGAAAATGTCTCAATCATATCTAATATTCAATTCTTCAGATGTCAATCCTGCTGGAGATAGCTTATAAACTAAGACCTTGTCACCCAAATAAATATCTCTTTCAGCTGCTCTTTCAAGCAAATCCTTAGCCAATTACATTGGATCTCCATTGTAGTTATTTTATTAGTCCAAAGTTACAGGAACACTCTAGTTTTTCGCTCTAAGCACAGCATCTAATACTGGTTGTAGCAATTCTCTAGAAGATCCTGCAGAAGCGTAAGTAGATTGGTTATAGCATCCAAGAGGGTCATAGTCATAAACAACAGGAACATTATTTTTATCAAGTCCAGCTAAAATAGGTAAGCAATAGTAAAAAAAGAACCTTCTTGAGTAAAGTGTAATTGCAAGTAATCTCGCTACAGAATAAACATCTGGCTAATGACCAGTCAAATGTTGGTAATTTTGAATTTTAAATTTCATAAGTTTCTGTAATTTTTCACAATCAACCTACATACCTACTCCTAAGAAGTAAACTTTATCAGTAAGTTAGTAAATTCTAGAAGTTTAACGGGAGAGAATTGAGAAACCTTGACTTAATCTTGTATCACATCCCATTATTACAGAATCTTTGTAACAAAAAGCAATTGTGTTTCCGCCGTTGCTTACATAAGGAGACCACTTTCTAGCCATTTTTTATAATAAATTTAGAATTTAGATGATTTAGATTAATAAAAAGACTTACAAGAAACATTTCTTTTATAGTCGAATCTTAAGCTTTAACCCTTTTAATATAACTAAGTTTTCTCTTTTGATACTAATTTATATAATAATAAAGATCTTCTCTCTTTAGCTTTTGATGTCTATATTTTGATTCTTATCTATCGTAATTAACCTTATTTTGTTTAATTACCTTTTGCTATTTGATAAACTTAACACTAGCTTATGCTCTATATTGACTAAATTCTATATGCCTATCTTCCTAACTATCAGCTCGATAATTGATGATGTCATCTTTCGAAGCTTTATTAGCTTGATAGTATTCTTAATAGCTATATATACATAAATCTTTAAATAGCTTCGACATTATAAATTTAGTTAATGCTTAAACTTAGAGAAATAAAGATAAGATTAGAGAGTTTGGAATATTGATGCTTTAATTAACTTTATATAATAAAAATGTTACGATTAAAAATGTTAAACTTATTTGTTTTTTCATTTTGCTGCCTTAATTTTATTATAAACGAAGTAGCCAGTAACAGCAATGCCTGCTACTAATGTTAAAATTTTGAACCAATTTCCAGAATCTTTTTCTTGATTCTTTTTTTCTGGAGTTGATTCTTTTTTCTATTCTTTTTTTTGTACTGATGGTTAATTCTTCTCAGGATTCTATTCTGTTTATTAAGTTTATGCTTCATTTTAAGTGTTCTACTCTTCAGGTCTTGGAGAATTTTATTTCTATTCTTCTGTTTTCTTGAGTTTTCCACCAAACATCTCTTTTTCTTTTTATTCAGCTTGCTTTTTCAATTTCTGAAATCAATATTAAAGTATAACTTACAATTGCTTCTTCATACAATTTTTTAATTGATTCTTAATGCTGTAGAAGATAAGCAGCCTTGGATATTTATATGGCTTCTTCATAGTTTTATAATGCAATCAATGCTTCAGCTTTTCTCATCATTGCTTTTGTGTTTTATGAATCTAATCTCAAAACATCATCAGCTAATTATATAGCCTCTTGCCATTTCTTTAGTTTAATACAGCAAAGAGCAGCATTGTTTTAGCATGCTATTCTAATCTTTTCCAGATTGCTTAAGATTTACTCATCTTTACAATTTGGAAAGTATTATTAGAACTCGTAGCAGTGCTAAGTTCCCTCAAGATACTCTTATAACGACATGTCATATAAATTCTACTTGAAGAAATCATTTCCAAGTTATTTCAGTTAATTTCCTTTTTCTATTCATTTTTCTGGAGTATTTTCTTCAACTTATTAGGTTTCTTTCTTTTCAGCCTATTATGATTCTTGTTTTTCAACATTTTATGGTTCTTATTTTTCAACTTTTTATGGTTCTTGTTTTTCAGCCTATTATGGTTCTTATTTTTCAACCTTTTGTGGTTCTTGTTTTTCAACTTTTTATGGCTCTTATTTTTCAACCTTTTGAGGTTCTTATTTTTCAACTTTTTATGGTTCTTGTTTTTCAGCCTATTATGGTTCTTATTTTTCGACTTTTTGAGGTTCTTGTTTTTCAACTTTTTATGGCTCTTATTTTTCAACTTTTTATGGTTCTTGTTTTTCAACCTTTTGAGGTTCTTATTTTTCAACCTTTTATGGCTCTTGTTTTTCAACTTTTTATGGCTCTTATTTTTCAACTTTTTATGGTTCTTATTTTTCAGCCTATTATGGTTCTTATTTTTCGACTTTTTGAGGTTCTTGTTTTTCAACTTTTTATGGTTCTTGTTTTTCAACCTTTTGAGGTTCTTATTTTTCAACTTTTTATGGTTCTTGTTTTTTTTCAGGTACATTTTATTATTAAGTAGCGACTTAAGTTTTTTCTTCCTTTTAAACTTCCTTAACAGTAACTTATTATGTTTCTTCTACTTTTTAATTTTATTGAGGTTCTTATTGTTTAACTGGCTCCTATTACTTTTAAATAGCTGTCTTACTTTATTCCTCAGTTTTACTTTATTTAACTTCTTCGCTTTTCCTATTTTCTTCTTACTTTTATAATTCTTAAGCCTGTTTTACTTCTCCCTTTTATGATCCTTATTCTGCAGACTAACTCTTTTACTCTTCCTAAGCAATAGGTTTTTCTGGAGGCTTTTAAACTACTTTTTATTCCTAAACTTGCAGTTTTTCATCTACTGGCTAAGCTTATTACGGTTCTTTATCTGATTAAGTCTAAACATCAGGAGATTCTGCAGGTTCTTCCTTTACTACCTGAAGCTGTTCACTTTTTAACTAGGATTCGCCTAACTTTTAAAATTCTTCAGGTTTGTTTGCCTAAGCCATATTATTTAAATACAACAGCTATTTATGTTTAATACTCGTTAATTCTTTTGTAATATAGATCACCTTACTAGCTAATTTCAGCTATTTATACAAGAGCTATGCTCTTATAACTCATCTAAGATTAATAGACTAATCACCTATTATAGAAAATTATAATTCTAAACTCTTTCTTTACTATATCCAATTACCTTCATTTACAGAGTCCTATTCTCTAATACCCTTGCTACTTAAATACATAGCTTTTGGCTCTATTACATATTTGTATTTATCTAATTATCTTAGCTCTTGGCAACTATAGCTCTTGTTAATACCACTCTAAAGCTTCTGTATTATGGTTATCTAATGTAATTTAGATTTATTCTATTAAATTAAATAGTAGCTTTTATATTATACCTTAGTAGCGATTAGCCTGATTTATATTTTATATCTTTATACAACTTTTCATATAATGCAACTATTGTTAATTAAGCTAGTCTTTAGTTAATGTTTTATCATAGAAATTATAGTTTAAGTTTTCTTTTCTTATTTCTTAGTGAATTATAGTATGATACTTAGTATTAATTTTTTTAGCTTGCTGCTTCCTAAATTTTCTTTGTTGCTTTTGAGATAATTAAGGGCTATTTTTGGAAAAGCTGTGAAATAAATCAAGCATTTATAGATTATAGCAGTAGCCATTTCCTTCAGTTATCTATATTTTATATCCATTATCAGCTATTATATTCCTATCTACTTTTCACACTTCTAAACTATCTAAATCCAATTACTTAGCAATCTCATGTACAGATTTCTCATTAATAACTGTATTTAAGTAAAGCAATTTCTTATATTTAAAGATCTGTCTATTTATATTGACTAAAATTCCTTGAATAGAAGATATGATAGTACATTAGAATAACTTACTTTACTAAAGTAAGATTTAAAATATAATCATAAGGTTAAAAATGTATAACTGTATTATATTTACCACTGCAGTAAATATCTTGCTCTAGCTTATTAAGCATCAATCTTATTTATATACATTGTCTTCATTAGCTTTTAAATAACTAGTATAATTCTTTGTTCACTCCTTTATTTTGATTATATGGAGGTAAGTTTCAGTATCTAGGTGTTTAATTTTGAGTTTTATTAGAGTGAGTTAATTAGAGTAAGAAAAGTATAAATAAAATGTTTAAAGAGCTATCAGAAGATGGGTTTATCTAGAACCTATACACTCTACTCTGGTAAAAAGATAACTTCATGGCTAAAATACCTAACATCTACATACCTGATACTATTATATACTTCAGAAACCAGCCAATTCATTGATATTTCACTTCTAAGGTAGATGGATAAGTTCTAAAGAAGAACCCTGATAAGTACAAGTCTTCTATTATTTTTGAGTAATTCACTAAAAGAATCCCTAAAAGTAAAGTTGTAGCCACTTTCTATCAGTAAAGCTAGGAAGGAAGAAAACTGGAAGTTAAATTTCTGACAATTGAAGATTTTAACTCCTTCATAACGAACTTAAATATTGGTAGTGGAGTCTTATAGAAGTGAATTGAGCCTAAATCGGATTTTAATGTGATGCATAAAGCTATTTGAAGCAGCAAATTCTGCTTCCTAGAAAAAGTGCAAAATATCCATTAAATATCGGATCTGAGAATGAATGTATATGAAAGAGCTGTTACATTTGAAGGGCCTCCTCATCATACAAAGGCAAGTAAGTTAAAATTAATACTACTATAGTTGGTGTAAAAGGGAATGAAATACCTAACTTATTAAGTTCTATTTGTAAATCTATTGCTTTACATATTGATAACTGTACATATGGTAAAGTTTAAATTAAAAGAATGACTATATTTTTCAAGCAGGACGAAAAGGAACGATGATGACTTCTATATTCTACATCTATGAGAACACAAGATCATGCAAGCAGAAGAAAAGCCTAAGATTAAAAATAGAATTTCCTTCCTTAGAAGGAATTTCGTCCTTAAGTACCAGAAATTATTGACTTGAAAAAAATGACAACTAAAGCAGAAAATCCTGCTGATATGAAAAAGGATAACATCTGTTATGGCTGTAATAATAACTTTTTATAAGAACAGCTGTTTTCAGTACCTTATAAGATTATTATCAACCATTGAAATACTACTATTAGAAGCTAGCAAGAGAATAACATTCAAAAGAAAGGCAAGCAAGTTTATGTTCGTACTATTGATTCTAAGTATTTAAAAGAACATTAGAAGGTAAAAAATGCGAATACTGATATTCCTGAAATTATATGCTAATTACATCCAAAAATGAAAATAGAGTAATTCATGATACTTATCTAGAACCCTATGTTTTTAAACAAAACAGCAGCTACATGCTTAGACTGCTATTTAGATATTACTTCAGTAGAAACTATAGCAGGTTTAATGCCAAATGCTAAATAAGAAAATTTGAAAGGAACACAGGCATTAAGACCTGATATGCTTTTCTGCAAAAAAACAAAAAAGCAGAAGTCCTATAATTCAGAAAGATCACTTTCCTTTTTTGATAAAGAGAATTCAACATTCATTTCATTAAACTAATCATAAGCTGATCAAAAAAGGGATTTCAATAGTATATAACTAAGTGGAGCCAAAAATGGAGGAGGAGTGGTTTAGCTTAATTAAAATTAAAGCTTTAAACGCTTTTATTCTTAGCAAAGAAAACTTGATGAGTAAAACGATTTCCAAAGACTAAATTAAACAGAGATACTGAATAACAGCGTATACATTCTTACCAATGACAACTAAAAATGGAATGAAAAATCCTAGGAAGTGGATATAAATAAAAGATACTAAACTTATTAAAAATAAGTAGCGAAAAAGGAAAAAGAAACTAAACTATAAGAGAAGGATTAAATAGAAGATAATCCCCAGTTAAATGAGAGCTTAAATTAAAAAACGTTAGTTAGAAAAATCCAAAAATCTTAAAAGGAAATTAAACTCAAAAGTTAAAATTAAGATTAATTGCCAGATATTTACTAAAATTAATAAACCTTTACTACCTAAATTGATAAATTAAAGCAGGCCAGGCCTCACTCTAGTTCATCACAAGAAGATTAGCAAGAAATAAAATCCTATTATATAGATATTAAAAAGAAGAAGTTAGGAGATTAAAATGACATCAAAGTATAGACAGAAAGGAAAAATAAAGATGCCAGATAAAAAGAAATTTAAAATTAAAGGTGAGATTCTTACTTTAGATCAATAAGTTTTACATCTAGATAAATGGAAGAAGAACGTTTAAATAGTTAGCTTAATCAAGAGGTTAATAGCAATCCTAAATCAAAGAAATAAGAACTACAAAAAATCTATGGAAAAATTTACGAGCAGAAATAATTCACCTTTAAGGAAATTCCCAAATAATCTATAAATGAAACTAACTCGAAGAAGCATAAATTGCTATAAGAAACAAGTCACTAGCAAAGTAAATCATTTATTGACACAAATCAGCTTAATCGAAGTAAAACTGAAATAAAATAAAGAGAAATACATACGAAGAAGATTATTATGTCAGATTAGCAAATAAAACTAGTAACCTTATATAGAAATTTATACTCTAATAAAAAAAGCTCCAAGCAAAACCTTAATTTCGAGATACAGAAATACGAAAATACAAATAATAATAGAAAATTGCCTGTAAGTTGTTAATATAATTAGGATAATAATAGAACTTAAGATGTGGATAAATAGAGTTGAAACATTGTAATTTATTAAAATAGTTAAATTATACAAAGCTTACTTACTTTTATATAATACTTAACTACTTAAATTGCTTTTAATTAAGAGATAACAGGACTCTAAAAAATTAAGTAATTAAGCGAACATAAAATACCCTAGATTATAGGATAATAAAGTACCTATTTTATTAATTTTCATTAAAAGAAATTTACAGTCTAATACTTTTTAAGAAAAATGATTAGTTAGCAAAACTCAAAAAACCTTAGTCAAATGTCTATTTTTAGTAGTGAAATACAATATAGTAAGTTGGTAGTAATAAAGTTGCTTATTAAGTGAAGATTTTTTATAAATGCATATAGTAAAAGTATTTGACATTTCTTAGCACAAAAAATTAAAGTTCATAAATTTAGTATATGGAGAGTGCTGAGTTAGAAACTTATTATTATTAGTTCCTATTTTAATGTATAAGTAGATTATTATTATAAAATAGAATACTTTAATATGAATATTATGCTTGCAATTAGGGTTATTAATATAGGTGATTAATTCTGAATAAAACAATAAATATTGAAGTTTATATTTCAGCCTTCAAAGTTACTATTATTTAAACTGACTTCATTTATTTCTTCAACTTCGTCTTAATGTTTACTTGCATGGTGCATTCTAGATTGATTTATGCTACTTTTATTGGAGGAGGTTGATTAAAAGTTTTTATCTTGAGGAATTTAAAAATCAAATATCTGTTCGTTATCAATTGTTAAGTCCTCTTTATGATTAGAAGAATTTAACCTTTTGTAATGAATTCGGTATCCAGAGTCAAAAGTTCTATTTCCAGAATTCAGAGTGTTGCTAACTTTTCGGATGCGATAAAGCTTAATTCGAGGGAATTATGAGTCGAAAATTATTTTTGATTATAAATCAAAATGGTTTTTGAGTATAGCTCGTTACCATTTCGATCCATATGAGTTATTTAAATTATCTCTATAGAAAAACTTCAAAATAATCTTACGCTTTTTTACTGTTTAGTTAAGAAGTCATTCTAGGTTTTAATGAAAGGCAATCAGATTTCACTACTTATTATGGCTTTGATGGGTTTTATTTCCACTCATACCTAACAGACATTTAATTAAATTACTCTTACCTTGAAGTGAGGGCCATTTACTTGGATGGATTATTTCCTTATTAGTTATAATAAGGTTGATATTTTTGCAATTTCTCATGTATATGCTATAAGTTATTGTCATACATAGAAAGCTATAGAAGTTAAGTAATTTTTAGTTCCTGGCTATTTTTACCCATTATTTGCTTTGGAGAAAATTGCTAGAAGATAAGATTTCTTTACTTAGGATCAAGCTTTTAAAGTTGATGAAAACGGTTTGGAAACGTTTTATTCTGCAGTTTAGTACTATTATCTCTCATTCAATATTCCTATTATTATTTTTGTGTTATTTAATTTTGCTTTATCAAATTATCCACCACTTTTGTGGAAGTATAAGCTTCTTCAGGATCATATTTAACTTGCTTGTTTCTATTTTTAAAGTCTATATCTTCATAGGATTTTTTAAAACTCCTTAAGGTTTTAGGAGGGGACTTAGACTTTTATTTATTTTTATGAATCCTTGCAGTTTCAGATTTTTACCTTCTATTTTTAATTAACTCTATTTTTTTCTTTATTGGGCTGATTTTCTTTTCTACCTTTTCTTTTTGATTGGATTACTTTAGTTCCTTATTTGACAATTCATTTATTTA
This sequence comes from Loxodes magnus, assembly GCA_946699065.1. Lineage (NCBI taxonomy): Eukaryota > Ciliophora > Karyorelictea > Loxodida > Loxodidae > Loxodes > Loxodes magnus. The sequence continues at coordinate 492,859 of CAMPDV010000098.1, forward strand.
TTTGCTTTCATTTTATTTAGGACTAAATATTTAACTATTATCATTTGTAAAATCATCTTCATATACGTTTTCCTCGTATGGCTATCCAAAATCTAAACTTTTATAAACATTTTGAACTTGAGAATTATCTTCTTGTCTATTTTATCCTCTTGCAGGTGGTCTCTAGCTATATAATTAAGTGCTGAATGAGTTTTCATTTTAATCAAAACCTGAATGTTCAATTCTAGTTTAATAGCTTTCTCTTCCAGAAGTGAATTTAGAGTTTTCCATCTTTTTTAGATTCTCATTATTTTAGGAGGCAGAAATTTTTTGATTTTATAGACTTTCTTCAAAATCACTTTCATATTTAGCTTCCAGTTCTTCATAACTTTCATCATTTTGATTTTTCCCTATTTCTTAACTATGGAGATTACTCTCAGTTTTCTTAATATTGAGAGTAAGCTTTTATCTTTCACTTTAATCTTAGCTTTATTAATCACTTTTTTATTCATTAATATTATTTCATTTTATCTTCTTGGCCATTTTCTTAGAATCTTCTTACTACTTATTTTAAGGTGAATTTTAGGAAGATTCTTTCTCAAAATCTTCGTTTTCATAATCATCTTAGCTTTATACTTAAAGAGTGCTTAATTAAGGATCTTATTAATTTGATATAGTAGTGCCTTGGATTTTTTTTCCTTCGTTCTATTGTTAAATCTTTTTACTTTGATTAAGGAGTTTGTTATTTTCTTCTGATACATCAAAAGATTGTTCGTTTTCGTTTTCTTCATTTTCTTTATTTTACTCAATTTATTAATTAACTAATAAACTTTAATCTTATTGCTTTTTACTATATGATACACTTTCTTTTTTCTATTCTTTTTATATTTATTTATTTTCTGAATCACTCTTAACACTTTTTTTACTCTAATTTTGCTCTTCGTTTTTACTTTCTATTGATTACTAATTAGGCAATGTGGATAGTTTATTTTCCGCTTGCTCAGCAATCTATTTTTTATTTTATTCTTATTCTTAAGGCCGTTATTTATTATCTTATCCTATTTTACTCTCTTCATCTTTCTGCCTTTAAATTAAACTCTCCCTCTCACTTTACTATTCTTAATCTTACTCCTATCTTTGCTAATTTTCTTACCTTTTTTCTTAGCTTTCTATTTTATCAATTTTTTTACTTCTAAAGTTCTGTTTTAACTTAAATATAGCCATCCTCATTTAGTACTTATCTATAGCTCTCGAAATATTCTAATCTCTCTGTTAAATTTAGCTTTACTTTTTATAAAGCATTCTTTTAACTTACAAGCTTTTCCTATCACTAGCAAACTATTCAGCTTGAAAGCTTTAGAACATGATTCCTATCTATTAATCTTAATCTTCTTAATTTTGCTTCTAGCGGATAGATAGTTTTTATCTCTTTTTTTTAAAGAAGATCTAAAGTTTGACAATCTTAAGGATTTAGTCTTAGTTAAAATTAGTTTCCATTTATACTCTTATTTAAACTTTATTACCCCTTTAACTTTATTTTCTATCTCAACTCTCCAACTCTTTATTTTATCTCCTATTTCTGACTTTTAGCTCTATATTTGAGAGATATTTTTAGCTAAGGTTATATTTTTATTATAATTAAGAGAGGAGGTGTAGCTAAAAGCTATTGATAGATTTAAGTGAGGAAGGAAGAGAGAACTTAATAGAGCGTAAGTAAATGCAATGCAGTTTTAACCTTCAAATCTTAAAGTAAACTTGAATCTTAAGAAGCTTTTCAGTTATTTAATATGCAAGCAATTATCTAGATTCTATAGTAAGGACTAAATAAAGCTATATTATACAAAAGGCTGCTAGCAACACTTTTAAAAATTATCTGTATTAATTACCTTTATTAAAGCTTTCTAATATATAATTCCATTCCTTAATAAGCTGCTAATTATTTCCTACTTTACTGTATTTAGAACTTCAAAACTAAATTAGACTAATGATATCCGCTCAAGTAAGAGTTGAATTGAATTATATTACTATTACTTTTACAGCTTAGGATATAGATTAACTGATAGCTACTAAATAGCTATAAATAATGGATATACTTAGAATACGATAAACTTTCTTAATTGGTTGATTTATTTCTTTATTAAAAGATATTTTATATCTCAAGCTATTTAATCCAAGTAATCTATTTATGTATAAAACTAACTTTGCTATCACGTCTAGTTTATTATAAAGCTAAGCAGAAGTAGCTTTTCAGTCAGCTTAAGTCAATAATTCTTAAAAGCAAGATAGAACTTAGAAGCATTTAAAGAAGTTCAGTTAAAACCTGATTTTGCTTAAATACTCCTTAGAAAATCTGACATATAATATTGCAAATTAATCTCTAGATCTATAAAGAAAAAGAAGCTTAATAAGCAAGAAACAATATAGCACATTTCTAGGATGTTATAAATAAAAGCTTAAAGATGAACTGTTTTTTTACACTTCTAATCATATTCTTTATGTGAAGAATTTAGATTTCTATTTTATAAGAAATAGATCTACATCTACTGAATAAAGGATAAATGTATTGAGATGAATGTTGTAAAGGAAATTAAAATATGGAATAAAGGATTTATTTTATCTTACTATATAACTAAATAAATTCACAAACTGCTTCTAAATTACTCTCTCTATAGCTATTTCAGCAAGATTTGCAACATCATTAAAACTACAAAAACCCAAAACACCAGAACTAATTTATTTACCTCTTTTAACCGATGAAACATCTTTTAAGCAATTGACATGCTCTGCAACTCCTTCCTTCTTTACTTCTCCTTTTCAATTTCCTAGAAAGTCCTAGAAATTTCAATACAGTTCTGAACAGTTTGGTTCTTATTAGAGAAGTCAAGGAAAATTCTTTTTTTAAGTAGCGTTTCTTTAACATTCTTTTCAATTTTAATACTATCAGCCATTTTATAAATATCAAGCTAGTTACTAATACCAAGTAAGCTTATAATTATAGTTTAATACTTTAAACTTACCCTTAATACCTTGTGTTCTTACTTATAATGCTTATTTATTATATCTTTGAATAGCCAAATTATATATTATCCTAGGGCTAGTCTTCCTTTCTATGAATCTAATTTAAATTTAAATTTTTATTTCGTTAATAATGAGCGAGTCAGATCTCCCGGAATGTCCTATTTGCTAGGATAAGCTTGCGAAGGAACTAGTGACAACTCCTTGTGGTCATGTATTTCACAATGATTGCATAAACTAGGCTATTTTCCATAACTAGAAGTGTCCTTATTGTAGGAAGCAAGTATTAGTGTCGTAAGTAATTAGTCTTCATTTCAATGTGGAATCAAAGAATAAGCAAAACTTAGAGTAATTAAGTGAATCTATTGGAGTTAGTAAAGAAGATGCTAAGAATATTCTAGTACTACAAGCTAAACTAGAAGCTTTGAATGAAACTAACTAGAAGCTCAAAAAGCAAAATGAAGATTTGTAGGATACAACTGAGAACTTCAAAAGAACTAATTAAACGCTTCAAGAACTTTTAGAGAGTTAGAAAAGTGAATATAGTAGATACAAAAATGAAAACTTTACCCTTAAAATAGAAAACGAATAAAAGACCAAGGAATTAATTAAAGTTAAGGAATTAAACTAAAATAAGTTTGAGGAAAATAGGAATTTATTACTGTAGAATAATGAATTAAGAAGAAAGCTAGCATTGCATAATAAATTGAACTAGAACGAGCAATTGAATTTTGAAAACTGAATTAATGAAATAAGGCATAACAGAAATTTCGAAGAGTAGTCTAAGATATTTTACGAAACTCTTCAAATCAAAAACTTAAAAGTAATGGAATTAGAAACAATAATAAAAGAGCAGAAATAAGCAGTGGATAAAAGTACTGAAACTATTAAAAAGTAAACATATCAGATCTAAAAGCTAAATGAAAATAGCAAAGTCACCTGTCAAAATTATGAAGAAAGAATCTAGTTACTTTAAGCCTAGATAAATCAAGATGGAAAGAATGATATTCAGCAGCAAATCAAAAAGAGAAAAATAGAGATAGGGTAAATGACTAATATTTTGTAAAGTTAACCAGAATAAAAATTTCAATTCAACAATTAGCCTTAAATTTTATAGTAACAACAGAATAAGAATAGTTAAGTCATTAAAGGAAGCTAGGCATAGTTTGTACCTGGAACGAACTAGGAAAATTTCAATATTTATAACAACTTCAACGCAAATAAAAACAATCACAATAATTTTAAACTTAAAATAGGAAAGACAAATTTCAAGCTTTGACACTTATTTGATTATTCATTTCTTTCTGTATTTTTTATAATTGTAATATTTATTCTAAAATAATAACCAATAACAACATAAATATCTAAATTTAAAGCTAATTAAGAAAAAGAGCTACTTTAAGAAATCTAAGCTTCTTTATATTTTAATTGAGTAGGTAGCTTTAATCGTTTATATTACCTAAACCTTCAATCTAAATTCATAAATCCACTCCCCGTTATTACTCTTTTAATAGCGAAGTCTGATTATAAGATTAAGTTATAAACCTTGTTCATTAAGTAGAGCTAAGTTAGTACTTTAGTTTCTACTATAGATAGAATTAATCAAATTAAAAAGGTTTAATAACACAGCTTAACACTAAGTTAAGCTTAAAGCATAAATGTATGCTTTGAGAGCTTAGCTTTACTTAAATACTCTAATATATAAAACTTTATTACTAAATCCTAAAGGTAAATACTAATAAGCATTATAAACTAATTATAAAAGTGATGGAATTAGCAGATAATTTTTGATATGTTTCTTATCAAATTTGACTAAAAATAAGCACTGTAATTATAAACTATAAGTAAGATAAATGAATTAAAAGTAGTTAGATACAACAGTTCTTTATTTTAAATTAAAGCAAATAATTTTAGAATCTAAGTTCCTATACTTTTATTCTCACTGATAGCTAAATAGGAAAAATCTGTTCTATTTAAATGTTCAACTTTAAGATTAATTGATAGGTATAAAAAATATAAGCTAGAGTTTTAAGTTGAAGAATTTAAGTAGAAAGGGATGAAATTAATAGGAAGTTTAAGGGTATAGTAAGATAGTAGTATTTACATTAATGTTTAATTATCATTAAATGAATTTAACCATGTATGGCCCTTCTAAATGATACCCTAGCTTTGCATAATATCCTCTTGTTCCAACTCCACTTATTACTGCTATTTTAATACTTCCATGCTCTTCCTTTGCAATTCTTTCAGCTTCTTCCATTAGTAATGTTCCGTAGCCTTAATGCTAAAATTTATTAGGATCTCGAGAATGAATGGGTACTACTGATCCATATACATGCAATTCTCTAACCATAGAAACTTTTCCTTCTAATTCGGGTAAAAAGTTCTGAGTCAATTTTCTTAATCTTAGCATACCTATTAAAATATCTTATTCAGGGTCTTCATAGCTTAAAAATGTTTCCCATCCCTCATTAGCTGCATAGTCTCTTCTTATTAATTCGACTTTGTTATGATTTATTTACTACTTTGAATGAATTTCTGTAATTCCTACTTCTCTTGTTCTTACATCTCTACATTTGAATTTTAGTTCTGCCATTCTTTTTTCAACTAGCTCTCTTAAATTTCCATAGTCAACTCCAGAACTTACAAGTGGCATTGGAATATCTCTTTGAATTCTGTAAATTCTGACCCATGGTGGTACTTATTCTAAGCATTTTGCTAATAAATCAACTAAAAAATCAGGATGATAATTCTTATATTGCCCTTGTTACCACATCTAGTATAATCCTGTTCCTCTAATTACTAAAGTAGGATATACTTTCAATCCATCAGCTCGAAAAGCAGGATTTTAAAAGAATTCTTTGAAGCTTCATATATCTCTTTCGAATCCCATTTTAGGCAAGTCAGGCATCATATGTGCTATTACTTTAAATCCAGCTTCCTTACTATTCTAAAAGCATTCTTTCACTGCTTCAACTGTATGACCACGATTAGTATCCCTAGCAATATCCTCAAAAATAGACTAAACGCCAATTTCAAGTCTAGTGCAACCATATTATAGCATATCTTATATCTATTTCTTCTTACAAAAGTCAGGTCGTGTTTCAATAGTAATTCCGATGCATTTTTATCTAGATTATTCAGAGTATCTCACTGCTTCTTCTATATTTTTTGAAATATGTCCACTAAGAACATCATGCAGATTCCTAATAAAAAGGTCTCTATAATCAGGAGCAAGAGACATAAAAGTACCTCCCATAATGATATATTCTACTTTATCTGTTGAATGTCCTAGTTTCTAAAATTATAGGATTCTGTCTTTTGCTTGTATAAAACTATCATATCTTGCTCTTATCGCTCTCAAACTAGTTGGTTCATAACCAGTATAACTTTAACTTGAATATGTAAAATCACTATCAGGTCCTCCAGGACAGTAAACACAAATAGCTCCAGTAGTATATAAATGAGGACATCTGTGAGGTTTAGACATCACTGCTACAACAGCTATTCCACTTGCAGTTCTAACAGGTTTTGCTTTCAAAAGTGGTATCAACTTATCTTTATATTCCGCAGGGATTGCGGCAATAATATCACACTTCTTAGGAACAGTTGACAAATGATACTTTCTAGACAACGAATATTTTAATTTTGAAAGGCTAACTTTCTTATTTTTTTCTATTGCTTAAAGTAAGTTTTGCACAATTTCCGAGATGCACTTAAGAGTTGAGACAGAATTATCCATTATTTAAAATATAGGCTTTTTAATATTAGAATATCTAACCTTCAAGTCTATTTAAATACCAGAAACTATAATACTTAGTACCACTTTTCTAACTCTATTATCTACCTAACTGTCTTATCAATATATTATATAACTGACCAATACTTATCTACCTATCTTACAAGTGCTATAATCATCTTATCATAAATATTAGCAAGTCAACCGATAATCATTTCTAGCATCTACTGCTAATTAATTGAAATACATCCATTTAAAATGTTAGTTAAGCAGCCTATGCTTAATTAAGCTATTTAATCAGCAGTTAATAGCCTGTGAGCATACTTTATACTATTAAATGCCAAATTAAGTAGAATCTAATATAAGCTAAACAGTAATCAGTAAATCTAGCTTTATTGTATAAACTTATATATAAACTACCTTATTTTGCTATATAACTGACTATAAGAATAATAAAGCAAAAAAGGTTTATCTAAGGTATATGACTTTACTATTCTTATAGAAATAGGTTAAAAGTGATCGGAAATATTATAATTGGTAACAAGGCTGGAATCTGATTATATGTAATGGAGTAGTAAACAACTAATAAAGTTATATAGATCTAACTGTATAATTGCTTAAGCATTAATATCTACCTTTTTCTATTTTAGAAAATAAAAAGATGCTTATTATACTGCATGTGATGCAATATCGCTTATTAGCAAACATTTCTATCATTTATATCATTGGATGGTAATTTTCTGCTGATGGTCTTATTTGAACTTATATTATGTTAAAATATATCTAAATAGAGTCTTTTACTTTTAATATGATGGACTAATTATTTGCATTGTAAAAATGAGATAAATCAAGTTTAACGCCCAGATTTTAATTAGAGCGGTAAAGTAAATAGTTGGAAGTAAATAATTATGAAAGTTAAGTACAGTCAGTTATAATGATAAAAGCATGAGAGTCAAAATAAAAGAGAATTAAAAGGTAAGCTTTGCCAGTTATCAATCTCTTTTGCTAAGTAAAGCTAAATTCCGAGCATCTAGATAAAACTAAAAACTCTTAAAGCAGGAGCTTCTAAAATAATATAACAGTTATAACTGATAGAAGATGATAGGAGTAATAAATAGCTTGCTAAGGTTTAAAAGTAAAAGGTAGCAAATTACTGTTTTAGGATGTTAAAATATTATTTTCTGCTATGTTTTATAAATTAAAATGGGGAAAAAGGTAATCATCTTACTAGCAATCTCAGTCGCCTTTATTATTGCATTTTCCTTATTAATGTTTACTAATTCATAGTAACAATAGTAAAGCAGTCTCTTTGATATTTAGATGCATTAATAGAGATAATAAATATGAAACAAGTTTAAAAATAACTCAAAGTCTAAGGCCTGAAAAAAGCCTAAAATGATAATATCTTAAGAAAGTGAAGAGAATAAGAAACCTAAATAAACTAAATCTTGGAATAAGGAAAATTAAATGATTAAAATGGCTTCTTTTAGAAAGAGCAACCCATCTGGCTATAGAGGAATCACGAAGTTTCTCGATTTTGAGTAGGACTATTGCTAAAAGGTGCACTATTTTAGATAGCAAAATCCTATAAAAGTTAACAAAAGCTCTTTACTGCCCATTAAAGAACAGTAAATAATTTTAACAGACTATCATAAGAATATTCCAGGCTAAGTATTTAAGAACTATCAGAATATTTTTGAATAGATGAAAGCTTATGGAGAAAGCAGAATCAAAGAATAAACTGAAGAAAAGCAAGATTTATTAGCATTACCCCCTGATGTTCTTTTCTTCTTTCCAAATGGAAAATATAGAACTGATTTATGGATTGAAAATAAAACATATGCATGTAGATGGTAAAGAGCTGAAAAAAGCTTAACTGGAGGCGGTTTAACTTCAAAAATGAACGTAAAGTCAATGGTTTAAAATTATGAAAATTAGCTATCTTGAATAAAAAAATCGCATTGCTTTGACAAAGATAAATATACACCAGAACAATACAAATTAGAGAACAAAGAAGACTGTTTATCTTTTTTCTAAAAAATGGCTGATAAATAATAAGAAGACTTTAATTTGGTTTAATGAATGCTCAAAGGAGAAGGACATCGTGGAGAAAAAATATAAATTCTGGACTGAAACTTATTTAACTAACTAAGTAAAAACTATAGTAATGGAAAATTATGTGGCAAGATACATGGAAAATACTCATTGGCCTAAAAATATATTCATAATCCTAAGTTGCTTTAAGGACACAAATTTGATATGAGAGTTTATTTATAAATTGCAAATAGAGAACCTTTGATTGCTCTATATTATCCTGGATATATAAGATTGGGGATTACTAAATATAGTCAAAAATCTTAAGATGTAAGGATTATTTTAATTTATGTAGTTGTGAACACATCTCACACATTAGCCTTTGAACAAAACAGGATATAATTTGACTGAAACAGACTGGACCTTTGAAGAACTAATATAGAAATTCACAGTTTATACTAGAGAGGAATGAAACTAAATTGACAGGTAAATAATGCAAAAGCTACTTCATCTTGTTTTAATGAATAACAAGAACTTAAAGAAAGTTCAGAACACCACATTCGCTATATATGGAATAGACTTTGTTTTAGATGACTCTGATAATATTTGGTTTATCGAAAGTAATGCAGGACCAAGTATTAAGACAGATAAGCCAGGGAAGTTTTAGCTTTAATACTCAATGTTTTCATAAATGGTTGATATTTAGTTTATCCTACTAGCAGAATAGAGAATAGACAGATATTTATAGACGAGTTAATGGAAACTTCTCTATGATGAAACTAAAGAAGGAAGTCAAAGATATGGAGGGTTGTTTACCGAGGACTGTTTCATTTGATCTTTAATTTAACATTTAAACTTTAGCAAAACTTTACCTTCTAGAATTTAACTAAATCTCTTTTCTAAATTCTTCAATTTACAAGCTATTCTAGTTTAATAGCAAGCATATCTCTATAGCTTTAAGTCTAAGATTAAATAAACAAATTAAAGGTAGTTTAGAAGAGAAAGTTAAAATAATGTAATAGTACAGTGAAAGGTATTAAATAAAGGAAGAAGGACTTATTATATGAATAGAAACACTATTTTAGCTATTTGCTTATCAAAGGATATTAGATATAGATTGTCAAATTAAACTTATATATAATAAGATACATCTATTGCTTTAACTAAAGCTTTTAGCAAGTATTAATGCTCTTATTGATCATAAAAATAATAAGGGGATTGGCTAAACTTTATTAAATATAAACAAATCATTGTATAGGTAGCTCTAGCTACTAAGTATAAAGAGCTTACTTATTTTCCTTGTAATCTTTATATTTAAAGTTCTAAAAAGGAGTAGAAAGAGAGGATATGAAGCTGATAATAAAGCTATTTTTGTAAATTGTATCTCTAAAATATAAAGAAAGCTTAGCAATTTAGATTAAAAATTCAAAATAAATTAGAAGCTAATCAGTTAGTTAACTTCATGAGATTAGTCTTAGATATATAAATATTTAAATTAGCTCAGTTCTATTTGAGTGCTAACTTAAAAAGAAGGGAATATAAATAAAAGAAGAGTCTTAGCTAGGGATATCTAAGAATAAAAAAGATAAAAAGGAGAAGGTTTAATGGGATATATTGAAAAGGTAATTAAACCTAGAATTAAAATAACAATGATAAACTTAATATAGTTTAAGTTAATAAAAATGGGAATAGCAAAATGCTTTTAAGAATGCTCAAATGAATAGCTTTCTTCTAAAAATATGCAGAAGTAAGATAAATTTTTAAATTAAGATAAGAAATAAGAAAGTAAAGGATCTAAAACTACAACAGAAAATAACTAGCAGGTATAGGAATAAGAGCTAATTAGATAAATCAAAGATTTAGGATCCACTTTTCTTTTTGCTAGTGGAGTTGAGTAATTAGGTTAAAACTAGTATGGAGAGGCGCTTAAAACCTTTCAAACTATTTAACAGCTCCATCCAGATTTTGAAAACTCTGAAGTATTAGCTATTTAATAAAGATTGTTTGGACAAATTCAAGCAAGAACTAAAATAGTATGCGAAGCAGCTAAAAGTTTGATTTAAAACTTTCATTAAGGAAACGATAGAGGTTGCATAGCAACTTTTGCAAATAAGCTTAATATAGAATAGAATTTCACCAATTAAATGGACTCTCTTACTTAGACATTAGATAAAATAAACGTTAGTTAAACTCTTTCTTCTAACTTATTAGAAGTAATAAAAGAAGTAGTCGAGTTTTTCAGCTAGTATGGGTAATAGTAGAGACCTTGGCTGCTAATTATTTTTAGTGATGGTACTTTGAATTAGGAGTAATTTAAGGCATCAAAGGAAATAAAAGATCTGTTGAAAACAAAATTCCATACAGGGTATGATAAATTTGCTTATATTCTGGCGCCAGGAGATTCTTAAGTGAAATAGCAATTATAATCCCTAGACGATTTCAAAAACGAAATTAACGTGATGTATATTGAGCAAATTGATCAAATTATGCAAGGTTTCTAGCAAGTAGCTTGAAATGTCATAAATTAGATAAATGGAATTTCAAGCGCATCTTGAAAGTAATCTAAAACTATAACATGATAAAACATATTCAAAAACAAAGTTTTGTGTACTCAACCCATTGATTACTTTATACTCATTGACACGAGTGGATTTACTGGTGATTCTAAAGTTTAAAATGAGAATAAAGATTTGAAAGAAAAATAAAAATGATACGATGGTGACATTAAAATAGAACTAAGAAATTTTATTTAAATATATCCTTAATACTCTCGGTTATACACATTAAGTTAAAGTAATTTGCATTACTATTCCATAAATCAGTTTCAGAATGAAACAAAGAGTTCCTTGTATTATATAAAAATGAATGGTATCTCTTGAATATGTTATTTAATATAGCAGATCTTATTTAAATCAAATGAATTGTTATTATCTTTTTTAATATGCTTACTTTAAGCTATCTTGCTTTATAGATAATATCTTTAAAGATTTTATAAATAGTCAAAAAATGCTAATGTATATTACTTTTAAATACATGTTACTTATGAATTATAAGTCTTACAAATAAAATTGTGGATTCAAGGACTTACATGGTAAGAGTAAATTCTGTTTCATAAGATTTCTAAATTAATTGATTTAAAGTTATGAAAACTAAATGCCTATCACAATAAGCAGAATCTTTTTGCTTTATTTGCTTCATTTTTCTTACAAAATTTATTTCTTTAACTCATCAGGGATTTTATTATAAAGCCTAAGATCATATTTCCCTTACTTTAATTACTTCTTTACAGTCTAAATATCATAAAATAAAATTACCCCTAATTGTCTGGCAAGACTAAATAAACTTAATATTAAGAATTAATTAAGACCTAAGTTTAATTTAACTCTGATGCTGTTTTTAAGGATAGTTTTGTTAAAGATTATTAAAAATTAAATTAACCCAAATTATTTAGAATTAGGTATATGTTAGAATATGCTAACTTTACTAAGCTTTTCTAATGCTACAATTTATTATTTTCTTCCCTATTTAGAATCTTTCTTGTTCTAAGAGTTTCTAATTTTTAGAGTTTAATTCTTTTATCCCACTACCAAACTAATTATTATCCCTTCTTTTCTTTATATCATCAGACAAAGAAACTAAATAGCAAAAGTGTTTGAGAAGTTTTTTTAAAATCCATATAATTGGTGTTAAAAGGTAACTTTTATAGCTAAAAATTAGGTATTTCTATATATTACAGGGGAATAGATATCTTATTTAAGAATATGAAGAAACCATATAGATAGATAATTTCTTATAGATAGACTTATATGCTTGAACGTAAACATCAGTATTATACAGTTAAAGCATTAAAAACCAAATATAGACATAATTTTCTATACAGAGCTTAATTTTTAACTTAGTGTTTTTTTAGTATAATATAGTATTTCAACTAAGATGCTTAATAAGTTTACTACTTTAAGCTTAAAGTCTATCTTTATGAGAAATAAGATTAATCTTTACATTTTTATTATAGTGATATAAATTAAGGAATTGATAGCTTCTTATTTCTTCTCTTTCTATTTTCACTTAATATAAGAGACTTATTATAAAAGATTTAAATAGCGAAGATTTATTTGGTTATATCTTAAAACCTATACAGTGCTTTAAATAATCTGCTGGTATCTTTATTTAAGTATTTAAAAACTCTCTTTATCTTTAGCCATCTTTTTAACCTTAACTTTATTAAGATTTCTTGATTCTAGTATACTTCTTAGTTTTAATTGGCAAGCTTCAGAAGTTTTTAAGAGTTAAAAAAAGATTAGAACTGAAATCTTATTCCCTAACTATCATATTTTTTAGCTTCCTTTCAACTGATAAAATCATTACTAGGATAGCTTGTTAATTTATTGTACTTATAATTGAATTCTCAATCTCCGCCATATTACTTTTAATAAGAGATTTAATATGCTAGATGCTTTGCATCACCTCTATTCAAGAATATCCATTAAATTAAAAAGATGAATAAGTAGCTCAAAGTAATGACTAGCGTTAGTTAATTTAAGTATATTAAGATTAATAATTATTTAATGATATATATAAAGAATAGAACTTAAAGGCAAAAAAGGCTTCTTTTTAGATACTAAGATTTTTCTTCTTGTCATATCTAACTAAGTTTTAGATTCAAATTTTAGCTTTTTCTCTTTAAATTTAAGCCTTATACTTAATTTTTATATAGAGCGAAAAATCAGAAAACAGGAATTAAGATAAGCCTTAATATTATAAAATAATTACTTACCTAAGTTTGATGATATGAATAATGAAAGTTAGCATTTTAGGTCTGTTTTAGATATAAAGCACAAGCTTAATCTTTCTATTAATGTTATAAGATTGATCAATCTTTCTGTTAAAAATTTTACTTGCTTAATTACTACAAATGAATGAAGTAGTAAAATGCTTTATAAAAATGAAGATCGTATTCTACAAAGGGTACTTATTTGGATTGTATATCATGTAAAATATTTAAAAAGATCAGCATAGAAAATAGCATACTATTAGATAAAATTTTGAGCTTAAATATCTCCTTTAAACTAAAATCAATATGAAAATAACTAAAATTAACACAAGTTATTTACTTTTACCGTTATAATTTTGACTAACTAATTTTAACTTAATTACTACTATATGAATTACTATTCAACGTTATTTAGTTTAACTAGGAAGAGAAAAAAAGTTATATAGGTGAAGAAGAATGTTAAAGCATACTTAAGTAATAATATTATTTAATTTAGTTTTTGCTGTTTATAATTTACAAAGATCAGCTCACGTTGTTACCAAACTGTTCTATGGAGTTTTTAAGAAGTGTTATTTATTATTCCAACATCTCTTCACTTTACTTCTGCTATAGGAATTCAAAGTTTTATTTAAACCTAATTTTAAATTTTTCTCTCATAGAAATTTAAGTAACTTGCTTGCAATCTTAGTATAAAGCGTGGTTTATTTGAGAGCTTAAGACTGGAGGCTTGAGAATTTCAATTTAACTTTTGATTTAGTTTGTAATTTTAGTTCTTCCAGAAGGTGCAGCAATAACAGTTTTTGCAAGTGTTTTAGAATTATCTGCAGTATCCTATATTGAACCTTGCATTTGAATCTAATCTTGTAGTTTTTCTTTTTAATTATAGCTTTCGTTAGTCTTTATCGTTTCATTTTGCTAGTTTTTTTCAGAAGAAGAAAACTCTTTAGATGATTGAAAAGAGACAGCATTTTCTTCTTAAGAAGTTTCTGGAGACTAGTTATAGTTATCTTTATCGTTATCTTCCTCTTTTTGTTCTTCAAATTCTATTAATTACATATTGCTGTTATCCTAATCTTCCTTAGTAGCTGGTAATAATAATAATCTTACCTATTTACTTGACACTTAAAATCTCCGAGTGATCTACTTCTACTACATGCTCACCTTTATGAGTTTTTAACATGATCACGGCATTTTCTTATACCATGTGATCCTTTAAATATTAAGTTTCTCTTTCTTGTCTTAATCTTTTTAAACTAGAGGGAGCTAATTCTTATACTGATAAATTGCATAAAGTAGATGGACTTAGTTGACCTAATGCAACTTAAGCTCTTAGCTCTGTATTTTTGGGATCACTCAAATTAGCATGTAAAGCCCTGCATTTTTTCATATACAGTTAGTCAGTTTTATCATTATGTTAGATATAGACATTGCTTTCAATTTCCATAGCAAGGTCTCTAGCAGAGGTAGTCTATTATATTAAACCCTGCTAATCATTTACTTTTATCTCTTCTATTGCAAGTTCTAAGGACATTTGAAAATTATCAATAATTTACTATCTTTTAAGTCCTTCTTTAGAGGAAGTACTTCTAAACATTTCTCTCTATCTAGTTAGCGCGTTATCAATATCTTCCAGTCTTTTGGATGCTTCTTCACTTAATTCGTATTTCTAGTATTTATTCTATTCCTTCTTGCTTTAATTTGCTGAGCTGGCTTTTTAAAGAGATGTGATATAATTACCTGAACTGTTCAGTTTTCTTTTTTTAGTAATTTATTCTCCTATTTCATTACCGCAGTTGCAATGATCCTTCTTCATGAGGTTTAGACAGTCAATATGAAATGCGAAGCTACATTTTTCGCAGTTAACAGTTTTTATATCAGGGTTAAATGGTTACTTACAAAAGCATATTAAAGGGATTGTAGGACTAAACTTACCACTACTTATCTCATACTATTACCTTCAAACAAATGTATTCTCTAAATCCTTTTCCTAATCTTGTAGTCTCAAGTCTTGATAAGTTGGAGTATCAACAACTCTACAAAGGGAAATAACCTCAGACTTCAAAAAGTTCTTCTGCTGTGGAGGATCTGTCTTGTATACTTCGTTTTTTGCGTTATAAGCATGTCTACCAACTAAATACCATTAAAAATTAAAAAGTTAATTAAAACAAAAAACGTACGTTGAGTGTCTTCTGGATAAAAGAAAACCTTTACTCGTATGGAGTCATTTGAAACTTCTATGACTTCACCTACGATAGGTTTTCCTGTGGGATTTTAAACTAAAACAAACTCTCCTAAATGATATTGATTTTCCATTTACAATTACTAAATATGGATTTAAAAATTTCATTTCTTGAAATGTCAAAACCATTTCAAATATTTAATCTAACTTTACCTTTTACTTATTATTTATATCACTCTCATCATCGCTAAAGCGATTACATTATCTATATTTATAATTAACAAACGAGATCTCTTTCAGCGTTCTCTTATATATCTGAATAATAGGATTACCTGATTGTTTACTGATAAACGTATTTATATTTAATTCACTATATTTACATATCCCTTTCTCTTTATTTCAATGCTTGCTATTTATGATATTAACTTATATCATCTGTTTAACTTTAATTCACTTACTTTAAAGTTATTTACCACTTCTTGAGTCATAATGGCTTATTAACTAATTCTAGCTTTCTCTAGGGTCATTTAGAAAGCTGAGTTTAAAAGATTTTTAAATTGAATTTGTTGACTTTTGGTGATAGAAAGGAAATGGTTTAATGTTGGTAGTGCTAAGCTAAGAAAGGTATATATTTACTAGAAAGATAATCACTAATTTAATAGCTTATTATTTAAATTTAGTTAAAAGGGTTAAGAAGGAAATCACTAAGTGCTAGAAAATTAGCAGTTGATAGTATAATAGCAAGAATCTATAGAATAACTATAATTAAAATCTATTAAAGTAAGGAATACCTTACTTCAGTTTTGCTATAGGTTTGCTTAGTACTTTTTAAAATTTGAATATAATTATAATCATAGAAGAATATTAGTTCAATATGGTATTAGGTATAATTCATCTTTTATATAGATATATTTGCTAGATAAATCTGAGACCATGCAAACTGAGTGTGTCTATTTTAAATTTGCTAACCTAGGTTAATTCTAAGTTTAGCTTTTAAATGATCTTTTATAATATAGTCCTATGAACTTGCTTTAATTAGCACAGCATATAATTAAAATCAATTTTTATAACTAATAGCTTGGTATTTTAGAGAAATATAGTGAGAACATTTATTTAGAAATTACAAAGCAGATTCTAAGATAGAGTTATGAACTTGAAAAATGATAAAAGGATATTATATAGTTATCCATTTTTTTAGTCAGAGCTGGAATTTAATATTTTGATCTATTTAATTAAACAAAAATTTGTTTCTCAAGTTTTGTTCTATAAATTATTATCTTCATCTCCTGGTCTTGGCCTGACCCAAAATTTAACTGTATGATCGTTGCTTGCAGTAGCTAATAAATGACCTAATGGATGAAAAGCCATATCCCAAACAGCTGCGTCATGCCCACCTTTTATTTCTGCTAATTTTTGATTTTCTCCTAAATTAGCTCCAATCATTCAAAATATGATTATGCCATCATAGCCACCAGAAACTAAAAGATTCTAGTGATGAGGATGAAATGCTAATGAGTTTATATCCTTTTAATGGCCTTTGTAAGATTCCATCTCCTTGAATGTTCTTATATCATGAAGCTTTATAAGTTAATCTCTAGAAGCAGAAACTAAAAATTTTCCATCAGGACTTCATCTTACTCTAGTAACTGTATTTTTATGACTATGCAGAGTTAAAATAGCTTAATTAGATCTTGCATCTCATAATTTAATTTGCTAATCTTTTGAACCAGTTGCTATTAGATTTTTGTAAGGATGCCAATCACAACTTCTAACATCCCATCCATGCCCATCCAAAATAAGTTCTAATCTTCCAGTGTTGAAATCTCATATTCTAGCAGTTTTATCATCTGAACAAGTAACGAATTTCATGCCCGTCTTAGATGGTGAAAATTCTAAATCTCTCAGTTATTCATCGTGAGCTTTAAAATTTTTCATTTGGTTCATATTAGCTTCTCTATAATGAACGTTTCCTTCTGAATCTCCACTAATTAACCATTACTAATCTCTCGACCAGCGCATTGCTCTAATTGGACATCCATGAGCTGATATGATAGTTTCAAACTTGAAGGTTAAAGAATCCCACTATACAATTTCACCACTATAAGCTCCAGTTACTAGTCTTCTTCCCATAGGCATCCAAAGTACAGAGTTTATTGAACATCTTTCTTTATTTATGGCAGTATGAGCCCATCGGGTAAATAGAATTGGTTTACTATAAAATGTAGGTGCCATTCAAGGAGAGTAGTAAGGAGAAGGAAATGGAGTAGGTTACTATTCAGGAAAATAAGGTTAGGAGTGAAGCAAATATACAAGAGATGAATTTGGATCAATAGTTTTCCTTTCAGGAAGTCTCTTTTTTTCTACATTACCTATCATTTTTATATACTTATTAAAATATCCTATATTTAAGTTCTAAATGGTAATTTAAATCTATACCAAGAGATTTAGGAAATATAAAATTTAAATTATTAAGCTTATTTAACTTTTTCGACTGAGGATTCTATTAAGATTTTTTAATGAAGGAGAATATAGAAACTTGGAGACTATGATAAGAGTAAACCTCCTTATACCAATCTAGATAAGAAAATCTAATTAAAAAAGATTTTGTCAGATTATTTATAAATTATTAGTGAGTAGTATTTATACAATGAAACAGGTTAGATATCTAAATTCAATCTGATTTATTTAAATTATACTACTATTGCTAAAATTCGTAGTCTAATCAGTAAAAAGGTAGTGAAACAAATATTGTTATAATGAATTAAATATTAGCTTATGACTATTAATATAGTAATGAAATATTAAAGCTAATCTTTTATTATTTTTACTTTAATTAATATAGATAGTTTATATACCAAACTTACAATGTTACTTAGTTATATAAATAGGTTAATTACCTCTAGTAATTTAACTAGGAAACATTCTATTAAATAAAGAGAGATAGCTTTGATAATTTGATTCCCATTATTTTTAGAAATACATAGTCTTAGTTAGGCTAAGGAAATAAATTATTTCTTACTTTACTATCTTGAATTCTCAAGATCTAGTTATGAGTGGTTCGTTGATGCTTCTCTTATTAGTGTTATAGTAAATCATAAGGATAAGAATAAAGCTACATACTACGAAAATAATACAAAGAATTACAAACTATAGCATACTTATATCGTCCTCTACTTCATCTTATCAATCTTCTATTATTGAAAAATCAGCAAAATCAGTAACACATGATAACTCTTCATCTAATCATTCATCTTCCAGAAATGGATTTATTAAGTGAGCTAGTTGGATAACGATTCAAAATTTGCATACTTCATCATAGTTTGGCTCTTAGTAATGCTATTGACATAAAAAATAGAAAAAATCTTCGAAAATTTAGTCATGAACACTAACAGTGCAGCGAGCTGTTCCTGTGAGACTTGGGACACATTGACACTTTTAGCTGGAGCACTCTTAATTATCATAGCACTCCTCAAAGTTATGCTTAAGGTTATCATTTTCAGTTTATTCTGCTAAAAATTTATTGAAGTAGCAAGTTCGCATTCCTCTCCTATTGATTATTTATTTACATCATTAAGAACAATTAAAGTCTTCAAAATGCTATTCTCTACAGAACTTAGGCTTTAAAACATCGTAATAAAGACTATCACTATCATCATCAATTTCCATAAAAGACACTTAATCAACAATCTTAAAAGGATCTTCATAAAAAGGCAAAATAAAGCATCCCTAATCCTCTAAGTCATCATTAACCAAAATAATATTTGATTTCTGATTATAAACAAGGCACTAATTAGCTCGCAAGGCTTCAGAGCATTATCATTTAGGGCAATTTAAAGATTTCAAAGTTTATAAAATAGTAAAAAGCAGGAAGATTTGAAGAATACATATCATTTTAAACTAATTGGTTTACTTTATTATCATTTAACTAATTCCTATTCTCCTTTATTTAGCTTATAATGTCAATTCTTTTCCTTTCTTCTCCTCATCACCTGCTTTATTTACCAACTACTTTAAAATAGATAATTTAGCATATCAGCTAGGAAGAGAATAATCTTAGCTTCTTGGTATAATAAGTTTGTATTGAATATCAGCTGTAACAAGCTCTATCTTACTACTGTAGTATATAGAAGTGAAAATAGATAGAGTGTAAAAGTAATTTAATAGAATGTAAAAAAGGAAGTTAGATATTGATGTTATGTATACAAAGCTAGGTTTATTAAAAAATGAAATCATAAATACCATTTAAAGGAAAATTCTCAATTTATATAGCTGGAGCTCCAAAATCAGGTAAAACAAGCTTACTTCTTAATTTGAAAAGTGAATAGTTTAGATCGTAATAGATAGAGCAGATTGGCATTAACTTGTAAATCTTTAGGGAATAAATTGGTTAGGAAATGGTTGAGCTGAAAATAATAGACATTGCTTAGCAAATAAATAAAATATTAATTTAGAAAATTGACTCTTTTATGATTATGTTCTCTAAGGATGATAGCAATTCCTTTTAGGAGGCTTAAAAAATATTGCAGACTATAAAAAATGAAGATTAAAGCAAACTGGTAGTTCTTGTAGGGAATAAGACAGATTTATTATAAAATTTTCAAGTTAGCTACGAAGAAGGCTGAGAGATAGCTAGGAAATACTAGAGTTATTATTTTGAAATTTCATTAAAACGAGGGAATTGTGTCAAGGATTTATTTCTTTTAATAGCTTTTTAGCTTTATAAGAATGCAAACAAAACACTAATTTTATAACATGCTTTATTAGTTTTATACTCTATTTAGAAATAATCTTCCTAATTTTAATCTTCCTAAGCTTAATCTTTCTCAGAAAATCTTACTATAAGGCTTTTCTCTCGCAATATTCAACCCAACATATTTTCAATTTGTTACTCATTTTCAATTTTTCCTACATATTTACCTAATTAACTTTTATTGATTTACTTCAGTAATTAAAGATCAGGTTTTTCTCAATATGTTAAGTATAGAGTCTAAGGCTTCAAATATTATAAATATATATATTAATCTAGAATACTTCAGATCTAAGCATTAGATATTTACTATATTTTTACTTTTCTTACCAAAATATAAATTTATAGCTCTTTTCCCAGTTTTTGCTATGCCCTATTTTCCAATGATTAGTCACATCAGTTTATATTTATAATCATAACCTTTTATGTACAAATATTAAGTATTATCTATCTCCTTTTAATCCTTCAAGTTAAAGCAATAGAGTTAAACTATAACTTTATAAGCATAATGAGATCCTTCAATAGATTTGGATGTATTAAATATTGATGTTAAGGATGATAGAAAGTGTAGTTAAATATAGCTAAATGAAGGTAATAAAGAGCTAAGTAAAGATTAATGTTTAATAGATTAAAGACTATAACTGCTAGTGATAGTCATTAACTTACTATGCTCCTTTTTATTGTTTAGACTACTTTTTCTATTCTATTTCTGAACATTTCTGGTATTTTTAAACCAATAAAAGGTAATTTAACTTGCTTGCTCATTGCTATTTGATATATTTACACCTTTTTTAGTAAATTGAGTTATTGTTAAATAAAAATGCAATAGTAGTAAAGCTAAACGTAATAGCTTCCTAAAAATTATAAAAGGTTGCAAAAAGAACTGGAATAGATGAAGTAAAATGTACTTTTTGTAAAAGAAGTTCACACGAATAATCAGAATTTGGATGAATGGCTAGTGTCAATTGAAGTGGCATAGAATACTTAGTTTGCTGGTAAAATCTACACAGTTCAAATCAATTTTCCCTCAAATTATCCATTTAAACCTCCAAAGTTCTAAATAAATCCTCCTGTTTAGGGAGGAAATTTTTATAATCAAGGAAACTATTGAAATGAAAACTTACAAGATAGTTGAAATCCAGCATTAACATCGATAAGCATAATATAGTAGTTATATTAACATTTGACAGAGGAATTAATGCTAGATCCATCTAATGCTTAGAGATTTCAGTAAGAGTTTCAATAATTTGAAAAGAACAAGCCTCCTTATATTTCGAACTTAGTCGTTAAAATACCTGATTAATATTAAGAATGGAATTTAGTTTTAGAAGGGCCTAACTTTACTCGATTCCATAATAAAAGATACTAGATGAATGTCATATTACCTCCAAAATATCCAAAGCATCCTCCAGAAATTAGCTTCATTACTAGTATAAGCAGTGATAATGTTTCAGAATAAGGACAAATATATAATGATGTTTATTAAAGCAAGTGAAAGAGCTCTGGATATCAAATTTTGAAAAGTTTCGAACAAATTTATGAAGCTTTGAAATCAGAGGATATTGTAGATATAACCTAGAACTTTTATTGTAAGAATAAGGATACTGATGAAACTGTCCCTTTGAAACATCTTGATATTAACTTCGAAACATTTCCAGGCATGCTTATCTAGACTTCAAAATAGCTTTATGTAAATAGTGAGACAAAACCTATAGAAACCGAATATGTATTCCCAGTTGATAGTACAGCTGCTATTACTAAATTCTAAATCCAAACTAATAGCAAAACTATAGAAGGTGAAATTGAAGAAAGATAATAAGCTGTTGAAACGTATTAAGATAAGATAGCTGAAGGTTAAACTGTTGCAATTACTGTTTATGATGGTGATCGTTCATCTGATAGAATGACTTGTCATATAGGAAACATAGGGTAAGGAGAATAAATTTAAGTAAGCATTTAAGAAATAAAGCCAATAGTAGAAGAAGGAAATGCTTGGAGAGTTTTTCTACCTTCATCTTTAGTACCTAAATACGTATTAGCTAGAATTAACCACTAAGCTTTTAAATAAGCAGAATAATTAAATAATCAGGAAGAGAATAAAAACGCATAAGAATAAATTGACCTTCCTACTGAATTTATAATTGCTGAAGAAGTTAATTATACTATTACTTATTAAGGTGTTATTAGGTCTAAAACTCCCATAGATTAGTTATAGTGTGTAACTCATTAAATATCAGTAGAATTCAATTAAGATAGAACAGAAGCAAGGATTTAGCTACTATAAGAGAACTGCGTACCAGATTAAGATTTTATCCTTACATATACAACCAAAAATCAATCAGATTTTTAACTTCTCCTTTAAAAAAATTCATTGCTAGATAGATATTCAACTTTGATTTCCTTTTGTCCTTAAATTCCATAAATTTAAGAAGAAAAAGGAGAATTCATATTTATTCTTGATAGGTCAGGTTCTATGAGCGGAAATAGAATGGAAATGGCAGTAGAATCAGCAGTTTTATTCCTTTAATCTCTTCCTACAGATTGCTATTTCAATATAATAAGTTTTGGATCTAACTATATTCCGCTATTCTAATAAAGTAAGTAATACTAGTAAAATACTTTGCAAGAAGCATAATCAAAAGTGAAGACTTTTTCAGCTGATTTAGGTGGAACTGAAATTTTTGAGCCTTTGTAATGAATATACAATCAGAAACAAATAGAGGGTTATCCAAGATATCTATTTCTAATAACAGATGGCGAAGTATCTAATGAATAAGGAGTCATTAAAATGATTAAAGAAAAGACTGAATAAGGAAATGGTAGAGTTTGTGCTCTTGGAATTGGCTCAGGAGTTTCAACTTCTTTAATAAACAATGCAGCTTAAGAAGGAAAAGGAGTTGCATTTTTTGTTTAACAAGGAGAAAGAATATAAGCTAAAGTGATATCCGCTCTTAATAAAATGTATTAACCTTTTTTATCAGATCTATCACTGAAATTATCAGAAGGTCTAACTCCTTTATTACTAGAATTAGATAAAGAAAAATATCAATTTATAAGTTAAGGAGAAAGAGTCATATTTATAACAACTTTCTAATCTACTGTAAAGAATGGAATCATTGAAGTGAATGCAAAATGTGGAAGTTAAGATATATAGATTTAAATAAGTGTCAATTTGGATGAGTATGTAGAGGGTAATTAGCTTGAAAAATTAGCAGCTAAGTAAATAATAGAAAAGGTATAAAAAACTACCAAAGATAAAGAGGAAATTGTAAGATTATCCAAACTGTACTAAATTCTTACGCATGAAACTGCTTTTATTGCTGTTGAAAAGAGGTAAGAAGCTTTAAAAGAACTTCCTGTTCTTAAAAAAATTCCTATTAATGCTACTAAAGATTCTAAAAAATTTCAACCAAAATCTCTTCCTTAAAATTAGTAATCAGCAGTCAGTACTTAGTAAGGCGGTGGTGGTGGTGGAGGTGGAGGAAGCTCCGGATAAAGTTTTTTAAAAACGTTAACTGGAAAAACAATTACTATAGAACAAAATCCATGAATGACTGTTCTTGAATATAAGTAACAAATATAAGACAAAGAAGGAATTCCTGTAGATTAAATAAGACTTGTCTTTGCTGGAAAATAATTAGAAGATAATAGAACTTTAGGAGATTATAACATCCAAAAAGAAAGTACTTTACATATGGTTTTAAGATTAAGAGGAGGACCTCCAGTTGAATAAGATCCATAGCCTACTGGACCTATGCGTCCATAAGGGAAATATAAGAAATAAAAAGAAAAATAAGTAAAGTAATAGCCTACTTAATAAACTTAGAGTCAATAATAATAATAGTAAGTTTAAGTATCAAATGAATATATGAAATTTGTATAATTACAGTAAGTATAAGGAAATTGGAATGAGTCGTAGGAGCTTTTTTCTCATCTTAACATATAAAAATAGGAATAATTATAAACTCCTGCGAATCTGCAAAGCAATATTTAAGCATGAATTACCATATTTATTCTAGTGATATTATAAGTGGATTATAGCAACGCATGCTAAGAATGGAAACTTGTTGATAAAAAGGCTAGAAAATGGCTACAACAAAGTGCCAATTTAAGCGAGTAGGAAGTTGAAGATTATGAAAAATAGGCTAAATTTATTTGGGAAGATCTAAAAAAATAGCCCAAGCCTTGAAAAATACTTTTAATGACATTATTTTGAATTAAATTAATTTTTTAATTTTATGCTTAAATATCCTATAAATAGTTTACCTTAAATCATGAAAAAGCAATAAACTAATGAATAATCTTTACTTTTTAGTAGAAGGAATATGCATGCTCATTATCCATATATAACGATTGCAAAATCAGTTTATTAATGGTGCTTAAATTTTTGCTTATATAACTATTTAAAGCAGCTTACAATATAATTCTTTTAAGCTCAATTAAATATAAAAAAGCCAAGAAGATTTCTAAAATTGCAGTATACTAAAATAAAAATAAGTAATTAACTAATCCCTCATTACTTCATAATGAGCATCAACAATAGCAACTCTAATTATTATAGGCCTTGGTGCTTGAATTTATGATTTAAAGTAATATACAAACTTAATAAGGCTATATAATAAACAAATCCATCTTTTAATAATGTCATTAAAATCCCATTCTTTAGACTAAATTAAACTAAAAAGCTTAATAGAAACAATATTTTAAAAAGATCAGCTAAGATAATTATTAAAGGTAGTTATTATAAAAGAGCAAGCGGTAGAGTAATTATGAAGTAAATAATTATTTATGTTTAAAGAATTTTAAGTTTCAAAGATTTAAAAAATCCTATCAGAGAAAAATCTTCTTGCTTCCTACTTAGCATCTAGACTTCTTTATATCTATCAGCAAATTTTGGTACTTAGTTTTAGGAGTGTTTGGTATCTATATAAACTCCATTCAGAATGTTGATCAGCATTTCATCATTCATTTCATTAGTATGAGGAATTATTAAAAAGGTCTATATTGATTTCATCACATAAGCAGGTAATAAATTTTTAGAATCCTCTTCCAAAAAGCCCAAAATATTACTAGTGATGGGCATAGTAGAATACATGAACATTCCGAAGAGTTATCCTTAAGATAGTCTCGCCATTCCTTTGTTTAGCTTATTTTCCCTAAAAATACTGATATCTAATTCTTGCGTCCTTTATAAGAAAGGAAAAACATTATAAGTAACATTCACTTTTCTTCCGTTATCTTAAAGCTCTAATTTTTTCAAAACTCTACTTCTGAAAATAAAATGAGCAGAAACAAAAGGATAATAATACTTCAGTCAGAATAATACCATAGAATTCATTCCTTATTAACTAAAAAGATATGAACTTGAACAAGTCATAGCCACAGGAAACAGTGTTTTCAAGAGATATAAAGGGCGGAAATTTTTAAAAATATTAGAATTTTTATTTTCATAGACCTTTAAAAGTCTATTAGATGGTCAGTTGATTGAGAATTTCGGTGTATATATAAACTATTTGTCCAAAGATAGCTCGAAGATTCTCTTTTTTACTTCAAAGGATTTTTTAAATGACTTCATTATATCTTTTTTCCCTTTTTGATTATTTAAATTTAATTAAGAACTATAAAGTTTTCCTAATATTAACAATTCATAATATCATTATCGTTTAAAATAACCAAAGCCTTACTATGTGAAATTGAGAAAATAAGCGCATTTTAAATATCAAGGTTACTAATAGAACATGCTTAGCTATTAAAACTAGTGGAATATAAGTAAGAGCTTATTGATACACTTAATCCTATTACTTTACTAAAGCGATATAAGCTAGAATACTATTCCAAATAATCTCATTATTGTATAGATCTATATCTATACTTATGCTATAAAGCTTTATAATAAAAATTAGCTTTGGTTTTAAGTATATCAGGAATGTAGTATGTCTGTATAGTTTGATAACATATGACTTAAAGCTCATTTAAAAGAATAATCTATGGTTTATTAACGAATGACACTAAACATCTACTACTTAGTAATTTCATCATGCTGGTTATTAAAATAAAAATAGTTAATTTAGCTACCATAAGAAGATAAGAGATAGAGGATTTAAGTTACAAGATATGAACCTTTAAATAAATGGGTTAAAATACATTTCATGTTAAAAGGAAAATTTTTAATTTTAAGTTTATCAAATATTTTAAAATAATTTGAGCATCAAAGTTAAGGAAATTTTCTCCCGAATTTGTTCTTATATCTGTAATCTTGACACTTGTTTCTTGAATTATATTATTAATGATACTATTAATTTTCTTCATTTAGTGTGAAAGCATCTCATATAAAAGATATCTTTTTGAAATGTCTTCCTTCAACTATTTCAAAAGCGTTCACTTTGTCAGTCTTCGTTAACTATGGAATTCATGTATCTTCAGAGTTGTACAAATATTTTTAGCAGATATCTTTTATCAGCACATTAGGAATTTAATGTTTAAACTTCTCAGAGTTCTTAGTAAGAATCCATAATAATCCTCGTAGCTAAAGCCATCGAATCCAACTTTAGTTATAAATGTCCTAATAGTATTACACTATTTATTTGCTTTCTTAGTAGAGAAGTTTCATCTTCTTTTATTTTAAGATCTTTTCGTTAAGCATAATCGAAGGAATTTTGTTTCCAATAGCATCGTATAAAGTTTTCAAAATTTGATCATATTAGAATAAGAATTACCCTGGAAATTAGTTTTTATTTGCTTCTTATTTTAAGAAATCCTAAACTTATTATTCGAATTTACTGATTCCACTGAATAAGATGCTAAAGCTTTTAACAAAGGTATCTTCTTTCCAAAAAGGATTATTATAATCAATGTAGATATTTATAAAATCTCCAATTAACTCATGTGCTTTTTCTAGGTTAGAGAGATTAAAATTCACTATTGTATAGCATAAAGCCTCCAAGCAATTATACTATTCAGGTCAGGATAAGTAATATACATACAGATTCGGACTACATTTTTATTTTTTATATAGGAACTGAGATAGTATTAGAAACTTCTCGTAAATTGCTTGATGTAGTAGCGAAACAAATTACGATAGAATTCGATAATTTCCAATATTATTTTGGCAGTTCTGATTTATCAAATCAGACCTAACACCCTTATAATTTAGTAGCTTAAGGTTAAAAAGGATTAAGACTTTCCTGATAATTTCGTCTTAATTATTGGTATTAAAGTAATTTTGAAATTTTTAAATTATAATTTAAGAAGTAATCAAATCTTAAACTTTCTTAATAGGATTGCTCTTATACTTTTAGATAAGTTATGAGTTCTTTAGGATGTTGCTCATCTTTTAAGAGTCATACTTACTGTTCACATCAATTAACTGTTAGAGAGCCATGAAGCCATATTATTAAACTTAATTTAAGTTACCTTACTAATATAAAGCCTAGCTTTCATCTACCTAAAATTAATTATTAAAAGGGTTATTCCACTAATTCATCTAATTGGAGTTTTAAAAGGATTGCCACTATTATTTCTCAGGATGTTGCTTCTTAACATAGTTCTTTTTAGACATTTTTATTTTAGTTCATTAGTTATCTTTAGTTTAAAAATCATTCTGCTTTATTATTTTAAAATTATTTCATTATCCTCTTTTAACTACAAAAGAAATCCGATTCGTTTTGAAATACCAGAATAGCTTAATTATAGTAGCTTTCATAGTATGGAAGAAAAGTAATTAATGGTATTACATATTATGAGAACTTTATTTCTTTTCGGATTGAATATTCATATCAGAAGCAAATAGAAGCTATTTATCTAAGAGTGAAATATGGAAATATCTCATTAAACAATAAATCAGTCACCAATTAGATTAAATGAGATTTGCTGCCTTATTTAAATCAGAGACTTTTTATTGAATTTTGAAATTTATTTTGTTATTTACTCATAATAATTAAAGATAAGACCAAATGCTTCTGTTTAGAAAACCTTATTTATTTATCATCTATAAATACTTGATGTTACAATATTTTAGCTTCTTTAGAAGCTTGATAGGAAATTAACTTAGCCTTATATTCTTATTTTATAATTAAAACTAAGCTTAAGTTAAATTCTTTCTTAACTTCCAAATAATTATTTGAAAAAGCTATTCATTTTCTATCAGGCTTAGGTAGCTAATTTCTAATTTGGTAAACTACAAGTTCTCTTATTTTATAAGTTGTATAAATTAGACTAAGCTATATATTTGTTTATTTAAGTTATCTGGTATATTAAACTATATTACTAAATAAGTTTGCTAATTATTATAATTTTATAGAAGCACCATTCATTAAATCTTTGATCTATAGCGTTCCTTTAATTATTAAAGTATCTAAAAAGTTTTATTATCTGGTAAGGTTATAAATTAGTTTTAATTATAGCATACTGGTATATAGTTCATTACAAATAATAAATCTCATTTTATCTTTGGAATACTATTAAATTGCTTCATCTGTATGAAAATTAAGATTTCATAATTACCTAATAATTAAAGGGTATTGCTATACTTTAGAGCGGCTTATTCCAAATAAATGGTAAAGTTTGCATACTTTTTTAATTTTTTTCCCAGTTTTGTTGAAATAGGATATTGTCTTGAGTGTAGGAAAAGTGTTGCGTTAAAGTAAGAAAAATAAAAGATTTAATAATTAAATATAACTTAGAGATTTAAAATTTAGTCTAGTTTATAAGGATATTTTAGAATACTGTATTATGTATCAAAAGAACAGCAAAGAAAAAGTTTAAAATTGAAAATTATTTATTTTCCAGTTTCGTCATTTATTAGCAGACTTATCCATTTAATTAGTTTATTCACATATTTATCTAACAATTTATATACCAAGCGCATAATTAATATAGTTATATCCAATTGATATTGCGTTATAGAAATAAATCTTCCTACTTATTAGAGCTTATTATTTAAAAGTGAAAAGTTGGGGAAAATTTGTAATTTTTACTAGAACTCAGGGAAAATAACCAAAATATAGTTATTGTTTTTTATTTTTTCTTAATATTAAGAATCTAATGTTTAATTTATTTGATAAAAGTAGATTTAGAAATAACATATTTAATGAATAAATAGCCTAGTGTTATAGATATACTAGAAATCTAAGAAGTACTGGATGAAATTAAGTCATCTACTTTGATCGGTATGCACCCATATGCATCTACTCCTTATATGCCTCATAGAACTCTTTCGAATGCCATCTTAGCTCCTAATTTGTAAACTGCACTTTCTTTCACTTCTGCTACAATTTAACAATCGGCTGCCTATGTAGAAGCTTAAGAGAAATAAAACAAAACTAAGACTATTCTGTTGGCTATTTATTGGATTTGGGTTTTTGTGTTTATAGGAGGTTTTTATACTGGATTTACATTTTTATATGTTACATTTCCTTTTGTGCTCAGGTTCGTATTTGCTAAGATGGGAATGCTATTTTTTTTCGGCATTTTAGCTATCAAAGAATATAGACAAATGGACTAAGCAACAGTTAATGCTGTAAAATAACTATGGGCTACATAAAAATTAAAGCTTCTCTTTTCTCTTGTAGCGTATACCTTAAATTCTATCTGCTATGTACTTCCCTCTAAATATACTACTGTTGCTCAAAATATTTTGTTCGCTAGTTGCTCAAGTATTTGCATTGTTGTGTGGAAAGTCATTAAAAGAGAACCTTAGCACTGTTTAGCTATTGTAGGAACTATTATTGGTATGTCTGGAAGTAGTTTAACTATATTAGAATAGAATGCAACTAGTTCAGAATAAACTTTTACGGCATCCTCTATGCTTTTTGGTAACAGCTTAGCTTTGATGGGATCTGCTTTTGCAGCAGCTTTCAGTATTTATACTGCAGATTTTATGAAATAACAATTTCCAGTAGCTACATATTCAGTTATAGCTTAAATCGCTTGCTTAGCTTTTGGAATTCCTTTGTCCCTTATTCTAGAATACTCAGAATATTCTAATATAAATTGGTCTCTTGATCTTATATGGATTACATTGCTAGTAGGCTTCATAGGATTCTACTCTGCATATGGAATATATTTCGCTCTTACTTATGTATCGCCTCTTGTTCTTTCAACTGCAACATTATCTTAGTTTATGATTGCTGGCATTTAAGCTTGGCTTATGGGAATCAACTCTTTTCCAGGACTCTGAATATGGATAGGGGGAACAATTTGTGTTGCAGGACTATTCATCATAATAAAAGCAGAACAAATAGATACTTAGAAGAGAATCGACAACTTGGAGAAGGATGGAAGTCTCATGTCTGTAGGATATAAGAAACTTTCTGAAAGCTGACTTAAAATATTTAATTTAAGCTAATATAAATATTCTATACACTATAAACATTTTACTCTCTTCACTATTTATTTAATTTACTTGAATAAAATATAAATCTTACGCTAACTAGAGTAATAATATTAAATAAGATTTGTTTTACTTTAATAGTTTAAAGAGGATTTTAAATTATAAGTAGCATTCTTAAATTATTGCTCAACTTATTATCTAATTATTGCATATCTATTTCATGATCTCTTAATTGACTTTTAATTTATATTAAATGATATTTATTTATTAAAGCAACCATAGTAATATCATAATAAAATATGTATCTAAGCATTTAATTATGCTAAGTTAATTAATAGTTAATATTTATTATTTCTATAATAAAGATGCTATTATCTAGGTAGCTTAAATAATTTAAATTATTTAATCTATCTTCAATTTACTTTTAATTCTTCTAAATATCTTAAAATAAACAAATAGGTTGGTATTCTATTTATAATGAATTTTTAAACTATATAAATTGCAAAAGAAAGTCTTTTTTATAAATTTAAAATAAGGATTTATTTAATAGTAGATTTTCATCAATTTAGCCAAAAATAAAGATCAAGCATGTTTTCCAAAATTTTCGGGTAATATATAGAAACGGAAATTATAAAACCTTCAGAGAATAGATTCTAAAATCTTTCTATTTAGGATGGTTAACAAATCTTATAGATCTAGAAGCATAATTAATTGCAATAATACATTTAAAAGCAAAGATATTTTATATAAATTAGCTATCTTCAAACTAAATTTAAGAGTTTAGTATAATCATAAGAATCATCTAGTAATTATATTATTTCTAAACATCATAGATTAAGTTTAAGTCTAATAAAATAAAAAATGGATTAAACCTCTACAAAAGAGCAAACAACCTTAACTATGAAATACTCAAAACAAATAAAACAAATGTTCTAAGAGAAACAGATTCTAAAAGGATAGTTTTGGAGTTAATCGAAAAATTGGAACTTGTTTCAAACCGCAGTAAAGATTCAGTAAGAAAATAATTAATTAATAAAGGAAATCAGCAGCAAATCGGAAACATCAGAAGTAAGTTTTCAACTAAAATAAAAAGAAGAAAGATCTAATTAATTTCCTTATAAATGCAATCAATAACCTAGAAAAACTAAAATAATAGAGATTCTATGGATAATGCGAAAGAATAAAAACTTAATTATATTTACAGGCAGAAAGATTTAATAGGATGCTGATTCTACAAGAGGAAAGGAGACTGAGTGAGAAAATGCTAACAGTTTAACATAAAAAATAGAGAAAAAATATTTTAGAGAAAATTGACCTAAATATATTGCATTTGTGAAGGTGATTTAGAAAAGTAAATTATTGGAATATGAATACATAAATCAATAACAAAAGCGAATAACATAATAATGAGAAATATGTTTGAAAAAATTATAGGACGCGTAATAATAAGAGAGGAACAAAAATACGATTAAGTTCAAAAATGGTTAACCGAATAAAGGTAGATCCACTATAATTAACTATTATTATGTATATATAAAATAAAATGGCACCTATGAAGCAATCCACCTTGATTGAGATTTATTCGATATAATCAACAAAAAAATATAGGATGCAGCACAACAATTAATTCTGCAAATAAGCAGTCTATATTTAAAAATTAACTAACTTTAATATGATAAAAAAGATAAAAGATAAAATTAAGTTTATAGTCTAAAAAGAGAACTTCACAGCTAATTTTCATTGGAAACTACCCTCTCCAAACTAAAGGATTGTGTAAGATTTGATTAGTCCACCATCCTTATCTCCCCCAAGATTCATTTGTCTTTCTGGTTTCTTCTTCAATTGTTATTCTATTCTTATATTCTTGAGTTATAAAATTTCTTTCTGTATATAAGTCCTGTCTTTGTTGATCAAAAGCAGAAAAATTCGTCTAATATTTTCTTCTTATTAATTGCTTCGATTTTATTTTTCTTTCAGTCATGATTCTTTTAGCATTTATAGCACAGAATCTTTCTACGATATAAATTCATCTTATTTACATCTTACAATTATTAATCATATACAATTTCCATTGCAATGGCTGATTACTAATCTTATGATTTTCAATTACTGCTTTTTATTATTCTTACTTTTCTTAAATTTGCTTTATTTAATGTGAAAACTAAGAAAATTGGAATTAAAGCATTTGAGAAACTTCATTAAATTATTTATCCATCTATTCCTATTTAATTACTATTTACAATTAAATTTTGTTGAACATTTCTTCTATAGATGGGAATTATAGGTCTAGTTATTCAATCAATTTTTCTAAATTGCTTTCTAGCTTTTCTATCTCTTTATCTTTGCTATTTTAATTCATATTGTATATAAGTAATTCGTGCTACACTGATTATGTGTAAGCTTCCTGAGATTATTTTTCTTAAGTTTAGTAAGGTGATTACTCTGATAGGTTAGATTATTCTTAATTTTTTTAATAAATGAGCCAAGGGAGGATTATTTCTTAGGAGCCATTTTATATTAATAATATAATAAAACAATGAATACAGAATTTAGCTTACTTCAACACTTCTATTAATCAAGAAATTAAAAGATCAGAAGAAAAAATATTAGAAATTAGAAATCTCAATTAAATAAACTACTAACGAGTTACGAATAAAGGTATTCTTGATCCAATGAAGAATGAAAAATCAAGTTTAAGTATAATAAAACATGAAAAAATTAACAATTAATTAAGTAATAGTAAGAAGACAAATTATGTGCTGATTCTTTAGAAAGCTTGGGCACATGAAATAAAACTGTTGGAGATGCAAAAAAATTCAAAGTTGTGAAAATAAAAAATATGTAAAAATTAGCCAAGATTTATTGTACATTTAAAGGTTTCTTTAAAGATAAAAATGATTGATGGAAATTATTACTCTAAAAATAATGGATACTCTAAAAATAACGAAACAAATGTTTAGAAAGGTCTGAAATTGGAATAAAATACCAACAGTGAAGAAGGCCAGATTAGCAGCCATAGGTATTATTCAAAAATACAAATATGGAGAAGGAATATTTGATTTTATAAGATTTTTCAATAAGCCTTGAGAATTTTTATAAAATAATAAGTGACATGCCAAAAAAAGTCTTGCCACGTTAGTAAAATATAATATCTAATTAAATAGAATTAATATCTTCTAACTTGACTAGTAAATGTTATTAATTATATTTATAATTATGTCTTAATATCTATTAATTATTAAAGAGTTTCAAACATAGTTGAAATCCCTTTTAAATATCTACTAAAATAATAGTTTAAAATAAGATTAAAAATAAAATTTACTTCTAAGATGATAAGCAATATTATATTTATATTTAAAAGCTGCTTTTAATTAAAAAACAATTTGCTTTATTATTTTGAAAATGATTTCAAAATCTCCCTTTAGCTAAAAAACATCTGATAAGTTTTATAATTACAAGATTAACTTAATTAAAATAGCTTTCATAGTATAGAAGTAAAGTAATTAGCAGTAATCCAGTCTTGAGAACGTTGATTTCTTTTCGGATTGAAATATTAATATCAAAAGAAATATAAGCTGCTTATCTAAGAGTGAAGTTTGAAAATATTTTATTAATCTTACTAGTTCTTAGATTATTAAAAGAGATTTGCTGCTTTATTTTAAGCGGAGACTTTAAATTTAATTTTTATTTAATTTTGTTTTTCACTCAAAATAATTAAAGTTAAGATCAAATGCCTTAGTTAAGGTAACTTTATCTATATATCATCTATAACTGCTAAATATCTCTTGATGCTATAATATTTTAAATGCTTCAAAAGTTTGATAGGAAATTAACTTGGTTAAATGCTCTTTATTTATAATTAAAATCAACTTAAGTCAAATCTTTCTTAACTAATTATTTGAAAACGCTGTTCATTTTCTATCAGATTTAGATAGTTAAATTTCTTATTTTATAAGATGCAAATAGTTTCTTTAAATTTGTATTTTTATTGTTAGCTTGTGATATCATTTGAGGACTTAAGTTAAATACTAATAATACTCCTTTGGTAAGTTGTAAAAATTGCATTAAATTATAAATTTGTTTATTTAAGTTGAATGTGGTTTTTTTAACTAATTATTATAGAAATTTAGTATTTCATTAGGCAAGTAGAGATCCAATAAAACATAAAATCTTTGACGTATATAATTTATTTATTTATTTATACAAATTAAGAAACTTCATTACCTAATGAGACGTTGAGATAGGTAAAGCTCTAAGCCCTACACATATATGCTTTATCTTAAATGTTAAATTTCATTTGATCCTTAGATAAAATTAAAATGCTTCTCCTATATGCAATTTTAAGCTTTCATAGTTGATTAATACTTAAAAATAACTCCTAAATTTTAAAGTAGTAGTCTAACTACTTTAAATCTTTATATCTTGCTAAGCATTTTATAGTCTAAACTGAAATAAGATAGTGTCTTTAAGTAGGAAAAGTGCTATGTTAAACTAATAATACTTAAAAGACTTAATGTTTACCTTTAACTGATCCTTAGACTAAAAATTAGAGAGTAAAAGTTAGATTCATTAATAAGAATATTTTAGAATACTTTATTATGTATCAAAAGAATATCTAAAAAAATTAAATTTACAGCATTTTAATTATCTAAATTTATGAATATTTTATAGTCTACTCACATATTTATAAAAATCTCATATACCATCCCACATAAATAGTATATACATAATAATTGACAATACTTTATAGAAGTATAACTATCTAATTATTAGAAGATACATGCAAAAATAATAAATTAGCGTAATCTCTTTATTAGTAAAGTCTTAGGAAAAATAACAAGTTTAGATTTTTTTCTGTTATTTCATAATTTAAAAGTGTGGTGTTTAACTTAACTTGATTACTAGGAAATTAAATAATAACATATTTAATGAATAAATAGCCTAGTGTTATAGATATACTAGAAATCTAAGAAGTACTGGATGAAATTAAGTCATCTACTTTGATCGGTATGCACCCATATGCAACTACTCCTTATATGCCTCATAGAACTCTTTCGAATGCCATCTTAGCTCCCAATTTGTAAACTGCACTTTCTTTCACTTCTGCTGTGATCTAAAAATCGGCTGTCTATTAAGAAGCTTAAGAGAAATAAAACAAAACTAAGACTATTCTGTTGGCTATTTATTGGATTTGGGTTTTTGTGTTTATAGGAGCCTTTTTTACAGGATTTACATTTTTATACGTTACATTTCCTTTTGTGCTCAGGTTCGTATTTGCTAAGATGGGAATGCTATTCTTTTTCGGCATTTTAGCTATCAAAGAATATAGACAAATGGATCAAACTACAGTTGACGCTACAAAATAACTATGGGCTACATAAAAATCAAAGCTTCTCTTTTCTCTTGTAGCGTATACATTTGCTTCTATCTGCTTTGTACTTCCCTCTAAATATACTACTGTTGCTCAAAATATTTTGTTCGTTAGTTGTTCAAGTATTTGCATTGTTGTTTGGAAAATAATTAAAAGAGAACCTTAGCACTATTTGGCTATTGTAGGAACTATTATTGGTATGTCTGGAAGTAGTTTAACTATATTAGAATAGAATGCATCTAGTTCAGAATAAACTTTTACGGCATCCTCTATGCTTTTTGGTAACAGCTTAGCTTTGATGGGATCTGCTTTTGCAGCAGCTTTCAGTATTTATACTGCAGATTTTATGAAATAACAATTTCCAGTAGCTGCTTATTCAGTTATAGCTTAAATCGCTTGCTTAGTTTTCGGAATTCCTTTGTCTCTTATTCTAGAATACTCAGAATATTCTAATATAAATTGGTCTCTTGATCTTATATGGATTACTTTGCTAGTAGGCTTCATAGGATTCTACTCTTGTTATGGAATATATTTCGCTCTTATTTATGTATCACCTCTTGTTCTTTCAACTGCAACACTATCTTAGTTTATGATTGCTGGTATTTAAGCTTGGCTTATGGGAGTTAACTCTTTTCCAGGACTCTGAATATGGATAGGGGGAACAATTTGTGTTGCAGGACTATTCATCATAATAAAAGCAGAACAAATAGATACTTAGAAGAGAATCGACAACTTGGAGAAGGATGGAAGTCTCATGTCTGTAGGATATAAGAAACTTTCTGAAAGCTGACTTAAAATATTTAATTTAAGTTAATATAAATATTCTATACACTATAAACATTTTACTCTCTTCACTATTTATTTAATTTACTTGAATAAAATATAAATCTTACGCTTACTAGAGTAATAATATTAAATTAAATTTGTTTTACTTTAATAGTTTAAAGAGGATTTTAAATTATAAGTAGCATTCTTAAATTATTGCTCAACTTATTATCTAATTATTGCATATCTATTTCATGATATCTTAATTGACTTTTAATTTATATTAAATGATATTTAATTATTAAAGCAATCATAGTAATATCATAATAAAATATGTATCTAAGCATTTAATTATGCTAAGTTAATTAATAGTTAATATTTATTATTTCTATAAAGTTAAAGTTAAGGGGCTTTGTTGAAGCCTTAGTAGTCAGTCATCTGACCTATTCTATCAGCTTGTCTCCATTAGTTTGTCTTGAATTTCTACTAGGCTTAGTTAGGCGGTGTAGCCCTTTATTAGTGCAACGTCCTTTAATATTCTGAATAGTTTTGATCTTGCACATAGCTTTCCTAATTATTTATCCAAGGATTAAGATTTGAATTAAAAAAAATCTTTCTATAAATTTTTCCACTTTATGTTGGATATATCCTAAATAGTTTTCTAAAAATATCTTATTTATTCTTTCTTTAAATTTCGCTTAATTAGTAGCAGTATTTTCATTGGTGTTATTTATTGCACACGTAGCATTTTATTCTTCTTTTAAACTATTATTCCTGTAACACTTATTTAATTTAAATTTATTACTTATTTTAAATAAACGTTTATTGTTTATTTTAGATAGAGGTTTCATTTTCTATTTCCATAGGATCTGATTAATTATGTTAAAACGAATATGGCGTTACCTGAATTTATTATTAAATTTAAAGAATTCTTTGTTCCAGTTTGTTTTCTATTTCTTATGATGATTAATATTGTTTCTCAAGTAAAGACGTTATTAATTTTTCTAATTTTTCTACTTTATCAGTGATGTATCTATTTTTGAACATAAATCCTTTTAATGACTTAGATAATATTTCTATTTGAATTTGTTTCGGAAGTTTTTTTAATTCTGGATTTCCAATTGGTTAATGTTCGTCATATCAAGCATATTTCTCACTTTCACTCATTGTAATTATTTCGCTTTTTTATTTTTTAGAGAATTTTCCTGTTTAAATATTTTTTTCAAAGTTCTGTTATTTCTTAGAAGTCATTTTATATTATAATAAAGATGATAATTATCTAGGTAGCTTAAATAATTTAAATTACTTAATTATCTTCAATTTACTTTTAATTCTTATAAATATCTTAGAATAAATGAAAAGGTTGGTATTCTATTTTTATAATAAACTTTTTAACTATATAAATTACAAAAGAAAACCTTTTTTATAACCTTATGATAGGCCTTTCATTTTTTCTTCCATTATTACAGAAAGGACATTGACTTTTCATAACTAGATGTCTTTCTTTTAAGCAATCCTAGCTCCCATTACATCTCGTTCTTATTCTAAATAGGTAACATATTTCTTCTTTTCTATTTTTATTGAATCTCAGATATTTGGGTGATCCTACTACATATTCATCAAATCACGTTTATCTATATTGTAATGTTTTAATCATTTACTCCATTCTTTCTCTATCTTCTATGTATACTCTATATTCTCATATTGCACGATTAATTTTTTTTCTTCCCTTTTTAATTGTTATTACCATAATCTATAAATATTTCTTTGTCTTCAATTTTTAATTCTAATTTTATTGCTATGCGATATTATTCAAATATAAAATTCTCTTCTTTACTTGGTCGAACATTAATCCGTCTACTGTTTTTCCTTAGTTTCCTATTAATTTGCCTCTTAATTTCAACGTTTTTTTTACATAGGTAATGTTTAAGTTTCATAAAATGCAATTCGTGTTCTAACATCGCATTTTGCACTTAAAAAGGCACATCTATGAATGTTCGTAAAGATCTTCTCTATATTATTTCTAATTGCTCCATCACTTATTTTCCTACAAATTATTCGCAATATGGGATCACTTCTGTCCCATAACTCAAAACTGAGCTTATGAAAGTTTTTATTAACGTTTCTGCGTTATATGGTGTTATTCCCTTATTCATTGCTATTTTTCCCAGTATTCATGTTTATATCTTTTATGCGGCTTCTAGCCTATTCTCCAAATGATTTAAAACTGATGTTCTCTTCTATTATAAAACCTAGTTACTAAAAGGCCGTTACTCTTTCGCTTCTTAAATTTCCCACCTTTATAGTATTTACATCATTTTCTCAGTTATTATTTTTTACTGCTTTTCATAGCATTCATTTTGTTTTATCTGCAATTTCTAATTTGTTCTTTTCTGCCCATGAGGTTAAATTTTCAATTTCTTCCTCTAATTATTCACATTCTCATATTAAATCTAGGTCATCTGCATATGCTAAGCATCCTGCATATATTTCTTATGTATATCTCTCTTCTTTTTTATTGTCTATCATAATTCCTTGCTTTAGATCTTCCAAGCTATGGAGAAGTCTTGCTATTATCAAGTTAAATAGTCTCGGCGACGTTATGCTTCCCTGCTTAAGCCCTTTATTTGTCGCGAATGATTTTGCTGTTTAACTATTGATTTTCAGTTTAATTTCTTCTCACAGTAGAAGTTTGCTAGAAGATTAATTATCTATTCCGGTACTTTAGATCGTTTATGATTTTTCATATATCTTTTCTTTGCACTGAGTCATGAACTTTCAAAATATCAACAAATATCACAAAAAAATCTTTTTTATTCTTCATTAATCATTTCTATACTGTTATTATATTGTAAACTTATAGTGCGCTTGATTTACCTTTTTTGAAACCATATTAGTATTCGCTTTCATCATTATGAAGATATCCTTACAATTGTTAGAAAATTCACGCATCTAAAATTTTTAAAGCATGAT
This sequence comes from Loxodes magnus, assembly GCA_946699065.1. Taxonomy (NCBI): domain Eukaryota; phylum Ciliophora; class Karyorelictea; order Loxodida; family Loxodidae; genus Loxodes; species Loxodes magnus. Next base: position 532,762 of record CAMPDV010000098.1, read on the forward strand.
TCAATAAAGAGATTGGTCTATAGTTCATCGGTTCATCTATCCTCCTTTTTTGTATATTAATATTATGTATTGTTGTTTCTCCTAAGGTATTACTCCCTCTTAAATCATCTTAGTTATCATTTTACAAGTTACTTCTATTAATTTTTTCCCACCAGCTAAAATTATTCCTACTTAAATTTCATCAGGGCCTGTTGCTTTTCATTTCGCCAATTAATTAAAGTTTACTCAAATTTCATATTCATTTACCACTATTTGTCTCTTGTTTAAGAATTTAGTTGGTATCATATTATTGCCATCTTCATATAACTGCTATCATTCGTCCCTGAAAATCTTAACATCTTCTTTTGATAAGAGTACTCACTAATTATTTTTTCTATTAAGCAGGTTTTTTAGTTTCTTCCACATTTCTGTCAGGTTTCCTTTATTTACATTGTCCATAAATAGGTTAAGTTAGTTTCTTTTATCTTTTTTTCTCGATCAAATGTATTCTTGTCTTACTCTTTGGTATTCTCTATTTTTCTCGTTTTTTTGATTTTCATTTATTTCTTAAATGTTCTTTATCTTTATTTTAATTGTTTGCTGCATTTTCTGCAAATTTTATTGCACTATTTTGTTGTTTCTGAGTATTTATATATCTTAAATTTTTATGCTTTAACTGTTCCACATACCATTTGAACACTTTCTTATATCTTTTTCTTTCATCATTTGTAAGTCTACGTACCGTTTAGGCTATTAATATCTTCTTCTTAGACATTTTCTTGTATAAATATTTCGAATTATTCTTAGATCTCTTTTTTCTTTAAATAATAAATAAATTAATTTAAAAAATGATTATAGAGCGCTTAGCACCTCATTGGAGCGCAGCTCTTTCAATATTAATATTTAATATTAAGAAAAATATTCTCATGTTTCTTGTTAAAATTCTAGAAGTCCAATGAGTCATATCAGCTTCTCCAAATGGGGAATCTTCTTATTAAAAATTATTCTTAAATCTTGAATCAAATGCTTCAGTCTTCTTGAATAAGGTCCAAATAAGAATTAGTTATTAAGTCATTAATTAGAAATCCGTCAGTCAAACTTTCATACTACTAGAGAGAACCCTCGAAGTAAGTTAGGCATGTCTCAATGGAGCTTATCCATCCTTCCCCGTGGTGATATCTAGTGCGAGATTACCCGCAATGCAGTATACACTGTACCAGATTACCTACTAGTTTATCGTACGCGGCCGACATCCATTTTATATATATTAATAATAATAGTAATAACAAACTAAAAGTTAAAAAATCTTGCATCTCTGGGATTTCAACCCGTTTCTTGCTTCTATTTTTTAACGTGGATGGATAATATGACCTAGTTTTTTACGTGGAAGATAGCCACTAAAATTCTTCTGAATTTCCTAAAAAAAATTTTCTTGTAGATTTCTACTTAAGCAATTCATAGTCTATTAAGAGTCATTCACGTTCTTTTTTGTTCTTTTATTTATATTTATTTTCAGCCAAAGCAATGTAATAGTAAATGTCAGCTTGACTTGCAAAACTAACATTGTTTGATTTATCTTTTCTGAGGTTTTTTCTTAAATACATTTTATTAAGCTAATTAATTTTTTTTAATTAAATATTAGTCAATATTTTCATCGTTCTTTTTTCTTGGACATTTGTTTAAGTATAATCTTTTTCAATATAATAATATGATAATAATAATAATTGAAAAGATGGTGGGAGCTGAGAATGACCTTCGTGACTAAACTTTCTGGTTTTATGGCTAGGAACAAGTTCCTTTCCTACCGTTGAGAAAGTCCCTTGTCAGAGTCATTTTCTGAAGGGAACACTGTCTTTGAGATTATCCGCTCTTGGTAGGGGCTTGAAGCCTGGCTGCTCATAGCGATGGAGCTCCCTAGCAGCTGTGCCTGGAGCACAACAGGATATCCCCGTTATTCCATAAAAAGAGAGCGTCGTGCAATCGGAAAGGAGTTTCCGGTCCAAAAACTTTTTTAGTTGAAATTAATTAATTAACTAATATAATAATAATAATAATAATTGATTAACGTGGAATCACCTTTATTCGGTTGTCCACGGATTAATAGTTTATTGTTAAGTAATAGAAACTTCAAATTTGTCTGGATCAAGTTATCATAAATCTTCAAGGTTTTTAATTTATTTTTACTAATGGTTTCTTATAGGTCAATTCCTATTCATTTCTTATTGAACTCATTAACTGCTCGCTAAATATGTGGAGCTTCTTTGTTTAGTTGAAATATTTTTTTCCTATAAATTTTTCCTTTTTGTGTACAATAGATTCTAAAAATGTTTTCCCATTATTTTTCTATAATTATTTTTTCTTTAAGTCTAAATCGGAAGCAATTCCGTATTTTATGTCCAGGTCTCTTGCAATACCAGCATGTCATAATTTTCCGATAGGGAATATAAACTATCGGAGTTTACGGTTCGACATCCATTGGATCATTCATCGAAATTTTTAGAGAAATATGCTTTCAGTTAACTCTGTGAATTGATTGAATTTTGTTTCTAGCTCTTCCATTCTGATATTTCCTACCTATTTATTTTCAATTTTTTGATCTTATTAATTAATCATCAGGTATTCGATTTTCCTTTCGAGTTCTTATACTGTTCTTAGGAGTTTAAAATTTTCTAATTACATAGCTTGGAGTTCTTAAAGTATTTTTACTAATCATAACTTGATTGAGATGCAGCCTTTTAAGAAGAGACATTTTGTAAGAAGTTTTCCATTTTTATCATAATCATGTCTTAGTTTTGTTTAAAATTCGTTTAATACTATTGTATAGTTGCTATTCTGTAACTAAATTATTCTAGATTAGCTGAGTACTAATAATTAACAATTCGTTATTTGAATCTTCTATGAAATTCTCTTATTTTTCTCCTTGATTGTAAATTGTTTCTTGATACTCTTAGGTTTTAGTTTTCATTTAATCGAGCTATAAAAAGAGTTCGGACTTCTTTTATTTTACTATTGATTTACCGCTTTACTTTTTGCGCTTCTAATTTATTTTTTTGAAAGGCGAAAAGATTATTCCATCTTTTTATCTCTTTTTTCTTTAATGGTTAATTAATTTATTTTTGCTGTCTTTTATGGTTTTCTAAATTTTTTCCAATCTTTATCTGTATAACACCGAGTTTATGATCTCATATTACGTATGAGTAATAAAAATTACTTTTTTTATCACATTTTCTCTCATTATCTCTTCATTTAAAAAGTAATATATTTTATATTCATTTTTTTAGTGAAAAAAAGTACCTATTTAGTTGGCCCTATGCATATTAAATTATTCTGTTCCATGAACTGTAGCATTCTCTTTTTAGCTGAGTTTTTTTCTTTGGTAGCCATTTCTCTATGTACGCATTTCAATCTCCTATAATTATTGCATTAATTCCCTTTTCTATTGCTCATAATTTAAATTCATTCACTAAATTGTAAAAAAGTTCATATTTCTCATCTTCATTTGCAATAGATGCTTATGCGTTAATTACTGCCAGTTTTTTTATTACTTCAATGGTAATCAATCTCTCTCCTACAAATAGGTCATTTTATTCACTTCATTACATAATTCTCTAACCTCATTACTTATGTGTTTCTAATATAAAATACTACTCCTTTTCCTTTTTTTGACCCCACGTTTATTAAGCTTTTAAATCCTATTATATTACACATATCTTTTTGATCTTCAATCTGAATCTCTTGTATTGCCATTATGTAGATACTTTTTTAAGTTATGAATTCGGCTAGTGCTTTTTTGCACTTCTAACTCCTCTAACATTTGCTGTCTCTATTTTATTACTTATTCTTTTTTTCTTTTTCATCCATCCTCTCTGCTTCCTCTTTGCCACTTTCTTCTTTTTATTATTAGTTCTTTCCTCTTTTTTATCTTTTTCCATTTATTATTAAAAAAAATTTTAAGACAGAGGTTCCCAAACTTTATCTTATTTTAGGGGTGGAACTTTTGAAGGAACTAAAGCCATAATCGAAGGATGAAGAAAAGGATAGCTTCATCAGAGGTTGGGGAAATTAAGTACCCATGATCGACTATGTCTTCCACTGCTTTAGCTTAACCTCGGAACCTTGGAACGAAATGATCTTAGGCTGTGGTAACCTGAAATTTGACTTGGGGTGACATGTGAATACTGCCTTGGTAGTTTTAAGAGATGCAACCTGACATGACTCCATTTTCAAGATGTATTTATTTATCAGTATTGTACATTTAAACAGTGGTTAACCTAAAATTGGTGAAGCAACTTTAATTTATTATTTTATGTTATGTAAATTTAAAATCTTAGAATGAAGTCTTGATTTTTTCTAATAAATATAAGTTTTTTATCTTTTTGTAAAATTAAAAAAATCGTTTTGCAGCGATATCTTCAAATGGTATTCAATTAAAGTCTATGTACTATAACTCATTTCAGCTAAATTAAGTTATATTGAACAATTTTCTAATTGCTTACCTTTAATTTATTTATTATTTTGTTTTGTAATGTTGTATTAAGCAGAATAAAGAATGATCTCGAACAGTATTCAATTTTTAGTAGGATAAATAATTTGAATAATATCTTAAAATTAATGGGTTGTGTTTTTCTTTTTTTAGCTTTGAATTAACTTAACATAAAAACATTTGATTGCAATATTTTTTTTATAGATGATTAACGTGCAATGTAGGTGTATTTAGTTGGTTGATAGTATATTTTAAGTAAGTAGTTTCTTTTTTTTGTTAAAATTATTTAGTTTCAGAGTTATTTTTTACATTTCCTAATTTTTATTTTTTATCATGGATACAAATTCAGTTTTCTATACGTTAATTGTCATCAAAATAGTTTAATAATCTATTTGTTTTTAGAATTAATTCTTACATTCTTTTAACTCCCGAAGGTATTAAAATCAAATCGTCTTCTCAAGCCATTGTAGTGTGAATTTAATGTTAAATCTAAAATTCCATTTATTCATGTTTTTCTAGTTGTTTGAGGATAATATCGTAAAGTATGATAGCTAAATCAGATCCCTTATAAAATTCCATTTTTATAGATAATTTTTCTCGAGACTTGTTAGTCAAAAATGAAGTGAACTTCTACTTATTTATAGAGTTATTTAAAGGTTGAGATTAAGTTATATGGAATTTTAAATATTTGCATTTGTGGGAATAACAAATCAAGATTGATCGAATCAAGCATTTTTTGTATGTCAATCAGTGTAAAAAATAAATACTAACTTTAGTTGTAAATTTCTTTCTGATAGCAATTAATTATTTATTAGATCTATCATATTTTTTAATTTTTTTACATTTTTTTATGAATCTTCTTAGCTAATTGCAAAGCAATTCCACTAATAAATTCATTTGTATTTTTAATTGACTAATAATTTGTCAAAATTTTTTGTAATGAGATAATTAGAGCTATATGATGTGATTTTTTCCAATATTATTAATTTCTCTTTTTAAAAATCTTTATAATTAACACTTTTTTTAATGTTTAGGTGTTATTTTTGGCAGTTTTATAGAGATTTTTTAATAATTTATCAAATTAAAAGATGAGCATATTTTATTAGTTCGTTAGGAATTTAATCAAATGCAGTAGTTTTTTGTTAGGAAGGAATCTAATAATATCATGTATTTGCTTGTATAAATATATTTATAAAGTGATTCTAGCATATCTTGCTATTTGATTTTGTAAATCTAGTTAATTTTTTAGTTAATATGGAATATTTAAAGCTTTATAGTATTTAAGCGTTTATTTAATACTTTTTACTCTCAGATTTTTATTAAGTTGTGTAATTCATATTATTTTTATATTTGGAATTAAGAATAAGTTTTGCTTGCCTTGCCATTACTTAGTTATTGCAATTTGGAATCAGTTAATTCTATTGCCTTTATTTTTCTTAACATTTTTTTATATTTTTCACTCTGCTTTCGATTTCTATTTGAGTTGCATTTGAAGTCCTTATTTCTATTAACTAAATTAAAAAGTTTAAATTTGAGTTTAGTGAACTTGGAGGACTTTCAACCTCGTGTTCACAGGACCAGCTTGATAACCTGGCTGGAACCAGCTCCCTTCAGGACTCTTTCTTCAGTCGCCTTAGATTGTATACCACTTCGGTTTGTAGATTTGACCTCCTGACGGATAAAATTAGTTACAGAATTCTCGTCTAATCTTATCCTAATATTAGTACTATTATTTTTCTTATTATTTTTTATTCCAGTACTATTATTTAATTAATTTCAATTTCTAACATTGTCTATATTTATGTCCAGTTTGTTTGCATACAAAAAATCTTGATTTATTCCTAATTCATTTCTTGTCTGGACTCCTCGGTAAATTAATAGCTCCTTCTATGTCCATTGGATCTTGAATTGTCTACAGTTGCTACTTGCTGTTCTTTTCAAGCACAGTTGTTCTCTGCTGTAGCAATCCCATTTCCCTGAAGAAAGTGTTTTGCTCTCGATCGTAGACTTCCCAGAAGCTTTCTTTCCATTCCTTGAGCTCAGTAACTTGATTTTTTAGAGCTCTATTCTCTAATCGTAGCTTCTTTACTTCCTCCTTCAAGTCAGAGAATGCGACTAAAATTTATGCCTGTTCTTCCTGGAACTGTGGCATCGCAAACTCTCGCACGGCTGCTGCTTCTTGCGTCTCCAGCACCTTTCTAGGTCCTTCCTCTTCAATTGGTGTCATCGAGGTAGCCTTTTGGCGCTTTTGTCCCATCTTTTAAATTGATCTGGAAGTTCCTAGTTGAGTCTATTATTCTTGAAGGTTTTGAGAAGAAGATTATTTCTAGGAAGAAGACGTGTTAGTTAGAGATGAGGGTTCTTGCTTTCCCTCCCCTTTTTAGGAGGTGGTATAAAAGCCTTTCTTGAACCCTTCTACCATTTTTTTAATATCCTTATTTCTATTAACTAGTTGTAAATTTTAAGTATAATATTTCCTTTCATTACTAGATTTAGTCATTTACTTAACTAAGTAAGGAGGCATTTTTTTCTTATTTTATTTAAGTACCTAAAGTTTATGAAGCAGATATATTGATTAAATTAAAAATGAAGTTATGTTATTTATCTCTATCATTCTCGTCAATCTATTTAAATGTATCATATGTTCCTAAATACTAATCCTTGTATTGTTATCCTACTTACAAATCTTTTAATTTATTCAATTTATATTGAATTTTGCTTTACTGAAGTTATTATTTTTAATCAATTTTAGTTAAATCTAAGATAAAATCACTTGTAATTCCAATATGTTCAAAAGTTAGAGTAATTCTTGATGTATTTTTGAATAGCATTTTGATTGTTAAGGATATAATCATTAGTTTGTAAGGATTTTATTGCTTTAATTCTATGTATCTTTAATTAATTGTGATTGATATCTAATAACTCATTGAGTTCATTAAATTCATTCTATATAAACCTAAATTATTACCTTTTAAGCACATTATTGCTCTGAAATTCTTCAGATTCTACTCCAAAATTAAATAAAAAAGTGTTGATTTTCCAAGATCAGCAATAGGCTCTCTTTTCATTAATAATTGGAAAAAGGATTTAATATGATTAAGTGTAGCAATTATCAGACCTTTATAATATAGATCTGAAGAACTAATAAAACTTTTAATAAATTTATAGAAACAAAGGAAAACAATATTTTTATAACGCAGCTACTAAAAAATTTAGGAGAATGAAGGTACCTAAAATATATATTGAGCAATTCAGTAATCTTTAACAATGTCCACTAATAACTTATACGAAGTCGAATAATAGACGAGAAATTGTCAGTATATATATACTTAGAACCTATATATAATTTTAGAAAGGATCTAATAATCCCTATTTTATATGTGGAGAGTATGAGATATTTGAGCATATCTTTAAATTTAAAATCATAGTCTCAGAGATAATCGAAAAATTAGGGTCTTGCTACAAACTGCTGTAAAGATCCAGGAAGAAAAATAATTAATTAATAAAGGAAATCAGCAGAAAATCGGAAACATCAGAAGTAAGTTTTCAATCAAAACAAAAAGAAGAAAGATGAAATTAATTTCCTTATAAATACAATCAATAATCTAGAAAACTAAAATAATAAAAGCCTATGATAATGAGAAATATTAAAAACCTTATTATACTTGCAAGCAGAAAATTTAATAAGATGTTGATTCTACAAGAGGAAAGGACACTTAGTGAGAAAATTTAAATTTTAACATAAAGAATTGAGAAAAAAGTCTTTATAGAAAACTGACATAAATATATTGAACACTAGAAGGTTAAATTTAGAAAATAAAATTGTATGAAGGAATATAACTACTTAAATCAATGAAAAAAGTGAATAAAATAATTATGAGAAAAATGTTTGAAAAGTTATATTACGTATAATAACTAAGAGAGGAGGAAAAGGACTAAAACTCTGAACAAGATTAAAACTGATATGAAGAAAAAGAAATTTATGATTAACTTCGAAAGAAGCAGCAGAAATTATATAACAAAGAATATAATTGAACTTAAAAGAGGCTAACAGAATAAAGGTAGATCCCCTATAATTAAATATTATTATTATAAACTCTTAAAGATAGAAATATGAAGTTTATCAATATTATTTTATCTAATAACTAAAGCAAAAAATATAATTCAAGTTTTTTTTAGATGATCTGTAAAGCAGGAATGTTATCATATCTTTTTTATACGGAAAATCAATGTATTTAGAATAATTCTTATATTTAATAATGTATAAGCTAAAAAAGTAAAAGGAAATAACTTTTGTATCTTCTTTTTAGACAATATAATTTCTAATTTAATAGTATTAATGCCTGCTAACTTGTTTTTTTAATGTTATCAACTATATTTATAATTATGTCTTAATATCTATTTATTATTAAAATGATAGCTGTCTTAAGTTTGAATGTGCTTAAGATTTCTTGAATTTCTTAAAATAGGAAATTTATTTTACATTTTTTAAATGAGAAGATTGGTAATTGATGAGTTAAGAATCTCTTTAAATGAGATCTATTTACCTTTTACTGAACTTAAGTTGTTATTATGTAACTCTTTTATGTTTGCTTAACACAAAGATTTCTCATTTATCAATAAACGAGTTCCAGAGTTTATTTTACAGTTCATTTAGTTCTTAGGGTTGATAATCTTTTTCGCTTAGCATAATATCGTTTTGTTGGTTTCCATTGAGTTTGAGAAATTTACCCTTAATTTGAAGCTTTTTTTGCTTCCAATAAAATTAACTGTAGAATGAGCTTCAATTATCATTTGATTGTTTTTTCATTACATATATATCCATTTCTTGTACTCTTAATTTGCTCTTTTTGCAGCTATAATTTCATAATGGTATCTCTAGGGATTTTATCGTAATTAGTATTTTATTTGACTACTGCTGTAGTGTTTGTTACACTATTCTAACGTAATTTCGTGATGAAATTTTATTATGAGTCTAAATTGTTTTAATATACAGTTAAAAAAATTTCTTAAAATTGATTTTAGTAATTTAATCTGTCTATTGGATCAAGTAGCTTCTTGATCTTATAAAGTAATGGTTATTATCTTGGAATATTTGTGGTTGCTTAGAAAACTAGAGTCATATATATTATATATCCGTGATTAGTTTATCATAATGGGCCTAAAAAATTTAATTAATCAATATTCAAAGTGTTGGGTTCCCAATATGTAGTCATTACAGTAATATTAATGGTTGACTCTATGAATGAATGTATTAACTATAGGGATATTGATAATCTAAAGTCATTCTATAATATAAAATCTTTAGTCGTGCAGTATTACCCTAGTTGTTAAGAGGATTGCTATCGAAATCTTCTAGTAGTTCATTAAAGTCACCAAGGAGGAATAAGCATTATAGGGAAACGTATTGATTAATTTATTGAGAATATCATAAACTTCATCTTTCATAACTGTGTTTTGTTGCTTTATGGCATGTAGCTAGACGTGCAGAGTATATCGTCAAAGTTTATTCCCTAAAGTTTGAGCTAGGTTTCTCCAACTACCTCTTAAATTGTACAAATACAAAATTATGGCGTTTTTGGAAGTATTTCAACCTCTTTCACTCCATCATCTAAATTGCTTTAGAGATTAAATATATAAGTCTGAATGTCTTACAACTCTTCTCCTTGTTGTTAATAATGTCCTTGAGATATCCTTTTGCCTAGATAATAATTTTTATCTTTTATTTTTTATATTTTTAGAATTAATTTCAAAATAATCTTTCACTTTCTCTTTTTAGTTTTAACTGTTGTTGACTCTTCTTTTTATTCTCCAACTTCTTCTAGTAGTTTCAGTATTATTTTTAAAAATTAATAAATTTCTAGCATCTTTTTCATAGATATGTTCGAGAGTTACAATAATAACATCTTTTTGCTTTTTGTTTAGGTTTAAATATTGAGCTTTCATTCTTATTCAATTATCATTGGGTTATTTCCTTATTCTTAAAGGTCCATATAACGCTGCAATTTTTGCTGATTTTCTTCTAATTTTCTATTTTTTCGACCAGTTCTTTCTATTTCTACTGATAGTGTTATGATTAACTGTTCTGGTCTTGTGAAATATTTCAAAATGTAACAAGGTCTCTTTCTTAGATCATAAGCTTCGAATCTATTTCCACAGTTATTTCAAGTTCTTCCATTAACCCCTTATTATCTTTCTTCAGCTTCTCGACCTCCCCTGGAATTCCTTTACCATTTTTATCAGCTAATCAAAGCTTATTTTTTGTTTAGTGGTGATATTTGAAACTTCCGAGCGCATAATACTTTTAGCCTATTTTCAGGTTTTTCTTCAGAAGTGGGATTTTATTTGATGGGGTGACCTTTTTGATATTCTTTCCTGGTCCTAGCCTCTCTATGATGGTGTTAAATCCTGCTTTTTTTGGAATCGCGAAAAATCCTGATTTTAATCCTGACATATTTTTTTCTCTCAAATTATTTGAGTAGCATTTAGTTTCTCATTAGCCAGAATACAGATATCTCCTCCTCCATTATTTTTTTCAATAGGTACAAAATCCATTTCTTATGGCAAATACATCTGTTCCTTAGCATATATTTCGTTAATGAAAAATGTTAAAGTAGTTTTAAATGATAAATTTCTGAAGAGATAAAGTTTTAGTTGCAATAATATATATATTGAAATTAACTAAATTTATTTATTTTATTAAGAGCCTCCTTTCAATCCAGGTTCATAAATTAGAATTTCCTTTTTATCCTCTAAATTTAGCATGGAGATATATTTTTGATGTTGTTTATATTAATCAACAAATAATATTAAATGTAGAAATATATTGGACTGTACATTTTCAAAAGTCTCTAATCTATGTTAGATTTAACAAATTGACTTTCAACCTATCCTTTTTCAATTTCTTAATAAATTCAACTTATCTATTGCAGATTACTGTTTAGTAATTAGTTCTTCTTCAGAGGCTAGATAAGATGAATTCTTTTGGTTATTCGGGTTAGCAACATAATTTTTTTATAATAATATGGTTTTCTTAGGAAAAAATAAAAAAATGGAAGGAATCAAAAGAGGCTTCTACATCACCTCCAAAAAGTTGGAGAGGAAACCTGAATCCAATCTTGGATAGTCTTCTTACCCTTAACCCTAACCTTTTTCTTAATTCTAACAATCTGAAGAAGAACAGAAACAAACTCAGAAGACAACACATGAGATAACTAAATCTCAGAAGAGAAGCCCAGAAAGCAGATGAAGTTTGCTCTGCACCAGGAGGTCTCAAAGTTCAATCCTTCTGGTCAGATGAGCATGGAACAGCTCGTAAAAGTGGTACTAAACCTCCAGGAAGAGGTTAGGAAACTGAGAAAGGACAATGAGAAACTGATGGAAAAACTCAACCTAGCGGAAGGAATAGAATCCAGACTTATGTCCTAAGAAAGAGAACTAAGCGCTTTCTGAAACATATCTTAAGACCAGAGTAGCTAATCCTAAAATTAGCTTCAGAAACAATCTGATATGAGTATTAGACTGGAAATACTAGAAAATAAATTAGATGAACAAAGGGGAGATCCAATGATGATTGAAGAGATTAATAGGAAGACTAAGGTTAAACTTCAAAAAGTAGTGAAGAAATGTTACTACTGCAATTCGACAGAACACTTATGAAGACGCTGTAAAGAATTCCAAAATTTCGAGACGTAGTACTGGAATAAATAAAGAACCATACAAGCACAGTAGAGGAAGAAAAAACAAATGTATTAGAGACAAATAAGAGAAAGATTATACTTAAATGAATAAGGATACATTTACAAGAGAATATTTAATTAGAAATAAGGCTAGATCTGGAAAGGACAAGAGTAATGGGAGGAGAGAGGAGTAGAGACATCTAAAAGTTTATTTTTAACACTGGAGCAATCTGGTGTCCAGCATGAAGAGGTGAAAATCCTCGAAAATTACTAAACTTAATTTATCCTATTATTATTATATGGTTTTCTTAGGTTTTGCTAATATATTATTTAAGAAACAGAAGATATTAGTATGGACATTATCTTTTCCGTTTATTTAAAGATTCTTCTGTTTAAAGGTTTTATAAATTCTCTAGTTTATAGTTTGTAGTGCGAATAAACAAAAATCTAAAAAGGTTATTTGCAAAGATTAGCTGATAGAACTGTTAAATTAGAAGAAAACTACTATATTGAAATTAAAATTTATTTCAGGTTTTCCACTTGACTAATGTTTTCTTGAACTAGTCTATCATAATCTTTGACTTAATTGATAAATTATTTTTTAGATGATCATAAGTATTTTGCAACTTTTTATACTTCAAATCAATAAAGTCACGCTAGGAATATTCTCCAAAAATAGTAAACCTGTGTTAATAAACGAATCTATAGTCGAAACAGTTGTCTGAGATATTTAAATGTTTTATTGAATTTCAGTCAATTTTTCTTTTATCTATAACTGAAGGATATTTGCTAGAGTGAAGATATCTTAATCTTATTTGACTCTTCAATTTTTGTAAGTTTGGTTCCTTTAATATCAATAAATTATCATTTTTAACTAATTAAAATTAAGCCTGTTGCTACTAGCAAGATACTGTGAGTGAATGTACCTTTTAGTAGATTTTATCTATTTTATTTAATAAATTAAAATTTTATCCATTAAGATTTTAATTAAGAGCTTCCACCTACTAAAATGTTAATGTACTTCACTATATATCACTCAGCATTTAATCAATTCAGCTTGAATAGATTAAGATTGAGAAGACAGATTACTTATAATAATGAGAATATCTTACTTGGAAGCAAGCATAACTTCATCTTGCAGTCTAAAGAAATGCATCATGTTCATTAACTCCTCTTGAAACAAAGTTTGTTCTTCAATGCTTTGCTAGTAAATCTAAGGGAGAAGTTGACTCTAAGTCTTCAAGTTTTATATTTAAGTAAAGAAAAGGTATTTGTTGATATTGATTATTTGTTGCATTATCTATAGAATATTTTGACTGATTATTACCTTATTTCAGTAATTATAAAGCCTCAAGATTTAATTTTCTTTCTAGATTTTCTTAAATTATTAATAAGCATTAAATAGATAAATTAGGTACTAATCAATGTGTGTTTTATATGTATTAGATGTTTAAAGTGTCTTTAATGCGTTTTTCATTAATTTTGATTATTTTTGATTATAGAAAATAATTTTCAGTTGTGAGAGTTTAAATTCTAAGCTAAATTCTCCAATTTAATTAAGTGTTTAACTTTTAAAAAACTTAGTCTCTTTTATCTTATTCATACTTGAATTTTAAATTTTGCAAATTCAATTTTTATTTTTTCATTTTTATCTTGAGAGTTTCCTAATCTCTATATATGGAATCTACTTAATTTTCAGAATTAATTTACTAAGAATTATCCTAATTATTATCTTTTGCTAAAGTTTCCTTTTAGTATAAGGCAATAAGTAATTATTAAAATGAAGTTGCTATTATTTAGATTTGTACTTTAGTTATAATTTTTAATAAAGAACTATCTTAAATATCTTAACTATCTTAACTATCTTAACTATCTTAAATATCTTAACTATCTTAACTATCTTAAATATCTTAACTATCTTAAATATCTTAAATATCCCAAATATCCTAACTATCTAAAGTATATAAACATTTTAAAGTTTTACTAATAATCTTTGGCAGTATTCTGGCTCTTTTATCTATAGACATACTTCTTACTTTAAAAATTCTATCAATTATTCTCCATGTTTTAAGATTTAGTAGTTATTTTAGTTTAATTCGAAGGAATTTATTAGATAGTAAGTTATTAATGCTTTAATAGCCTTCTTAGTAAGTTTATAGTATAACCTAAATTTGTAATTGCAGAGACTCAAAATATATGCTTTAGAGGCTAAGAAGTACTTGCCTATGCTCAATTCTTTTGATAATTACTTCTTTACTTTGAAATAAAAAAGGCTAAGAGTTCCCTCTTGCTATTTTTAATATTCTGACAATTTTTCCTCAGAATAACTTAATTAAAATAGCTTTCATAGTATAGAAGTAAAGCAATTAACAGTAATCCGTTCTTGAGAACGTTGATTTCTTTTCGGATTGAAATATTAATATCAAAAGAAATATAAGCTGCTTATCTAAGAGTGAAGTTTGAAAATATCTTATTAATCTTACTAGTTCTTAGATTATTAAAAGAGATTTGCTGCTTTATTTTAAGAGGAGACTTTAAATTTAATTTTTTATTTAATTTTGTTTTTCACTCAAAATAATTAAAGTTAAGATCAAATGCCTTAGTTAAGGTAACTTTGTCTATATATCATCTATAACTGCTAAATATCTCTTGATGCTATAATATTTTAACTGATTCAAAAGTTTGATAGGAAATTAACTTGGTTAAATGTTCTTGATTTATAATTAAAATCAACTTAAGTCAAATATTTCTTAACTAATTATTTGAATACGCAGTTCATTTTCTATCAGATTTAGATAGTTAAAAATGGTTGAAGGTTTCAAATCAGGCTTCTATACCACCTCTTTCTAAGCCAAAAAGGAAGGGAGGAAGCAAGAAAGCAATTCTTAATAATCTTAACAATCTTCTCTATCACAACCTTAACCAACACTGAACTAAAAACTTGGAATCTAACAAAACGAACGAAAGCCAACCTTGAAGAATATACACACGGAAACTCCAACCTCAAGCGAGAAACCGAGGAAACAGATGAAGTCTGTTCTCCACCAGGAGATATCAGAGTTCAACCCTTCTGGCCAGATGAACATGGAGTAGCTCATCAAAGTGGTACTGAACCTCCAGGAAGAGGTCAAGAGATTGAAGAAGGACAATGATATGCTGATGGCAAAGCTAGACCTAGTAGAAGGAATTGAGTCAAGACTTATATCCTAGGAAAGAGATCTTAACGCCTTATGGAATATCTCACAAAGTCAGACTAACGAATCCTAAAATTAGCTTTAGAAACAGACTGAATTGGATAACAGATTCAGAAGAGTAGAAGAGAAATTTTAAACTTTTAAGAAAGAGTAAAGCGAAACTGGAGCTATACAAATGGAAATCGAAGCCTAGAAAGAGTAAACAAATCAAGGAGAATAATTCAAAATAAAAAAGAAATATTTCTGCTGTGGAAGCGTATGACATTTTTATCGGAAGTGTTATAAATTCTAATAGAAATAAAGAAACTATTGGATAAAAGAACAACAAAAGAAGAAAAAAGAAGAAGCAAGAATGAAAAGAATGTATTGCAACCCGGATGGTTCAATATACAAGATCAAGATGGAACCATATCAAGTAAAAGGAAGGAAAACCTGGATAAACCCAAGTTTCTAATCTCGCTAAAATTGGACGTCCCAAACATTTATATTTAACAGCAGGGAGCATGAACTACTGTCCTCCTGACGGGGTTGGAAATCCCTAAAACGGAAAACTCAAAATTAATATTATTATTATTATTATTATTTAGATAGTTAAATTTCTTATTTTATAAGATGCAAATATTTTCTTTCATTTTGTATTTTTTGTAGTTAGCTTGTGGAATAATTTGAGGATTTATGTTAAATACTAATAATACTCCTTTAATAAGTTGTATAAATTGCATTAAGTTAGAACTTTTTTTATCTAAGTTGTATGAGGTTCTTTTAACTAATTACTATAGAAATCTAGTATATCATTAGGATAATAGAAATCCAATAAAGCTTAAAATCTTTGATGCATGTAATTCCTTTATTTATTTATTTATACAAATTAAGAAACTTCATTACCTAATGAAACATTAAAATAGGTAAAGTTCTAAACCCTACTAATAATTATTTAACCTTAAATATTATATTTCATTTGATAATTTTAAAATAGATTACCTATATGCAATTTTAAGCTTTCATAGTTGATTAATACTTAAAAACGGTTCCTACAATTTAAATCAGTAGTCTAACTACTTTTAAATCTTTATATCTTGCTAAACCTTTTATAGTCTAAACTGAAATAAGATAGTGTCCTTAAGTAGGAAAAGTGCTATGTTAAACTAATAATACTTAAAAGACTTAATGTTTACCTTTAACTGATCCTTAGACTAAAAATTGGAGAGTAAAAGTTAGATTCATTAATAAGAATACTGTAGAATACTTTATTATGTATCAAAAGAATATCTTAGAAGAAAATTAAATTTACAGCATTTTAATTATACATATTCATAACTATTTTATAGTCTACTCACATATTTATTAAAAATCTCATATACCATCCCACATAAATAGTATATACATAATAATTGACAATGCTTTATAAAAGTATAACTATCTAATTATTAGAAGATACATGCAAAAATAATAAATTAGCGTAATCTCTTTATTAGTAAGGTCTTAGGAAAATAGTCAATTAGGATTTTTTCTGTTATTTCATAATTTAAAACTGTGGTGTTTAACTTAACTTGATTTATATAAATTAAATAATAACATATTTAATGAATAACTAAGCAAGTGTAATAGATAGACTAGAAATCTAAGAAGAACTTGATGAAGTTAAGCCGTCTACTTTGATCGGTATGCATCCGTATGCATCTACTCCTTATATGCCTCATAGAACTCTTTCGAATCCCATCTTAGCTCCTAATTTGTAAACTACACCTTCTTTCACTTCGACTACGATCTAACAATCGGCTGCCTATGTAGAAACATAAGAGAAATAAAACAAAACTAAGACTATTCTGCTGGCTATTTATTGGGTTTGGGTTTTTGTGTTTATAGGAGCATTTTTTACTGGATTTACATTTTTATATGTTACATTTCCTTTTGTGCTCAGGTTCGTATTCGCTAAGATGGGGATGCTATTCTTTTTCGGCATTTTAGCTATCAAAGAATATAGACAAATGGATCAAACTACAGTTAATGCTGTAAAATAACTATGGGCTACATAAAAATCAAAGCTTCTCTTTTCTCTAGTAGCATATACGTTTGCTTCTATTTGCTTTGTACTTCCCTCTAAATATACTACTGTTGCTCAAAATATTTTGTTTGCTAATTGTTCAAGTATTTGCATTGTTGTGTGGAAAATAATTAAAAGAGAACCTTAGCACTATTTGGCTATTGTAGGAACTATTATTGGTATGTCAGGAAGTAGTTTAACTATATTAGAATAGAATGCATCTAGTTCAGAATAGAGTTTTTCAACATCCTCTATGATTCTTGGTAACAGCTTAGCCTTTATGGGATCTGCTTTCGCAGCAGCTTTCAGTATTTATACTGCAGATTTTATGAAATAACAATTTCCAGTAGCTATTTATTCATTTATATCTTAATTTGCTTGCTTAGTTTTTGGAATTCCTTTGTCTCTTATTCTAGAATACTCAGAATATTCTAAAATAAACTGAACTCTTGATCTTATATGGATTACTTTGCTAGTAGGCTTCGTAGGATTCTACTCTGCATATGGGGTTTATTACGCTCTTATTTATGTATCGCCTCTTGTTATTTCAACTGCAAAACTATCTTAGTTTATGATTGCTGGCATTTAAGCTTGGCTTATGGGAATTAACTCTTTTCCAGGACTGTGAATTTGGATAGGGGGAACAATTTGCATTGCAGGATTATTCATCATAATTAAAGCAGAACAAATAGATACTTAGAAGAGAATCGACAACTTGGAGAAGGATGGAAGTCTCATGTCTGTAGGATATAAGAAACTTTCTGAAAGCTGACTTAAAATATTTAATTTTAGGTAATATAAATATTCTATACACTATAAACATTTTACTCTCTTCACTATTTATTTAATTTATTTGAATGAAGCATAAATCTTACGTTTTACAAGAGTAATAATATTAAATAAGATTTGTTTTACTTTAATAGTTTATAAGAGGATTTTAAATTATAAGTAGCATTCTTAAATTATTGCTCAACTTATTATCTAATTATTGCATATCTATTTCATGATATCTTAATTGACTTTTAATTTATATTAAATGATATTTATTTATTAAAGCAATCATAGTAATATCATAATAAAATATGTATCTAAGCATTTAATTATGCTAAGTTAATTAATAGTTAATATTTATTATTTCTATAATAAAGAGTATAATTATCTAGGTAGCTTAAATAATTTCTTTAGCTTAACCTATCCTCAGCGTTTTTAATTATCTTAGAAGTAAAAAGAATTGGTAATTCTAATTTGATAATAAACAGTTTAACTATCTAAATTACAAAAAGAAAGCCTTTTTTATAACCTTTAAAATATAAGGATTTGGTAATCAAATAAGCAACTATTCTATTAATTAACCAAAATAGAATTTAAAATTGTATTATAAAGCTTAGCAGATAATAAAGAAGTAAGAGCTAAAGTCCTAGAAGAATAGATTCTATCTCTATTATCAATTTTTATATCTAGTATAGCTAATTAAACTTAAAATCCTAGAAATCTTATTAATACAACAATACCTATAAAGGTAAAGGAAGATATATAAATTAGCTATCTTCAACTAACATTAAGAATTTAGTCAAACTTAAGAATCATCTGGTAATTATATTACTTCTAAATCTCAAATATGAAGGTATTAATTCTAATAAACTACTAAAGGTAGAAATACGAAGTTTAGCAGTACTATTTAATCTAATATAATAAAGAAAAAGATCAAATTAAAGTCTTGTTTAGATGCTCTACAAAGCAGAAATAATGCCAAATATTTTATACAGAAATTAAATGAATGAAGAATAGTTATTATATTTAATAATTTATAAATAAAAACAGCGAAATTAAATAACTCTATTATTCTTATTAGATAATATTATTTCTAATTTAATAGTATTAATACCTGCTAACTTTATCACAAGAACTATCCATTATATTATAATTATGTCTTAATATCTATTCATTATTAAAGCGAGCTTCAATTATAGTTTGAAATTCCTTTTTTCAAAATCTAATAAGACTTAAAGTTTAAAATAAGATTAAGAATGAAATTTAGTTTTAAGATGATAAGTATACATTTATAATTTAAGCCTTGCATTTCTAGATTTTTAGAGATTACATAGATACTCAAAAGCAACACTAATAGATTTTTGCATGTTACATATTTACTTTAATCAATAAGCAGGAGCCACTACTAATTTCAAACTTATGCAACAAAAATTCAAAATAAAAATAAAAGTCATAGTACATTTAATATCTTAGTTTCGGCTTTTAATCTATCTAAAAATGAATTATTAAATAAGAAGTTATAAGAAACAATTTAAGTTAGAGCAAACCATATATAGTAATAAATATAATATACCATTAAAGAATTTTAAATTATATATTTAACCTAAATTAATAGTCCAATTGGTTACTATTTTTTATCTTATTTTATTTATCTTGCTTATTAAATTATTTTTTTCAAGATTTAGTTAAAGTTTCTCTGACTAAAAAATGAATTAGTAAAATAGGATTAACTGCATTTTATTATGAGCTATATAAATTTAGATAGTTGGATATACCCTTGGTTACTGCTTAGTAAGTTAAGGGATTATATAAATAATAAAGGGACTTAACTAAATTAAAAATGATTTAAAATTATAATGAGAGTATTATAAATCAACATATTCCAATTCAAGTGTTACTTTAGTTTGTATTTATGTTTTCATTATTTTATACAGGAGGTGATGCTGGATTTACTCGTGGAGATTAAAAATCTTCAGGATCTAAAACAGAAATATTTTAACTCTCGAGAACTGAAACATTCTAATCAGCTGCCTCTTGCTAAGCTTCTCCTTCTCCAGCTTCTTCTTCTTATTCTTCTGCATTGCCTTCTTCATCTCCATATATAGCTCTAGTAGCACTAAATACTTTAACAAATTTTCCCGGTCTAGTAAAGTCACATTAAACAACCTAGCTAATCGGTACTCGACAGAGATGACATTCTCCCGTACTTTTTCACATTTCTAGGGAGCAATTGTAGCATATCCCACCATGACCACATTCCATAATAACGGCATCTGCGATATTATCAAAGCATATGCAGCAATTTCTTTATTTATTATCTAAGGAAGGTCTTCCAACAGTAGCAATGGAAGAGTTAAATTTGTGTTGAGCTTGCTTTAACACTTGAGGCATTGATTAATTCTTTTTGCGCTTTTTTTACTCAACAGTCTCGTCAGTTTCTTTCTCTATTTATATATTAAAGAGAATAATTTCTAAACTTACTTTGAATTATGGCATTATCATCTTTAGGTTAAGTTTCTAGAGTTTGTAAGGCTAATTTCTTATCGTTTGCATTATTGAGCATTCCAAATCTGTGCTAAACTTTTGGAATGAAAGCGAAGTTTGCTGGTCTACCAAAGTAAGTAGAACTCATTCTCATTAAATACTTAGGAGGCTTTTTAATTTATTGTATGACTCTCCGAATGGCAGCTTATCTTGAATTATTCTGCTAATTATTCTGATTCTAATTTGGCAAAATTTAGGCTTATGAGGTATTCTGAGACTATTAATTTGATAGCTCAGAATTATTTTCTGAATCTTGATTTTCAGCACTGTCTGATGAGAAAAATGAATTTCATCATGAAGGCAAAAATTGATATACTAGCTTTGTAATGATTAGAATAGAGCTTAGATAAACTATTGGAATGATTAGAACTTAGTAAACTTACAAGACATTATCACCATCTAGTATATCACTTAATCATATTACAAATAGACATGATGATACACTTAAACCGCTTATCACGCAAAAAAGTCATATACTTGTTATTATTTCATATAATAGTGCATCGCCCATGAAAAATGAACAAACAGAGCCACAGCATAAAAGCCATATCCCTAAATTTAATATTAATAAAAGACCCAAAATCACCCAGAAAGGCCAGAAAGTTGCTTTCCAATTCCATTCCACTAAATGTTCTACTCTAAGTAAAATTGTTAAGCATAGAAGAGCTCTGAAGAATCTTCCGATTGCTCTAATTAAGGCCGAAAAAGACTAGCAATCATGTCGGGGCCATGCGCAAAAAAAAGTACGAATTACTAAGCCCATCCAAAGCGGAATTCCAACTAGAATAGGCTATAAGTTTTTAATTCGAATAGCAGCACAAATTAATATTTTAAAAATGATAATGAGTATTCCATCTATTATATCCTTAGCATATATCTTTTATGAACTCTAATTATAATATATTCCTCATTGCTCTTTAGGCTTTTTGTATTCAATAATAGAATAGAAAATCACTTTCAAATCTAGAATAAACAAAGGAATAAATACCATTTCTCAAGAAATTATCTTAGGTGTAAATCAGTTTTATCCTTCTAGTAGTATAAAAAAGACTAAATAAGCTAAAAAAGATTCTATTCACTTATTTATCTATTCCTTAGTCAGTTCATTTCGCTCAGCTATTGCCTCAGGAGTATTTAACTCATTTACTTGATTTTAATTTCTTTCAAAGTCATAAGAAGAATCCGCTGAAATCTCTGTTTATAACCTTCTGTTATGTTGTAAAATAATTTCATCTTCTTAGATAGGAGGCAATTGGTTTTAAATGATTCTATTTCTTTACGACATTTATTTCTTATTCTAAAGAAAGAGTTAAATAAACTGCCTATTTAAATCAAATTTCATAAGGATTGATTCATCTTAGATGCCTAATTAAGTGGAAGCATCTAATACTTCAAATATTCTTGTTTCCTTATTAACAAATGTATAGTAGCTAATCTCAATTAATTATAACATAAATTATTATTAGTTCACTACTATACCAACCTCTTTTATCCAAACTAAGCAATTATAGTACTTAACCTATTTATTTAATCATTCTGCATGCAGAACTTAGTTTATGTCTATACTTAATTTATGACTTTTTAGTGCAAGTATAGGCGAAGAGTTAGCCTTCAAATTCTTATCCTGGACTTAAATATAAAAGTAAATAATAGAAAGTTATGATTTATATGGAATGCTAGCTTTATTAATAGTAATCTTTAAATATCAAATTATCTTCATTTACTATTTGATTAAGTATGCTTAAGTACACTAGTAGTTCTTATCGTTTATTTTATACCTTATTCAAAATTATCAATATATTGCTTCAACTTCTTTACAAGATAGTATTCTTAATTCCTACTTTCTAGACAGCACACGCTTTTAATACAATTACTCTATATTCAAAACTAGTCCAAGGTGTTAGATTACTTCAATATATAAAAAGCGAATCAGAAAAGTTGAAGGAAGCTAAAGTGATGATTTAGTTTATAGTATTTATAGAATATCAGTAAAGTGATTAAACTTAAATCTCTTAAGAAATATCAATTATCTACTTGTTTATAGCTATTTTCCCCATTTCTTATATTATAGTTATTTAGACCTTTTTAAGAATATTCTTCAAAACAGATACTCAAAACATTATATTCTCATCTCATTAGTGATTTGCTAATAGTTTAATTGCTATATATTTTTAATTTAGAACTTAGATAAATTTAGAATTATTATTAGATCAAACTGAAGCATAGAAATTATAATAATCTCTACTAAAAACTGAAAAGAAAGAAGTATCAATTAATGGATACTAACTCACACTTAGTATTTATTTTAGATTATATTTAAGCATTATCTATACAAGTTGGAAGTTTTTGGTTATATATTTAAAATTTCTATTAACCTGTTCAATGTGCTTTATATTTTTGAATTATCTCCTTTTAATTTTATTTAACTTAGATCTTAAAACTAGCATATAAGCGTTATTACTAAAAGGCTAGAAATGCTTAATTTATTATAATCTATAATATATGATTCCAGGTGAGTGATGTCCAAAGCAAAATTGTGATATAAGTAATAATTCTAAGATTACATTGAAGGGATATTATTTAATAGGCTTTGTATTTACTATTTAATAGTTATTAATATTTACCGAAGTTTGAAGAGCAAATGAAACAAAAATTATTATTCGATGAATAAAAAGCTAACACTCTTAAATATTATTTTGAATTTGAAGTTAGTTTCAAATACTATGAATATAGCAAGTCATTTAAAAAACTAATAACTATAATCCATTTAATTCCATATTCCTAGTAACTGGATATTTTGACTTCATTAAAGGGGTTATTAAATATAGCTTAAAAGGACTATTATGTTGAAGATTTCATTAAGAATAATAAAATAAATATTGCTTAATATTTCCTTAGCTTTCAGATGCTTTATAAAAGGAAATTAAATATATTAAAACGAAGTTATTTCAGATAGATTATAGAAAATACCATAAATAATATTTTAATTAGTTAAATAGTCAAATATGCTTAGCAAATAGCTTATAATTATCGTTAATGCTTTTATTGTAAATAATTTAGAATGCTTTTTTAAGTCAAAATGCAAGTGTTACTTTAATCTACTAAGCTACTAATTCTCAACTCATTTCACTTCTATAATTTTAAAGAAAGACTTATAATAACTTTATTTTAATGTCCTCAAATGTAATCTCACTTTAAAGGGTTAATTTTTCACTGTTAAACATTTTAGCATATTCTCGTAATAAAGTGAAATTGGGTGGGATCGATTTGGTTATGTGATATGTGATTTATTATAAAATGTGTTAATATAGAATTATCATTACTAATATTTGTTTAGCTAAGGATTATTAAATTAATACAAAGAATATTTACTTTAAATTATGCTAATTTAAAAAGACTATTACTTTTTCCCTTAAGCTTTATTCTTTTCATTTATAATTAAATCACAAATATCCTTTTTATTTTATTATGTCTAATTTATTAATTTAAATGAATAAAGTAATTACCCATATATATTACGATTCTTTTTTCTATTAAAATTGCATTTGGTAAAATAAATTATTGTAATTAATCTATCTTAGTTCTTAAGATTGATTTCTTCATGTACTTTGATATTAAAAATCATTTGATTTTAGTAAAATAATTTCTCTTATTTGCATAAAAGAGAATACTATATGATTTGTAAATAATAGTGCTTATTATTATTATTATTTTTAATTTTTTCTTTGTTAATTTATCTTTAAATAGCTTTCTAATAAGGCGCTTAGTTCTCTTTTGTAGCTTTTTTTATGTTTTTAGGTTTGATTTAAATACTAAATATCCATCAAATTTATTCTATCTTCAATCTAATCTTCTTTTCTTGCAATTTACGCTATTTATAATTGTTTTTCTACCTTTTTTTAATTGATTGATCTTAAGTTTACATTCTTAACTTCAATTTTAAAGTCATTCTCATTACATAAACTTAACCTTTAGTTTTTCTGTCGTTTATCTTAGATTAAGCAATTAAAAGTTTTGACTATTTTACCTTTTTATCTATAGCAACTAACTAATAATATGAATATCTAGTAATTTAAGTTTAAGAAAAGGAATGCTTATTTAATAAGATACCTTATTGCTTTCAAGTGCTTAAAGTTAAGATAGATTTTTAAGTTATTTATAGTTGAAATCGTTAGACTTTGTCTTTATGCCTTTAAAGCATTTAATGCTTTATCTTAAACTCCCTTTGACTTTATTAGGAGATTCTTCTTACTACCTCAAAGTTTTAACTTTATAACATTTACTTCATTGATTTAAGTATAGCAGTGATCAGAGAAAAATCTTCCAATAGAGAGATTAAATAAGATAAAATGGTAAAGTTTAGAAATATATAAAGCAAGATACTCTTTTTGCTCTAGAGAGAAAAAGCTATAAAGAAGCAATATTTAGATTGTAGACTTAAAGATATAATTTAAAGCATATACATATTAACCTATATAAGCTTACAAAAGTTATTATTGAATTTAACTAAAACTAATTACTTTAAAATAAGAAAGTCTTATAATTTATGAGATATTAAGAGATACTTTATAAGTGAGCTATCGCTTACAAATTAATCTTTAAAATGAAAAGTTAATAGAATGGCAAAAAGAGTAAATAAATTGCTATTCTCTATTAAATTATCAATGCTCTACCTTTAAAGAAATACATTCAGATTAAAATGAAAATTCTTATATGATTAAAAGTTATTTAATCGATATTAGGAGTTCTAAGTATTGAAATGAGAATGTAAGTGTAATGATTTTAGGATATAAATGTAGGTTTAACTCAGATTATCTACTTGTTAGTATTTCTTGAAACAATAAGAAAACTAAAGTTAGCTAAATGATTTTTCCTTTTTTAAACGGATATAAACTTATACTTAATCATCAAACTTCTATTATTTTATAATGATGGGAAGAAACTTGAAATGATCCCTAATCATAATATTACTTCTATAGACTTAATCAAACGAAATTTCTCACCATTATTAGTAAGGAGAGAATATTGTGGTGTGATACAATAAAATTGGCCCTTAATCGAATCCTTAAGAAACATATCATTATGATACTTTAGGTCTTTGCAAAGGAGAAGGATCTGAAAATCCTCATTTGCATAGTATAGGGGAAGCAATTGAAGGGCACGAACTTGTTGACTCTTTGCATAACTTATAATTCAAAGTTGATGTTTAAGATCAAGTTTTTTGTGAAATGTAGCTAGATAAATAAAAGGCTTCAGTCTTAAGAGCAGCAGTAGAAAGTTAATATTGAACTTTATTTTATATAGATGAATTGCCAATTTGGGGAGTAGTAGGTGAAGTGATTCAAGTAGAGGAGCCTATGATTCTAATATACACACATAAAAAATTTTAGATCTCATATAATGATGACTAACTAATCTAAATTAATTATACTAACACTGAGTCCGTTCCTATTGAAGATGGTATGCAAATTTCGTTTAAGTACTCTATTAATTGGGTCCCTACTACAATGAGCTTCAAAAATAGATTCGCTAGATATTTGGAATTCGATTTTTTCGAAGGTTCAATTCATTGATTTTCACTTCTAAATTCCTTTTTACTAGTTCTATTTTTACTAGGAGTAGTCGCTTTTATACTTCTAAGAGTGACATCTA
Source organism: Loxodes magnus (assembly GCA_946699065.1). Lineage (NCBI taxonomy): Eukaryota > Ciliophora > Karyorelictea > Loxodida > Loxodidae > Loxodes > Loxodes magnus. The sequence goes on from CAMPDV010000098.1 coordinate 559,108, forward strand.
ATGATATAGCAAGAATTTAGAAAAAGGATTAAGAAATGGAAAAGGGATAACTTGACTTTGTCGAAGAGACTGGATGAAAGAGAATTGCAAATGAAGTTTTTAAGCCTCCTGGACTTTTGACAGTTTTCACCGCTATGGTTAGCTCAGGGCATCATTTAATATTTGTTGTTTTAATGATAATAGCTTTATGCCTACTTGAGCAATTCTATGAAGAGCATGGAAGTTTTACTACTATGCTATTTGTGGTTTGGGTTTTTCTAGGTATAGTTGGTGGATTTAGCAGTGGTAGGCTATATAAATAAAGTGAAGGCAAAAAATGAATTAAAACTATGACTATCAGCGCTTTTTTTATTCCTACAATCATAACTTTTGAAATGGTTCTACTAGAAATTTTTGCTGCTATTTATCATTCTGCTAATCAAATACATTTAACCCATACAATGTTATTGCTTTTAACAGTTACTGCTATCTATTTCCCTTTATATGTATTTGGTACAATCTACGGAAGGAATATTTTAAAAAGTGATCCTCCAATAAAATCGAATTTAGTAAAATAAGCTGTCATTAAGAGAAAATCATGATACGTTTAGCCTATTATACTTTATATCTGCTCAGGAGGATTAATTTTTCTAGCAATATATACAGAAACGTATTATGTCTTCTAGTCATTTTATAACTATAAATTTTATTATGTTTATGGTTTCGCTTTAGCCGTTTTCTTTATGCTATTGATTTGTTCATCATGCGTAAGCATAGTTTCTACATATATTTTTCTTAATTCTGAAGATTATCGTTGGCAGTGACATAGCTTCTGAAGTTCAGCAACTACAGGGTGGTTCGTATATTTCTACGCTATTTATTTCTTCTTACATACCAAAATGCATGGCATCTATTAATTTATGTTCTACTTTGGTTATGCACGTAAATTTTACTTATATACTTAATTTAGGTATTTTCAGTTTAATCATTGCTCTTATAAGTGGATCAATTGGATATACAGCTTCCTCAATTTTTGTATGGACAATCTATTCAAGAATTAAAAAGGATTGAAAACATTTTCTTAAAAACATTATCTTAAAACCTCATTTTTCTATTTAATTAAACCACTTTAATAAAAAGTTATTATATGAAGATTCTGATTTAAATCAGATGCTTCATTTTATCCAAGTTTATAAATGTCATGCTTTTTACTCGTTTTGCTTTTTCTCTTCTTCTATCTTACTATCTAATCGCTTAATATTTTTGTCCTTTCTAGGCCTTTAATTATCTTATGTATTTTTATAAATAGTATCTGTCTTTATTTAATAAATTACTGTGAAATTTTTTGTTGTGTAAGTCTATTACTGATTATTGCTCATAAACCAATTGCTAATTTAAGTATATTTGGTCATAAATTATTAATCTTTCATAAATTTTGGCGAAAAATTTATCGGAAAGCTTTAAAACTATGTCCTAAAAGTAGACACTTTTGAAGATATGTCTAAGTGTGTCTTTTTCTCCATTTAAGCAGAGTTAACTTATAATAGGATAAAAAAGCAAATGTAATTCCTATTGAAAACTATAAAAATACATTTGCAATTTCAAGATTGAGGTTATTTCTATTCCACATTCCTTCTAAATAAAGAATAAATAATTTTAGAAAATTCTAAAATCCTTCAATTGCTCTCTAAATATCTGAACTCTGGCTATGTCTATATAGAGTAAAATTGTTTCTTAATTAAATTAATTTCTTACTTTTCTTCTAGATAGTTCTCAATAGAAAGTTAGTTGGAAATTATGATTTGATTGTCGTTATTTATACATAAAGCTAAAATATCTTTTTGCTTACTATAAGAATTAAGAGTTTTAGTTGCAATTGCATTAAAGTAGTTTTTCTCTGGATAAATAGTAACTTATTTCCTTGTTTTAAATAGAACATAAAAAGTATTTTTCCATATACTATATACTATATTCAAATTGAAGTCAGTTGAAGTATATTTAACAGAATATTAAAAAAGAGTTAGGAGACTTTAAAGCCTTTTTTGCCATTGTATGATGTGCTTTATTATTTTTTCTTTCATGCTAAATATTCCTCTCATTACAGTTAAAGGCATAAAGTAACCTCAATTTCTCCCTTAGGTAACGAATATGAAACAAAGCATATTAAAGTGTCAGGAGATGGCACTTTTATAACGGCGCAGAGAATAAATACAATTTTTCATTTATCCAAATAACTATATATTCTCCTTTAGCAATGATAAATCAAACTGCCTTTTTCATATAAAATGATACCAATATATGCCATTTAAATCCTTTATTTGATCTATTGGCCATCTATTTCAGATTTAACTCTAATTTTTAAGCATTATTTTTCAATAAATTGAATAGCTTCAATAAAAAAAATGGAAGGATTCAAAAGAGGTTTCTGCACCACCTCCAAAAAGTTGGAGAGGAAACCTGAATCCAATCTTGGATAGTCTTCTTACCCTTAATCCTAACCTTTTTCTTAATTATAACAACCTGAAGAGGAACAGAAACAAGCTCAGAAGACAACACATGAGATAACTCCAACCTCAGAAGAGAAGCCCAGAAAGCAGATGAAGTTTGCTCTGTACCAGGAGGTCTCAAAGTTCAATCCTTCTGGTCAGATGAGCATGGAACAGCTCGTAAAAGTGGTACTAAACCTCCAGGAAGAGGTTAGGAAACTGAGAAAGGACAATGAGAAACTGATGGAAAAACTCAACCTAGCGGAAGGAATAGAATCCAGACTTATGTCCTAAGAAAGAGAACTAAGCACTTTCTGAAACATATCTTAAGACCAGAGTAGCTAATCCTAAAATTAGCTTCAGAAACAATCTGATATGAGTATTAGACTGGAAATACTAGAAAAGAAATTAGATGAACAAAGGGGAGATCCAATGATGATTGAAGAGACCAATAGGAAGACTAAGGTTAAGCTCCAAAAAGTAGTGAAGAAATATTACTACTGCAATTCGACAGAAAACTTATGAAGACGCTGCAAGGAATTTAAAAATTTCAAGACGTAGTACTGGAATAAATAAAGAACCATACAAGCACAGTAGAGGAAGAAAAAACAAATGTAGTAGAGACAAATAAGAGAAAGATTATACTTAAATGAATAAGGATACATTTACAAGAGAAAATTTAATTAGAAATAAGGCTAGATCCGGAAATGACAAGAGTAATGGGAGGAGAGAGGAGTAGAGACATCTAAAACTTTATTTTTAACACTGAAGCAATCTGGTGTCCAGCATGAAGAGGTGAAAATCCTCGAAAATTACTAAACTTAATTTATCCTATTATTATTAATTGAATAGCTTCACACTTACTAGTGCTTAATTACGGAAAAATAATTGGAAAACTCTGTTACCTTAATCAATTTATTATTACATCCCCTATGCAGAGCTGGAAAGAAATATTAAATAATCTACTCAAGTCCTACATACAAAGTTGATGCTATGCAAATTGATTTATAGGTGATTGTAACTTTCCTAAAAATTCCTTATTACAATATCATAAAAAAGAAATTAGAGTAGAGGTCATGAAAACTCCCTTACAAAAATCCATTATCTTTGAGTTTTAGAATCGTTTATCCATCAACGAGAAAAGAAGATTTCAAATTTTTGTAGAAAAGCTCGAGTGCTAGAATCAGTTCCAGCTGAAATTTTAATATCCTTAGATGTAGAAAAAAACATTTTTATCTCAATAATATCAAACATCTACTCTACATCAATAAGAGTTGCAAGAATTTGTTTATCCTTTTTTCAGATTAATATAGATAAATTATCTGTAATTAAAATGTCCCACTTGTTTTTTTTTAGAAAACTTCATAAGGGCTGAATGGATAAGGTTATATTCTTGCAGAAATTTTAAATTTTTCTATATTGAAACCTTTTCGTAGATTTTGAGTGAAGTATTAATGAGCAAAAATGGTTTTCAGACTTTTCATTAACTTTTGCTAGCTTTCTTTACTATAGAAATAATAATAAAGGTATTTAAGTCTTCTGAAATTCTTTAAAGTCTTAACATAATATTGAAAAATAAAAAATCATTTAATATATCTTTTCTTAAGCATATTTAATGAGTTCACCTTTATTCATCTGGTCCTGATGCATTACCAGTTCTAATATGATGAACAATATTTGCAATTTTTTAATTGTAAAATGCACGAAATTTTCTAAGAGAAAAGGCGGATAATTAATGACCTAAGGATCTTTATAAATGAATCAATTGGAAGCTTACTAAACTTTAACTGATTTTAGGTAAAATTTTATGTTTTATACACAAAGTTTTCTCATGTTTCAATACTTTTTCTATTAAATTATAACCATTTAAATATAACTTACTTAATAATATAGCTTCCATATGCTGATTACACTTATAAGGTTAATATTTTATTAATAGTAAGTAAGTAATTAGAATAAAAGAATGCAATAGTATTTTAATAATGCATTAGGATAGATAAATTGGGATTTTGATATTCATTATGCAGTAATTCTAATCAAAAATAGTATAATTATAAAAGTCATATTACAGCATAACTATCAGCCTCCGAATCCGTATAGTGTTCTTCCCTATCTTTTTAAAGCGTAAACAACGTCCATTGCTGTAACGGTTTTTCTTTTTGCATGTTCTGTATAAGTAACAGCATCTCTAATGACATTCTCTAGGAAAATTTTTAAAACAGTTCTGGTTTCATCGTATATCAGTCCTGAGATTCTTTTAACTCCTCCTCTTCTAGCCAATCTTCGAATAGCTGGTTTTGTTATTCCTTGAATATTTTCTTTAGCTACTCTACGATGTCTCTTTTTAGCACCTACTTTGCCTAAACCTTTTCCTCCTTTGCCTCTTCCAACCATTTTATAAACAGATAGAGAATAACAGTTATATAGCAGCTAAGGATCCGTATTTTATCAAAGCGAGGCAAAAATTCCAAATAAGGATTTTTAAATAAGAATTCAAAGCTATTTGAATAAATCAACCTAAAGCCTATTTAATTAACTAGTTTAAATATAAGAATCCTTATCATTTAAATCACTTTAGCTCTAATTAGAAAGGCAAATTATAATCTAAATTATCTATTTAAACTAAAATCTTAATATAAATACTAATAATCGGAGTATTTTGAATTCAGTCATAAATATATGGTACTAGATAAGTTAAATCTATTAAAGACTAGAAGTAAAACTATAAAATATTTTATCATCACTTCGTTCATAAGTTAATATCATCACTTATATACATACTGTTAAAGAAATTTATATTTATCAACTATGAACTATTATATAATAAGAATATCCATATCTTAATATAATATAATAAATCAGATCAAGGCTTTTATTATTAAAATTAAACTTTGATATAATAACTTTATGAATAATAAAGGTAGTGCTTTACGTAATTTTGTAAGAAAATATTAATTCTTTCGATCATGCTTTATTATAATTTTCCTTTTATAATGAATAAGCATCTAATTAAAAACTTTTGAATCATTAAATTCTTCATTTTGCTTCATGAAACGACTACTTATTTATTATTATAGCCTAAGAAGGAGTATATTTAATCCTTCTAAGTTCATTTTTGCTAACTAAATTGTTAGTCTAAGGATTTAATTTGTTATCCTCCAATGAAGAAACTTAACATATAGACATAAAATAATTTAATAATAGTTTTTTATTAGAGTATAAAGCTTTGAATGATTGTACTTCTAAATCTTAATATCTCTCTTACAACTTATTTCTATCTATTAATTTCAGCATTAGAACTAAAGTTATTTAAGTTTGAAAACTAGCTAAAGGACTCTTTAATCTTTTTAGCTACTAATTACTTGTAGAGATTATAGAAGTTAAAATATTAATCTTGAGACTAACTAAGTTGTATTGCTTTAGTAGTTGCAGTTAAGATATTGATGCTAGCAAGAGAGCTAAAAAGGGTCTTTCTATAATGCATCTAAGTAATTTATTAATATCCTAACTATTTATAGTGTTACCTTCATCTACTTATACTTGGGTATTAGTCAATTATTAGATATCTTGATTTAACTATAAAATGGCTTATTATTGTGATAAACTCTTTTAAATATTAATTTAAATAGCATTAGATAAAGATACATGAATCACTAGGCTTAGAGTATAAACAATGAGATACAAAAATAAAGAGGTAAGGAGTATCTAAAAGATTGGAAAGACTTTAAACAAAGAAACAAATATCACTTAATAAAATTAAATGACTAAGTATTTAGAAACCTTATCTATATAAGACTGCATACTAAATCATCTAATTTTAGATAGTAATATTACTAGCGTTCCTTTAGTATACAATACATAATAAATACATGAAATTAAGGTTAGAAGTAGTTATTCTTAGTTATTTAATAGACTAGCTTCAAAAATATAAAACAAAAAGAAAAAATAAAAATAAAAGTAATGAAAAGCTATAGATAAATACTAGTAAAGGATTAATTACTAAAAACCATTATAACTTTAAACAAATAATAAGCATTAAAACATAAAAATTAGGTAAGATTTACTAGCATTAGATTATTAGAGTTAACTATAAATTGATTTAAATAAATAGAGCTTTAAGAGTATTTTTAAAGGAGAATAGCATTGATACAAATTAAAAATTTGTAGGTTTAGTATATTTAGTGTTATTATAGTATTGTAATAAACAAAGGAAAAAGTTGTAAATAATTAAAGAGGATGTTTTTGTATTTACCATTAATGTTTCTAATTTCACTGCTTTTGTATAAGAAAAGCTAACAGGAATGAAAGCATTTTAGGTATTTAATAATTATAATACCAAAACTTGCAATAACATAGGAGAGAACAAAGCTGGTAGAACAACGAGAATTAAATAAGCACAAAATACTTAATAGACCAGAAAGTTTATTTTTAATGTATGATATAATAAGTAGAAGTTAGTTAAAAGTTTAATAAAAATGAAAATGAATAACATTTCAAATAATCTATCTTAGTAGTCATTAAATAGTCTTTTTACCTTTTTTCTTAATAATATACCTTTTTATTAATTTAGTAAATCTATATAATTACCTAGAGGTATTATGTTAATCAATTTTGCCTTTATTTCAAAGTTAAAGTTAGGAATTAAATTTAGAGATTAGAATTTAATTTTTTTAGCTATAAAATAAAAAGACTCTAGTTAATAAAAATATTTGGTATAGATCTAATTAACTTTCAGAACTATCCTGATTAAGAAAGAAACCTAGAAGTTCATTAATTACAACTATAGAAGCATCACAGTATGCTAGATATTTAAAAACTTAATTAAATAACGAAAAATTAAATTTTCTTCAATAAACGAATTCAATTAACGAGATTTAAGTTAAATGATTCATCCATTTTTAGTATTAAGTTATAATGGCTGAATCAAGAAAAAAGATATCATCTTAATTGTTATAAAGGTATAAAGATCTTACAGTTTAGTAAGAATTAACTTAAGGTAATAACTTCCCTAAAAAACCTTAAAAAATTACTTCCCCTTTGAGCAAACTCAGGCGTTCTACTCCACAATTAAATTCATTAATGGAAAAAATGCTTCCTATCAGCTTAAGCAATGCAACTTCTCCTTTTGAAAGAAGATGCTTTGAATCACCCAAAATAGTGAAGGCAGACTTTAGCATTGATTTAACTGATTATTTTTCTAATTCTCAATGTACTCCATTTAGGTTTTAAACTTAAGAAGAGAATTAAGAGTAGGATTATGTAATCTTGAGTAAGCGTAAGCGAAGGATTGCTGCAAACTTGCTGCTAGATAAGCCTCATAGTAACGTTTCGTTTATTTTAAATGGATGTTAGTAACCTATCGAAGCTAAAAGGCAAAGAATGTTTATTATGAAGCTTCCACTTATTGTATGATGAACATAGAATTGAAACTTTTGTTTTAATTTAGTTTCTAATTATTATTTAGCTTTTCCTTTTTATATTATCACTCAAACTGTTTGGCAAAGCTGAAATCAATAAAATAGTTAAACACAAAATAAGGGCTTAAGGGTATATTCAAACTTAGGACAAATCAATTTTATAATAAATCTATTTATTTTTCTTTTCTATTATATAGTAACTATCTCCTTTGCTTGAAAACAAAATGATTACATCAAACCACTAGACATTTAAAAATTAATACCCTTAACTCCTTTTAATATGGATTAGCATAAGATTCTTCATAATTATTTAGCTTTAATCTTCTATTTCAAGCTAGAATGACTACTAATTTAAAAATTGATAAGTTTGACTCTTAAATTCTAATTTTAAAATTCCATTGAAGTTAATCATAAGTATAACTACATTTCACTGTTTTAGATTTAAAGTTAGCAAACTTAATAATGATATCTGTAAATATCCTTATAATAATCTCTACTTATATGTATTCAATTATCAAATGCTTTTTGTTTAGCTTAAGTTACTCTTTCTAAATTTCATGAAGTATTATAGATATTTAATTTATTCTATTTTTTAGTAATTGGCTCTCATTTTCAATGCTAATGTATTTCTTATAGCCAGATCTCATTAATATAAATACCTCAGTTCAACTAAAATACTTATATAACTTTATAATATTATGAAGTTATATAGTACATCAACCTAACTTCTATATCAGGGTTTGAATTAATATTTTAGCTTGGAATTTCAAACCAGCTCCTCTAATTAAATAAGTTAAGAAATTATCCAACTAATCCAAATAAAGTATCTAAAGCTATTTATAATCCTTTGATAAATACAATAAATATTGCTTATCTGATTCAGTTTCTTAGTAAATAGCTTATTGAAGTGGCTTGATTAAGTTTTATTTTAATATAGCATTAATGCTTCATATCCTATTTTTTATTAAGGTTTTTATTATTTTACACTAATCAAAATACTAGAAGTTCTTAGTTCTTTCTCTTCACACTTTTTATTTGATGCCATGACTAAAATCAACCTAAATCTTGCTGTTTTTTTCTATGAGCAGAGCTAATTGTAGATCTCAAAGGGGAATTAAATTAAATTTTGGTATAATTTAAGTTAATTTAATAAAATAAGTAACTTTAAAGTATTAGAGGAAATGCTTATTATGCCATAGAAAGTGATTCTCTATTAAAGAAGATTACTATTATATTGCTATAAATTAATTAAAGTTTATAGAACTTATTACTTATATATCAGATACTTAGGCTTATTCATTCAACTTAGATAAAATGTAAAGCTAATTGGATTTAAATACTAGTGTTAGTGAAGATGATTAGAAGATACATATTAGTATTAAAATACTTCAAGAGACTTTGACTAGACTCTTAGCCTAAGTTATTTATAATTAAGAATTAAATGCTTAGCAAGATATTAGAATTCTAGTAGTTAGTTTGTATTACTAAGTAAAGAAATGTTTCTATTACTCTAATTTGTATGAAAAAATAAATATCCAGTCCTAGAAGAAGCGATAAGGTAATATTTCTACAAACTTTATAGAAATAAATTTAAAGAGGAGGTAGCAAAGTTATTGCAGTTAATATAAAGAGATAAGCGACTATTATATTTAAAAGGATATTCATGTGACTAAAATGAAGAAATGCCTCAACTAAAATGTTAAATATTGCTCACTAAGGTAAAAAATTGTACACTCTAAGATTTATTTTTTGTTGCTATTGAAGAAACCTTTTTTTCTTTCTGTTCTCTAAAATTCCGCTTTTTTTTAATAATTGCAAGCAAAATAAATAGTCAAACTATTAAAGTCTTAGTAATCCTCCGAGCAAGGCAATATAAGAATAAAATCCTTATGATTTTCTTTTAGATTTTCAATATTTGCTTGAAGGAAATTCAAGTAACAAGGATAATTTTTTATTAACTAATGATATTAAAAGTGAACTCAAATGATTATGATTATCTAGGGCTAAGTATCATAAAACTATTTCTCAATAAGAAGCTAAAACTAATCTTGGTTTTCAAATTTAAAATTTCTAGTAAAGCAATGAGACAAAATCTTAAAGCCCATTTGGTAGATTATATAAAGTCAAAGCAATTAAATAGCAATTTTATATAGCTTAGAGCAAAACAAAAGGCAATCCAAAAAATAGGTGAGCTTAATTAACTTTATAGTTCTAAATAAGTTAAATAATCTTATAGAGTTTAGTTGCACAATCTAAAAAATAATTATCATAAGTAGTTATGTAAGTTTAGTTTATATACTCTTAACAAAAACAAGCGACTTAAGTTTTTAGACTTAAATAAAGAAGGTAAAATTAAATATAAATAACCTTCACTATGAATATTTCATAATTACTGGAAGATTTACTGGAAAGTGAGAAATGATAATAATAAGATTGAAATAGTATTAAATATTAACTGAAATAGTTGAAAGGATATGAAAATTATAGAGGATTAGTATTATTTTCTTCTATATATTTTAAGAAATGGAAGCATATTGAACTATATCAACAGGTATTGCTGTAAGAACAGGATGGTCATGTAGAGAGTGTCGCTGTACTATAATGAAAGGAACTAAAATTATTTGCAGAGATGGAAGAAAAACTAGACTTTTTTATCATGCTAAATGCTTTAGTGGAGATGAAGATCCTAGATCTTAACCAGGATCATCTTACAACGAGGGTAAATTTTGAATTAATGCTAATGCACCTGAATATAAAGGAAAAGGAAAATGAAGCACTACTTATGGCTACAATCCTTCGGCGAATGAAATTGATAACAAAGTTTAAAGCTCTACCATTCTATAATAAATGATTAAGTAAGACAATCGAAATAGCAGTAAGAGCTTTAATGAAATGTAAGGATTTATTCAGATCTGCTAAATAAATAGTGCATGAAAAATAGAAATTTAATTGCGTTTTTCCTTAGAAGTCAAGCAATAATTTTCAGGTATCCTAAAATTAATAAATCACACAAAATTAATAAAAAGGAGCTGGTTAAGCTCCTCAGAAAAGACACAGACGATGTATAACAGGTAATTAACATGATTTGAAATACTTGATATAACGTTTAGAAATTCCTTACAAAAACGAGCTCCTTGAATTCAAAAATAGAGAATAAGAGCTAAAAATCAGCAAAACAAAATAGTAAGAACAAATTAATAAATGCTAATATTCCTTTTCTTCTTTCTTCTATCCTTTTCTGACATTTTACATTTTACATTTACAGTATACTGTAAGATTCTGTTTTGAATTTAAAATTCATACACCTTTTAAATTTATACATCCTTATAATTTCCCCTCTATACTCTGTATTAATTATTTCTCTTAATAAGTTTAAAAAAATGCCACTATTGAATATCTAAACACCATCCATTAAAAGTGTTACCTTTTAAATATTTAAGATTTTGTAAACTTCTGTTAATTTTATTTCAGCTTAGTACTTAGATTATCAAATCCCTTTAATAGCTAGACTTAATAAATCATCTTAGTAGTCTCTAAAAGTTTCATAAGTAGAGCTAGTCTATCTAATCTTTCTTCTGATATTAGAATGAAAAATAAGAATAACTGAAAAGTCTTCTAAACTAGCACTAGATTTAAAATATAAATAGACATACTAATAAAATTAAAAATACGCCTTTGATCTAGGTAGTATACTATATAAATTATACAGCCTAAAAGAGCAATGGGATACTTATTAAAGTACCATTATTATTTAATATCACTACAAAGTTTCTTAAAATACTCTACTAGTAAACTAAACTAAAGCCGAAACATTAATATGGAAAGCTTATCATTAAAGGCTAGCAATTGGAATAGTATAATGATCTGTTTTAAGGTAGCTTGATAATATAATAGTAGCAGTATTGAATACTTAAGGCTATTAATATATCGTTTAATTATATCAAGACTTTAAGAAGTTATTTTGAGGATGGGGCATTTAAATAGTTTAAGTTTGAGTATTAATTTTATCTAATACTACTATAAAGCACTTGGCTGGTAAAGTTCTAAATTATTTAAACTGAAGGTTTGGTAAGTAACTATTACTTAATTAAGCTTAGATTGATTTGATATAAATGTGATTGATCTATCAAGAAATAATATAAGTAAGTGGATAAAGTTAATAGAATACTAAAGGTTTCCTTTCAAAATTACGGGTGATATCTTACGCAAAGTGTTAAAAAAGCATTGAAAAAGAAATTAAGTTATTGAAAACTAATGCTTCTCAAATTAAATAGCTAGCTATACTATATAAAGTTAAAGGAGGTAAAAGTAAATACATATTTAATAACAAAAAGGGAAAATATGCTAAATAGTCTTTATTGGTATATCTAATAAATTCACAGTATTTTAGTAGACATTCTTTATATTTAAATACTCTCTATCAAGTAAAAACTTGCTTGAATTCTATAATTTATATAAGACTTGGGATTAAAAAAATTTAACTTCTATAAAAATAACTTAATTAAATGCTTTGAGTAATGCTAAATTTAAACCTAGTAAAGGATTTACATGAATATGCTCAAACAGCTTAATAATTAGTATATAATGCCTATTTTAGCTTGAAGTTATTGGTAGAGAATATAGAAATGTAAATAAATTTTATATGAAGCTTACTTCCTTATCTATAAGTGTAATCTACTATTTATTACAAAAATCTAAGAAAGTAGCTACAAAGATATTAAAGTTCTATAATAAATTTCCTTGATATTAAATATAAAATAAGAGCTAATATTACAGAATCCTATCAATATATTAGATTATTATATTTTTGTCTTTAACAAAGTTAACTATCTTAAGATTAAGTAATCATACATCATTTATTATGGTTTTTCTTAAAGTATTGAAAGCCATATTTCTAAAATAATTACTTAAATTTTTTATTAAATTGCTAAGAATTAAGTACTAGATGAGTGTTAGTAAAAATTGACTTTTATATATGAGTATTTACTATATTAACTCTTAGTTATCAAAATTAAAGTAGTAAGTCTATTATTCCAAAGCAACAAAATAAAAAAAGGGATTTTTTTTTAATCAGTTCCATTATTTCAGATATCTCTATTTTTTTCAGAAGTTACATCCTCTCCTTTCCGTTTAACTAGACTCTTGTTTACAATCTTTTTACTATTGAATTTACTTATTCTTTTTCTATAACTTCTAACTGCTAGAAATAAAGTGAAAATTAATTTTTCCATATCTAAATGTAATAAGCGATAATTATTATTTATGAAGCTAGATATTTTTCCCATTAAAGGCATTGCGAACTAAATTTTTATATAATCTTACTTTAGTAAAAAGGGTATTATATATACTAAACGATCACTATAAAAAATGGTAATAAAGATAAAAAGAAGGTAATTTACTTGATGCTTTGATTATATTTTAATACTAAGCCTATTAAAGATTGAGAGTCTTATATAAATGTAAACTTCATTTAAGGAGATTACTTGTTAGTAAAATCAAATAAGATATCCAAGAAGCTCTATTATATGCTTTAGTTATGAAGACGGTTTTTGGTATTTTTCTGGCTGTTTTTCGTACAAAGTTAAATTTTTGTATGCAAAGCTATTAATAAAGTCAGATGTTCTTCTTTAATGTGCCTTCATTTAAGCTTAAGAGTAATTTATAAACATTAATTGTAATTTCTGAAGGCTTTTAAAATAAAATAAGTACTTAAAATATAAATAAGAAGGTGAGAGAATTAGCAGTTCTTCAATTATTATTCCATATTTATAAGCTAAATCTAATCTTTTAAACCATTTTAATACTTTACTATCTTTATATTTTGAAATCCTTAAAATAATAGAAAAATCAAGAGAACAGAGTAAATAAAAAATATACGAAGAGCAACAAAGTTGTTAGGTCAGGATTTTAAGTTTTTAGTCTTAAAGACTTGAAATATATAGCTTTTATTAATTGTTGATACTTTGTTACAAGAGTTTGCTTATATTAAGTATTTTCTCATCATAAAGCACATTGTTAAGTAAATAAGCAGAGTATAAATTACATAGTTTTGATAATTAATTCAGAGGTATATTTTCACCATAATATAGATATTTAAATCCTACATTAATCTTTATGTCCTTTAAAGAAAGAAAGGGCTTTCAATCCTGCTTTAATGATTCTTGCTGTTGAATATTTTTGAGTTAAAAAGGATATAAAGTTATTTAAGAATAATAAATAAAATCCTTTTATAAAAATACGAATCTTGCAGGCTTTTACATAAAATTACAGCTTACAATAGAGTTAAGCTTTAGTTTCATATGAATAATTTTAAAAAAAGCAGGTTACTGAAATTCCATTTTCTTCTTTGAAGAATTATATCCATTCTAATAGCACCGGACACATAAACCCTTTGCATACATATTTAACTAAGTATGCTGACATTTCCATGCTTTAAATTAGCGTCCTCTCTTATGATAACAATCGTTGCACATATTCTTAGCGTAATGCTTTCTATATTTATGAGGACAATTTGTTATTCTCATAACGTTCTTTTGTCTTGAGTTTTAGGAATCTTTCTTAAGACTTTCATCTTCGAACTAAACTTACTTTATGGAATTTTTTAATTACATCTAAAGATATTTTGGCTGAAAAGCAGGTAAATCTGGCAAAACTTTATTAATAGGTCATTCTTTACCAAAATTAAGTCCCCAATCTTAAACAAGCAGGCTAGGCATTTACTCGAACACATGACTCTAAGATCCTTAAATATCCTTCATTATGTTTATTAATTTACACTCCTTTAAATATGAAATTACACACTATTAACTATGGAGTTTAAAATAACTTTGATTAGCAGACAAAATAAATTCTTAAGTATTATTTTAAGATTAAATATCAGATGTTCAATTCATTTCGTTTCTCTTTTCAATTATTTGCGCAAGACTCACACAAATTTTTTTCGCTTTCGACTGAAATGACTGATATCTGAATATGATATAGTTATTTTAAATAATCTAAATATACCTAATGTATTATAAACCTAGCTGATGTTGAAGTATATTTAACCAAAATATCCATAAAGTTTGATTAAAATATGCTAAATTCAAACTCTCAATATAACAATTTTTAACCTGTAAATTGAAAAGCAGAACAACGAGATAAGGTTTTTAGTTAATGGATATAAACATGCTAACTTATAGATAATTCAGCATAGAGCTTTATTTAGATAATATTACTCTGATTATCCATTGAGGAGATTCATTATTTTTTATTTGCAGCTCTCAATAATTTAAAAATTTATTAGGAAAGCATTAAATCTTAAAGTAATTGAAACTTATTGCTTGTGTTTGAAAAAAGGGTAATTGCTTCAAAGCATAAGTAAATAAATAGAATTAAATAATTAAAAGGAAGGAAATTTTAGAGCGATAAGAGTAATTTTTAAGAACGCTAGTTAGTTGAAGTCCTCCTTGTAAAGCAATAACTTTTGATAAGTAAAGCACCGTAACTTGATTAACTAGATAATGTAAATACAGTAATGTTTTAATTTATATTTCAATAATTGAGTATTACAGAAGTCTTTTTTTCTTTGAGATTATTAATTTATTTTAAAAATAATCAAAAGTTCAAGATCTTAAGCTTTGAAGATTAAGTTTAAATACATTTTTAATTTACAAATAATCCATCAGTCCATTTTCCTGTCAATTCTTTGCCGTTTGAATCAACTTTCGTTCCAAATCCATGAGGTCTAAACTTTTCATCGCAAGTTCCTACGTAAGTATCACCATTAAGATAGTGAATTTCACACATTGGTTTATGAGCTCCATTATGTCAGTCTGCTTTTACTTCTTTTATTTCAGGATGATTTTAAAATGAATAAATTCCTTTACCATGAAATTAATTCTGAAGTCATTCCCCTGAATATGAATAATCTAAGCATATAAGAGTGCCTGTTCCTTATTTCATACTTTTGATAAATTCACCACTATAAATTTCATTATTTGAGTTTGTGAGTTAACCCTAGCCATGATATTCATTATTGAAGAACTCTCCTTTGTAAGTTTCTCCATTAGATTTTTTAAGATCTCCCATTCCTTATTTTACTCCACAATACTGTATAAAAAATTACAAAATCGCCCTCATAAATGTCACCATTGTTTTCAATAAGTTTTCCAGATCCATGGAATTATCCTTGCTAGAAATATCCGCTATATTTTTTATCTTCCTATAAGTAAATAATATTTCCTAAGCCCTAGAAAAGATCATTTTACCATTCACCTTCATAAACTAGTGTAGAACTAGTATAAATACCTTTTCCATGTTTTGTATCGCCTTGCCAATATCCATCATACTTGTAATGAGAAGATGTAAGAATACCTCAGCCATTTCTTGAACCACAGCTAAAATACCCCTCATAAATATCTTTATTTGGATAATGTATTTTCACTAGACTTTCTTCCTAACAAAACTCTGATTGCTAGTATATTTTGATATCATAAAGATTCTGCCATACTTTATAATTATGAGTTTTGATCCATTATTCTAAGAACTTCTGATTATACTTCTCTATAATTGCTAGAGCTTATTGCTTTTCAGTAGTTTACTAGCGTAAATAAGCGATATCAGTTACTAGGTTTATGAAGTAGTTGTTAACTTGTTGACGTATACAGTCTTCGACACCTTACCATTAGTCCTATTTATCTAATAGCTCTTTCAACTTTTTCTATTATTTATTGTCATAATCACTAAGAATCTTAGTATCTTCTTTTAAAGTTACTTACCCAGTATCTATGTTCACTATGAGATCAGCTTTTGCATTTTAAAGCATTATTTAGTTAGTTGATCCTATTAAGAATCCATCACATTGTGTTAATTTATCCATTTGATACAAGGAGAAACTTAAGAAAAGCAGGTTACGTTTGTGGAACACCTCAAAAGGAAGTCCATACATGCTGTAAAACATTTGCTAAGGCCTACAATTCAAGAAACTAAGACCTGGTATCAAACTAAGCAGTGCTGCTATAAAATCGGATAAAATACTAGAGTTAATCGAATAAATTAGAACCTTTTTTTCAAGTATGATGCATTTTAGAATAGTAAGAACGTGCTTTTTAAATTGCTTTACTATCATACTTGGGTTACACTATACAAAGATCTCCTAATCGTCAATCTATAGTTAGGAATCAAAGAGTTATGAAATTAGAGACATATCACTAAAGTTTCCCTGAGTGAAGTAAGCTTGAGTTAAAGGTTATAATCTATATAGCATGTATCCAAAAACTGGAATAGGACTTATGAGCACTACAGCTTTCTAAACTCATCCTCTTGCTGAGTTTGTATCTTATACTTGACAATAGCATGAAACACCATACAAAATTTAATCTTCAATGGTTATTTCAAAGTAAGAATGCTACTCATCTTTAAAGTTATGAGCACAGTCAGGTAAGGCCTTATAGCAGACTATTTCTTATAAACTTTTATAAATAGAATTCTTAGTCATTCTCTCTGGATAGCAGAATTCTACCTAGCTTCCTTACTTCGCGTGGAAATTTACAACTAAAATGCACAAAAAGTTAGTACTAAAATTTAAAGCAACTCCAATATACTTTCCATCAGCCTAATCTACTTGATTAGTGCAAACTTTCTCAATCAAAGCCTTTAGTTTTTTATCATTTACAAACTATTTTATTTTGGCTTTCATTAAACACTATTAATGCTTTAATATTATTTTGGTTTCTTAAGTTTAAGCGGTATTTATAGAACTACCTATTAATAGAACTTTAAGCAAAGAAATTCCTTTTCTTTAAAATTATCAGCGCAGTTATGCTTTCTAAAATGAGTTTAATATATAAGAGTAAAAGTATTTTAATATGCTTAGGATTAGCTATTAAGACTTCTTACTTCTAAATAAAGAGGATTTAGTTTATTAAATCTAAAGTTAAATACTAAGAACTAATTGAGAAAGTATAAAGGAACTAAATATTCATTAGCTTAATCTTATACCTTTCCTCTTAATTTGCCTATAAAAGTTTGATCCTACTAATCTAAGCTTATTTAGCTAAAAATATAATATCAAATTAGCCATTTTAGTAAAAAATAGGGTGAAGAAAGCATTAAATCTCCTTAAATGCAACAGTTTATATTATAATTATCTACAGCATCTTAGCATACTAAATCATAACCTTATTTAATATTATTACTTAGTGATATTATCTTAAAATCTGCATTTTCTTATTAATAGCTCTTTATCTAAACTATCAGCATTTCTTTACTTTTTAAATCTAACTTTACTCTAATAAAAGTTTTAACTTTAATTAAATTATATCTTTGAAAATTATTTTTGAGTTTAAGATTAAGAGGAAAAGAGTAAGTTTGATAAATAGGCAGTTAAATTAAAATTAACACTTAAAGGGATTCTTTTAAAAAGATGTTCTAATACCCACGAAAAATCCATTTTCTCCCATAGCTTTATAGGAAGTTGAAAGTAAACTAAAAGATTACTCTTCTTTCGAGGGATTAGAAAGTAGGCAAAAATTATCAAAGTATTCAAGTGTAAATATAAAATTAAATAGCTATTTATTATTTCATAGTGAGGGGATTTTAAATAGTATTTAGCTGATAAGTCTGTATTTTATTAGAAATTTAGCATTATAATAGGTATAGTGGAAATTTACTCTATCTATTAATTAGTTTAAAGCATATCTAAAGCTTTTAGCTGTGCTTGAATATTTCTTTTTGAATCGTCTTAAAAAACAGATAATAAAGTAACTAGAAATAATTGAAAAAGAGAGTCATCTTTTAGATAAAAAGCTTTATTAGTATATGTTTGATAGAAAAACATTAAGTTCAATGTAAAATCTTATTTAATTACTTTTATAGCTTCTTATTAAATAAGAAAGTGCTTCTTATCCTTCTTTGTAACTCTATTTAAAATCTAGCTTTGTAATTCTTTTCAAAATAACCATTGCTTACTTTTAAATAGTTTTGCTTGCTTCATAAGCTTTAAAATTTACTTGTCAACTATTATCTTTTTGAATGAACATCAATTATTACTTTTAATCTCATAAAATCCAAATTAAATTGCACAAATAAAAAAGATAAGACTACTCTTAATTTATTTGCATCAAGTACTTCAAATAATTGATTGATATCCAAAAGTAAATTAACCAAAATCATAGAGATAAATAAAAGTACATTGAGAAATATATCGCTCATTCTTATAAACTATTACACATAATAAAAATTTTAATTAAGTTACATTATTAAAAAAGAAGTTTAACTATCAACCAATAAATTTAAATAAATGAGAATATAAATTAAGTTCTTTTCAGCACTATAAAATCACTAATGTAGCTTTTTATTTATTAATAGTTTAATGGATTTAATATTTTAAGCTTAAGAATTTCAATAACTTTGCTTAAAAAATGTGCGATAAATTTGGGGAATCAGATCCTAGGTTTAAAACTTTGAAAGTGGATGAATGCGTGTAAATTAATTTTAAGCTTAACGAGTGTTTAAAATCGCAAAAAAATGATTGGAGAAAGTGTTAGGATTTGGTGTAGGAACTTAAAATATGTTCTCTTAAAAAGTAGTAGGCTGATAAGAGCCAAGATTAGGAATCAAAATAGGAGAAATGAAGGATTTTTAAATAAGAGCTAAAATCTTAAATTAAATATTAAAGAAATTATTATAAAATAAATTGTCAATTAAATTGATTCAACCTGAGCAACTGCAAGGACATTTACAACTTGAACAATAACAACAAGCACATGTTTCAGATTTCTTTTTATGTCTTTTTTCTGATTTTTCTTTATTAATTTTCTAAATAAAATCATATCTATCATCAACGTTTTCATCTATTTCTTCTTTTACATCTTCAATATCATCATCATGGTCTTCTAAATTTTCTTCTGTCTCATCTTCATAATCATCTTCTTTTTTACTTCTACTTTAATGTCTGAGTAAGTTTTTATTTAGCTTTTTTTCAATAAATTCAGTTTCATCATCAATACCTTCTTCTATTTCCTCTTACATTTCTTCTATGTCATCTTCTTAGTCTTCTATATAATCATCTACATCATCCTCATCACCAAACAATGAAGCTCCTTATTATCTTGAAGCACTTTCATCACTATCTTCTTCTGCATTTAATTAAGCATTTTCTCTTAACTAAAACTTCTTATTTAAAGTAGCTTTTTTCTCAATACCTAGACACATAATAGCAATTGCTAGCAAAAGAAACGTAAGAGTTTTCATACTATTTTTATTTATATTTGGCAGTCTTTAATACTTAGATAATAGTTTTTGAAACTTTAGCTAGAATTTAATTTTGTTACAAAAACCTTTATTTTCAGTAATTTATACCTATTCTAATTTAAAGGTATTCAAACTAGATATTCCTATACCTTTTATTTTATATTTGTCTCTATGATAATTAATATTAAAGTATCTAGTCTAGCTTTAGTCTTTTAAGCAGAAGCTTGGAGATTATTAAGTGAAGCATTGAGAACAGAGTAGCTTAGCTTCTTATTAATTAAAATAGAATTTAAATAGATACAACTGTAAGTAACTTTAAAGAATCTTAGCTATTTCTTAGTTACTAAATATCATATGTATAGAGCAAGTAAAATAGAGGAGAATTATAGCTTTAAAATATAAATTAGGATTACTAAATATTGTATTCAAACTAGTTATGATATAAAATAATTTGCTAGCTTTTATACTTATCTTCATAAATAGATTATTGGGAGTAATTGTAATATTTAAATAAAGCTAATAGACTTAGTGAAGGAACTTTCTAAATATTTCAAAATAAGATAGGATATTTCAATATTTGCTTAGCTGCTCATACTATTTTTACAGTTTAGACTTTGATCTTAAAAGATTTTGAATCTTTTATTAAATCCTAAATTAGAATAAAATATGAAGTACTAAATTCTTTTTTATTACTTTAAAAGCACAAGTAAAGATGAAACGAAATAACAAAATAATTATATTTGCTTACTATTTCATCTATAAATCAAACTTATATCAAAAGAATATTCTGAATATAAGATTAATTCATAATGGGATTAGGATTAATCATTATTTCGTATAAAATAGTTAGCATCTTCTTATATTTCAAGATATTTAGACAAGAAACCATAGATAAAAGTTTAAAATATTAAGCAAGTAAAGTTTAATTAGTAAATTAGTAAAGCTAAACTTGAATATAATAACCTCACAAAGGGATAAATAATATAAAATTTTGCTTATGATTTTAAGATTAAAAATACGATAGTTGATATATATTATTAAACAATATATTTAAAGAGTGAAATGAATTAAGCATTTTATACTTCGCTTATTATAAATCTTACCATTTAACTTTTAGCTAGCAAATGATTAATTAATTTAAAATTTAGACAATAATAATTTTAATAAGGCTAAAGGAGAAGTTATAATGTGATTCTTTCTCTGCATTCCTTTTTTTTTCTTTATCCGTTTATATTTATTTTTGTTATAGATATTAGTCATTTAATTTCCTTTAAAATGTTATTATAAATAAAAGAGGCTTTGTCAGTTTTGATCTGTTATTTCATTTTACATATTCATTGCGAAACTGCTTTTTTGTTGCTTTTTGTCTTAGATTTAAATGCAAAGTTTCACTTTTAAACTGATTAATTATATTGTTTCCTTATCCTTTTTACTATAATGGGTAGTTAAAATTCATCAACTCTTATTCTTAATATCATAATCAATCTAAACTAACTGATAACTACCAAAATGTGACTATAAAATACACTTAATCTAGATAAATAAGAAGTATTCAAAGTTATTCCTCTAAATTAATAATAAGCAACCCTTTTATAAAAAGACTACCAAAGGATATAAGGTTATTCTATAAAAGCAATGGCATAACAAGAAAACACTAAGATAGTGGTTTTCTATCTATATATTTAAGCATTTAAAAATATGATTATCATTAACTTAACTAGATATAGAAATAAGCTTAGCTTAGTGATAGGGATATTAACGTATAAGTAAATAATCAGATGCAAATTTTAAATTTAAATGGAGACTGAAAAATAGAATTCAGTTACTTAATTTACCTAAACAGATTAAAGATCTTCTCCTAAATCTTAGCAGCAATCATAGCAACCTTTGAAAGAGAAGCTAGTAAATAACTAATTTTAAAAATTAACTAAAGAGAATGCTTAATTAAAATAAGACTTGCAAGCTCTTAATGAAAAGTTAGTAAAAACCATTTAGCAATTCTAAGAAGCTTAGATTAGAAGAGAAAGTAATCCTAATAGTCCATGAGTTAACTCGTAAAATGATGAAGCTTAAAAGTTATAAATATACGAAAAATAGACTTAGGAAATACTCAAAATTAAAGAGTAGTATGAGGTTTAATTACTTAATCTGAAGATGAGGGCTGAGGAAAATAAAAACAAAGACGTAATTTAGTTAATGAATTAAATTTCATAGCTTGAAAATGAAATAAAGGAAGTAACCAAGTAAATAAAAGTTATTAAAGACTAGCAAAGAGTATCAGGGAAAGCTTTATAAGAAAAATAAGATGGTAATAAGTTTATGAATGAGGTAATTTCTTTATTCTATAGATCTAAAGAATATCACAAAACATCTAAGACTTTTAAAATAAGAAGCAAAAGTTAATCCAAAAATGAGAGTAATAAAAGAGATCACACTAAGGAATGGCTAATTATATTGAAGAATATAAAACTTTACAAGAGAAGCTAACTAATTATTCTGAAGAAGAATATACCAAAGCTATTAAAGAAACGGAATAGCAAAGCTAAGCTTAAGTAATTTTTAATGCGTTTATAGGAAAAAAAAGAATAGATAAATAAAGCCTTAAAAACTATAATGTCTCTAGAACAGTAAAAAAGTGCTTTAGACAAAAAAAATAGCACAGAATTCGGCTTAGTTCAGCAAAGGTTAAAAAAGATTTAGGAAGATATTCAAAATTCAAAAAAGCAAATAGAGGAAAAAGATGAACTTTTGAAGTAACTTAAGCAAGAAATTAATCAATAGTAGAAAATAAAGAAACAACATTAAAGATTTAATTAGAAAACCTCTTTAACTAAGAATCCTTCGTAAACAGATTTATTTAAGTCCTAAGAAATCTCCTAAAATAACGTGACAACCCCAAGTAGTCCAGTTATGTTTGATAAGAAAAAGGTGAGTTTTTACATAGAAATCAAATAATTAAAATTATTCTTATTAATAGATAGGAAAAGTTCGATAGACTAGCAAGAGTAAGGATTATAACATCTTTAAAACTCAACAAGCGTCTAAAAACATTAATAACGAAAGCTATGAGGAAAAAAATTTGTGAGGATATGCCTAAGCAATTCATTAATTTAGCCCTACTTTGCTATTATTTCTGTTTAAGTCTTCATTAATCTCTATTTATTACAAACCTCTTTCAATACAAAACTGTAGACATAAACTAATTTAAGATTTATATTTCCATAGTACTACCTTACATTTATATCTACCTATTTGCGTTAATTACCTAAAATAATTTTCCTTAATTTTACTAATGCTAATGTATCCAAAAGGTTTGCAAAATAACAATCCAGTATTGAAATTTGCTTTTCTTTATATTATTATAAGTATTTAAATCTAAAAATACTAGCACATTTACTCATTTATATACTTAATTATTCTCTAAATGAACCAAAAAAATAAAGCTTTATAAAAAGCTACCTAAAATTAAACGGTTATTTAATAGCTCATAGTAATATACTAAGAAATTACATTTTCTAAGTTCTTAATTTATTATGATTATGAATATTCTTGATTATACTATTATGAATCTTTGGATTTTTTTTGTTCATCATAGTGGTTTATTACAGTAGATAATAAAATATGAAGAATAATATAATGGAGAATAATTTAAATCAGAATTGTTAATAATCAAAGTACTCTTCTAGGTTACTAAGTACGAAGCAAACCGAAACATTTGAGACTGAAAATGTGGAGGATAACTTGCTAAGTGTAACATCTAATTATTCAGACAGAGAAGAGATGACTAATAAACTGAAGAATAAATGAATTGATTTTAGTTTTGATTTATCTAAAGAAAATATCTTGAAGAGTCCTTTTAATTAAAGACACGAAAGCTAAGTTGAAGATGTTTATGAAGAGCCAAGTTTCAAAGAGAAAGATTTAGAGGAGATAAAAATCTTTAACTTAAAATTGATATAAAAGAAAGAATAAACTAATACGAAAATGTTAAATTCAATCAAATAATAGCCATAGAAAGTGTTTACTAATTCAGAAAGTAAGAAACTGGAAGCATAGCAAAATTTAATGCCAATTTCGAGTTTATTTAAAGTCTAAAAAGTGGCAACAAGGAGACAATCAGCGATAGAATTTGATTGAATAGAAAATATAAAAAATATTTAAATTTTGTAATAAAATTCTAAGAAGCAGCAAGATCAAAAAGATAATTAAAATCAAAAAAATTCCTTATCTATACAGCAAAAAATAGCCTAAAATGAATTAAATTTAACGAAAATTGATTTTGACTAAGATTTACAAGAAAACGAAAATTTTTGTAGAGAAGATAGAAATTAAATATTGGAGGGATTTGAAGCAGCTCAAAATTTAGTTTTGAGCTTTGATAATTCATAAGTTTTTGAACAAAGCAATAATAAATGTATTATAGATCCTAATGGGTATTTCAAAATTGTTTGAAATTTTTTGTTATTAATATGTTTAATTATTATAATGATATTCACACCTTATCGAGCTGCTTTTGAGGGAAATCCTTCTATGGAATGATAAATTATTGACGCTGTTTTTGATATTATTTTTTTGGTTGATATTTTGCTGAATTTTAACTCTGCTTATTATGACCAATAAAGGAAAGTTCTAGAGACTAGAAGGAGAAGAATAATTAAATAATATCTATCTAGTTGATTTATTTTCGATCTGATTGCTGGCGTTCCTTTCCAAATCATCAACTTCGCCTAAAACGATCAAGGAAGTTTAGAGTAAGTTTTAATGCAGATAATAATTCACTAAAATGGCAAAACTACCAAGACTTTTAAAATTATTGAGAACCTTTCGGCTTTTGAAGATTGCTAAATTTGGTAAGTTAAAGATGCTAATATACTAATGAATTGATAAATACAATTTTGAAGGGGCATTTGCTAGGATAATTTAAAGCTTCTTCATGTTTTTGATAATGATCCATATATTTTCGTGTTTGCTTTATATAATTAGAGACATCTAAATAAATCAGATTGAGAAATTGGGAAAGGGCAATATTGAAGCATCTTAAATAAATTCATATATAGATATGGTCTATTTTACACTGACGGTTTTATATACTATAGGATACGGAGATATAGTACCTATTACTAGCGTTTAAAAAATCATAATCATATCTTGAAGTTTTATTGGTTGCCTATATTTAAATAGTATGATAGCCAATATGAGTTCTTTGGTTTCCAACATGAATCAGCGAAAATCTTATATGTAGAAGAAGGAGATGCAATATACTGACTTTGCAGTTTAAGCTAATTTACCTAATGAACTATATGAAAGAATCATAGAAGCTTTTAGATTCAATATGAAGAAAAACACTCTCAGCTTCATTGAGTAGAGCTAATTCCTCCAAGCTCTTCCTACTAGGCTGTAATCAGAGGTATATGATTTTTTATTCTAAGGGATTATTAAAAAATGCCAGTTTTTCAAGGTAAGTTTATCTGAAAACTTCAGGGTAAAACTGCAGATTTTATTCATCTAATGGCGAACAATTTGAAGCCAGTAATGGGAAATAGTGGATCTATATTATACTCCTATGGCTAAGTTCCTGTAGATATTTTCTTTCTATAGAAAGGAGTTGTTAACTTAAAAGACAAGAATGATGTTAATTTTAAAACTTATATAGGTGGCTCCTATTTTGGAGAAATTGAAATCATTTTTGGTAAGAAGCGAAAGGCAACTGCTTATTTGCAAGAAGATTGCTAACTGTTCAAAGTTTATGGCTAAACCATGATATAGATAATAGGCTAATTCCCTGAGTATAAAAAGGAATTCATTGAAAATGCTTAGAAAAAACTAGAATCAGAAAAAGAAGCGAGAAATTAATTGAGAAAAGCACATGACTAGATGTAAATAATAAAGCAAAGAGATTTGAAGACTTGGAACTAAATCAAAAGTTAAAAGGCTAGACTCTCTACTATATAATTAAATTACAACAAGTTGAAATAATAAAGAAATTCAATTAGAAGGATAAGCTCAGAGCAATAAATAATTAGAAGTTACGTTAAGCAAATGCGTCAATTAACACTTAAAAAGATGCAAACTATGCTAGATGGAGTTGAAGACTAAGAAAAGGAAACTTATAGTACTCGTCCCAGCAATAATCAGTTGTAGTAAGTTAATCATTAAGAAGCTGGAAGTTAAAATTAATCTTTTTTTAGTTAATCTCCTACAATTGAAATAAATCGAACGAACTTAAGATCTAAATCAAAAGAAAGTTTTCAGTCAAATTAAAACCATCATGATTAAAGTTCCTCAAAAGAGCAGGAACCATACGAAGATATTAAAAGTTAAGAAGGAGAAAGTTTTTAGACTTCATATGAATCTTCAATAGATAGTTCTCCTATCAAATCTTAAACAAGTAGTATAGAAATCCAATAAGCGAAAATTAATTAAACAGACTATTCAAAGGAAAGAGAAAAACATTAAAGTACATGATAGCAAAACTTATACCACTAAAAACAAAGCAAAAGCGAGACATTCCAAAAAAAAATATCTTAATATATTCCCATTCTTTTATAGCTAAAAGAGTAATAAAAAAGCGAATGTAAATACTTGAAATGATTACAGAATACCAAAATACAGTCGACGATTGCAAAGATAGATAAATGTATTTCTGACATATAAGAGATTAATAAAAATTTAGACAACTTAAACGAAGTAATTATGCTTATACTACAAAAATTGGGAAGTTCTTAATTATTTAGTGAATTTTTCATTTTTTATATATGATACTTTTATCAACTTTTCTCAATTTTTAATTAATTAAAATTGCCAGAAATAAGAAATTAACAAGCATTTGAGTTCTTTAAAATGATTTTCTTTATTTAATGAGAAAATATAATTGTGAGTTAGGTAATGATGTAATAAACATTCTAAAAATTATATACATATTGACATCTCAAAATAGCAGTTGATGTACATAAAAGAACTGAAAATATTCTTTTAAAATAGCAAAAATAAATACATTTAGTTAAAAACCTTGCTTGATTAATATCATAAGCAAAGGAAAATACTAATAACCTATTATTTAATTTTTCACAGTAGAACAAAATACTTCTAGTAGAATAATTTTATTAGCAAATCAAAGAAATTAAATTATCTTCGCTCTCTCTATTTGCTTATTAACTCTTTTCAATATATCCATTAGATAATTTAGCCTTTCTAAATATTTAAATGCTTTTACTTAATTATTTCTATATTAAATATAGTTATTTTAAAGATACTAGAGTTTATTTAATTCTCATTTAAATAGATAACTATCAAGTTAATAAACATATCATTAGTTTGAAATTTATGTTTTAGTCTTATAAGCAACATCAATTATTCCTGGTTTTTACATAGAATCTTTATAGTAAGTTTAGTATATGCTTTGCTATTAAAAAGTGAAATACTCATCACTAGCAAATATAAATAAAAGTCTAATATAAATTAACTGCTACATTCTATTATTCATTTTTACTTGTTTTACAGATTTATATATTCTATTAAAAATTCAGCTTAAATATAGACTTAGGCAATTTATCTAGCTGCTTAAATTATTAATTTATCATTATTTATTAGGATAAGCCTAATTATTTGATAGTATAAGACAATATATTAATAAATCCTTACTATTTGCTATTTTATATTTAAGCTTTATTTTTGGTTTTCATTCACTTTTTTTCTATCCCTTTTTACATGTTCTGATACCTTTCTTTATTCTTGACTATAGCAGCTATTCAATAAATATGAGCTAGAATTACTGAACTTATCTTAAATAAAATAACCATTATTTTAAGTATATAAGCATTAAGATTTTATTTAAGCTAAGTAGTATATAAATATAATTGAAAATATTAAAAGCTTTATAGAAGCGTTTAAGCAATCTATAAGTAAGTTCTTTTAAGCATAATAAAGCAAGAATATTATAAGCATTTTATTAACTTAAGAAGAATTAAAATTATTTTGCTTTTAGTAATTAAAAATATTGAATGCATTTAGATACTAAAGCAGAAAAGTTATTTAGATTCTAATAAGAGAGGTTATAGGATTTAAGATATATTTATGCCTCTATTGATATTCTTTATTCCTTAAATAATATGTGGAGATTATTTGAGTACTGAAAGGTTTATTTAATTGATAATTATATAAATTTCGAGTTACTTATTTTAATCTTTCAATTTTAGTCAAATGCTTTTAGATCTAAATCGATAACATTAGTTGATTCATCTATTCCTATTTTCTCTATATGCTCGTTTTAAACAAAAAGTCACTTTCATTTATTTTCAAAATTGATAGCTCACTCTTTACTCAATTATGGTATTTAAGTTATATCTAAAATTTCAAGATTTTGGTAAAATTAATTAGAATTTTCTTACTCATCAAATAAATGAAAAGCTTTTTCTGTAATATTGGTGCTTTAACTTAGAATTAGCTTCTATAATTTCTTTCCACTTTTAATAATTCTGCTTGTTTCATAATCAGTAAGCGATAAGCATTTTTTAAAACTTAATGTTTTTAGCTTTTCCATTTTAAGTATTTCTTCAATCCAATCTTCCCCTTCTATAAAGCATTCTTCAAGAAAAAGTGATTACAATTATAAGCAGCACTGACTTATTATCTAAAGCGTCTAACTTTATATTTCGTAATTTTAATTTAAGTAAATTTAAGTTAGTTTAGGACATTTACTGTAGATATTACTCAAAGTTTAATCTGAGTAAATATTCAAATTTCCTAGCATGATTGTTTTAAAATTCTATCCATAATTTTCTATCTACTTAAGACCTTAATCAGTTATCATCTCTAGTCCTTATAAATTGATCTATAATAGTTTAGGAGTGTTTTATAGCAAAAGCAAGAGATGTTAATCATCGAAGTTTTCACAATAAAAAATATCTATAGATATTAGATTTTCAAATTACTAGCTGAAATAATTTTAAAATGCTTGCGAAGAAAAATTGGCTTAGTATAGAATAAACCAATCAAGCTTAGATTAAGATATCTTTTGTATAGTCGTTTCACTTACGTCTTTCGCGTCAAATAGTTTTATAGCTGTTAGATTTGGACATAAATGAATAAAATCTTCTAATTAGCTGTTATTGTTTATTTTAATTTCTTTCAATTATTTTCCTTTCTTTTCTAGAAAAACCATTAGATGCTTAAGTTCGAATATCTTACTTTCAATTTTTATCTTCTTCCATTCTTAATTACTGCAAAAATCATTAAGAAAGCTTCCCGTTATTTACTCTGATTAAGTACATTTAAAGTATTTTAGTTTTGTTAACTACTACATAAAGCTTAAGTTTTAGTCTTATAATACAGTTTTGTAAATTTTTAAAGCTTGCAAGTTCTTAAACAGCTCAAAATCAGGCAAGCAAGCTTGATTTGGTGTAGTTCAATTTCACAAATAGAAAGATTAGATTTTATTTGTATTAAAAGCTTGCTATTTGTTCTCTTTATATAAGATGCATTTTCTTAACTCTTAGCAAAGATTTTCCATCAGTTTCTAAGACAAAAATTATCCGTTAAATTTAATGCTATTAGCATCAGATTTTCTAAGCTAAATTAAGTTCCATTCTAACCGAATTTTAACAAAATTTAATTATCTTCCATAATATTTGCCAAATCATAGATAATCATATTGATATTTGAACTAATAGAAATATCTGTTTACTTTCTGAAGTATGCTTATATTATTTTGATACAGAAACTTGGATACTAATTAAATGATTATTTTAGCTTGCTATTGATTTCTAGAAATAAAGCAATCTAGGCTAAATTATCTTTAATCATTTTAAGAATTTAGTTGTGCTCCATTCTGTGATTCTTGTATGGCTTTCTACTTCTCACACTGTCATAATTATATTTGTTCTTCTTTTCAGTAATATTAAGACGGAGAGTCTTAATTTAGCAAATTTAATAACTCACTTTATTTATTTTCCAGATCCATAACTTCTATGTAAGTTTATTATTCCAAAATCCTCATCTGTTTTTGGTCTAACTATAAATTTTCTTAGTTTTCTAGTTGCACTTATTAGTTACTTCCCTTAAATTTGCTTAATTCAAGCTTTTTTAAGTTTTAATCAAGAGCTTCAAGCTTTTAACTAAGTTGATTTACAACTAAATTGCTACTAGAAAAGATGTGATTATTTAAAATTCTGTCTAGTTCTAATTAATTTAGGCTTTACTTTTCTTCTAACTATTTTAGCATTTATCTTATCCTTTCTTCATATCGTTTAGTATTTCTACTTGCTCACTTTTAGATTGTATTTTGATCCTATATGTAAGATTTGATTATTGCTAGATTTATTTATAATTTATTAGGGTTTTCTCTGCTTATGCTAAAACATTAAAGACATTTATAAAAACCTTATTCATTCCATTCCTTTTAAATACATATAAAACAACTAGTGTGTTCACATTCTAAAATTAAAGGAGCGTTTTCAGCATTATATCTATTTTAGCACTTTAAGCATTTTTCTAATTCCTACATTATACTATTTATCCATTCCAATAATTAAAACTGAAAAAGCAGTTTAGATTAGATTTATAACATAATTTATTTGAATACCTTCATTAAACTACTCATAACTTAGATATTCCATAATGCAACATCTCTTCAATCATGCTTATTTCATAGTTATTCATTAAGCCTTCAGGTTGCTTATGCAATTAAACTTAAGGATTATCTAAGCTAACTTCAATCTTTATTCTTCTAATTCTAATTTTTAAATAGAGTTACTTATAGTAAGCTCCATTATCTCTGAAGAATCTTAGATAAATATAGCATAATTTACAAATAATGTTCAAGAAAGCTTGCACAAATAAGCATATTAAGCTATTAAGAACATTTCATATCTTTAAAGAGGTTAAGCTATATTCATTAGCTTCTAGAGGATTTAATCTAAAATAATTTTTCAAATTTTGATATTTCCTTTAGAAGAAATTAGAATATTACCCAAGTTGGAAATTATAAACAGTAAGCTATTTTGATAAATTGAAGAGGAAAATATTAGAAAATTAGATATATCAGAAGTATAAATTTATTTTACTATACTAAAGCTATTGAATACTCTACTTCTAAAAATTTAATCCTCAAAATAAAGAAAATTTTGATAATTTAAAATTAGAAGCTACTTTAAAAAGTTAGACCTGTATCCCGTTTTATATAATTAATTAACTAAATCAGATTTTAATTATGTCAATCTAAAATAAAAGCTCTGAAGCAAGAATAGCAATTTAAAATATAATTAAAAGAGGTAAATAAAACAAGCTTAAGGAAAAGCTCATTTTTATAATTATTAATGAAATAAGATTATAGATCTAATTATTTATTTGTATTTTCAATATTTAGGAACTAGAAATGGTATCAGAGGTTTATAAAAGATTGATGAGCATTTTAGAAATTATTGTTCTTACCATTAACTAACTATAAAATAAATACGATACTTTAATCATCAAGACTGTGATGATGCTCCTTTATAAATAATAAAATGAATATAGTAGCTAATAAATAGTGAAAGAGAAAGATAATTATACAATATAAAGCTCGTGAAATTGATAATTAATTTAAATTAGTCTTATTAGAAATAACTTCAAGGATAGAGTCCATAGTTAATAGCTTCATAAGATCCAAATTTCTCTGTCCATTACTTTCTCATGTTTTTAAACATGTTATAAATTTCTCCTGGCTTGCCATCTCCTATTGTTTTGCCATCTAACTTAAGTACAGGATAGATTTTAATATTGCAAGATATAATAATTTCAGAAGCTTTGTATGCTTCTTCAACATCAATTTCACATTCTTCAACCTTAGAAAACACTTTTTATTGCAACAAGTGATGAGCCATGCCTAAATAATTTTTTCTAGAAGTACCTGGTAAAATACTTCCATCTAAAGGAGGAGTCTTATAAATTATTCCATCTTAAGTTTTGTAAATGAAAGCTATATTTGCAATTGGAGATTCAAGGACTTTTCCATTTTTAGTCATAACTCCAATATATCCACCTTTTGATCTCGATTGATTAGCTATAATAGCATTCGAAATATAATTGGTTGACTTAATAGAAGGAAGTAAGCTGTAGTTCTTTTTATGGGTTGTGGCAGATATTCCTTACAACTCAGATACATTTTGAGAAGGGTATATTCCAGCATAAAATTATGGTTTTACATTGTCGGTAAAAACTGCTAGATCACCAGGTCCTGCTGAAAGTCAATATTACAGCTCAGCGTTCCTTAATTTACTGAAAGCAGCTAACTACATTCATATTTACTATATCCTATCACCACTAAATGGTAGATTGATTTAAACACTTTTAGCATTATTCTATAATTACCTCAAATGAAGGTCTAAGTGATACATTTATCCATCAATTATTTTAATTTTGTTTATCACTCCATGTCCTCTATGAACCATGTGGTCATCAAAAGGAACAGTCATAAGCTCTGGTTCAGTAACAATTCCATCATAAATTGAACTATAAAAAGCAGTATAGCGATTACTTTTAAGCTTTAAAGCTACATTCTTCAAAATAGTTTCAGGTTGAAGTTATCTAAGAAGCATTTCTTATTATTAAAAACTAAAATCATCAAAATAGAGTAATTAAGCTATTTTAAAATGATTTCATAAATAACCTTTTTATGGATATATCTAAAGCAATATATACTTTACTTCTTAACATTTAGTATCTCAGCTTTTAGAAATCTATACAAGAAAATATGAAACATTAGACATAATAACTTGAAACTTTCTTCTCTTTGTAAATAAATGCTTCTAGTGATTAGCAGTGAATTAATCTAAAAGTTTGATATATAATACTTACTTTTCTGATAATTATAAATTTTAATAAGTCTTCATACTTCTTATATTGTTAAATAATTATAGATATACTAAAAGAAATATTACTATAATCTAGGACTTTCTATAATCATACTCAATACTTATCTAAGCTAAATTAAGATTGAAAGGTTTTAAATATCATACCTATATATTTTTAACTGAAGTATATTCCTATGTAATTTAGTAATTAAACCTATTTATAATGCTTTAAAATTAAATTGAAATGTAAAGCTAACAAAAAAATTTTATCTATACAAGTTTGCTATCTTATTGGCTATACTTTCAGTTTAAAAGATAAATAATAATTACTATAATTATTTTGCTTAGAGCTTAATAGAGCAATCATCTAAAATTCATTATTTTAAATTATAAGTAATCTAAAAAATTTTAGGGATTCAAAATGAATTGAATAAAGCCAAAACCGAGAGATTAAAGGCTATATTTGATAATTTGATAATAAAATAGAAATTTAGCTTTATGAAATGTAATATTTTACTATGCTAAAGTAAATAAGAGTAAATAGATATACTTATTACTTAAATCTCTTAGCATAAGAATTAGAGGAATTAAAAAAATGAAATTAAATCGATTCATTTTTCAATTAGTAGTTATAATTTTAGTCTTTGCTAATATTGTTTTGCTATCTTTCTAATTTCGAAGCAGTGCTCCTACTTTAAAAATTATTGGGCAATAATTTTTGAAAGCAAACTCTAGTCTTAAAAGTGAGTAGATGAATTCTACAGTATAAGAAGTAGGTATTTAAGCTGAATGGAATTTGTAAGATTATTTAAAAAGAGTGGTTCCTGTTTCAAGATAGACAATTCTGAGTTAGAACTTTCTGACTTCTCTTAAATACTTAAGATAGACAAGCATTTCTACTTCTTATTACTAAATCTTTAAAAACAACTACACTAGATATCA
Source organism: Loxodes magnus (assembly GCA_946699065.1). Classification (NCBI taxonomy): domain Eukaryota; phylum Ciliophora; class Karyorelictea; order Loxodida; family Loxodidae; genus Loxodes; species Loxodes magnus. Next base: position 592,993 of record CAMPDV010000098.1, read on the forward strand.
TTCTATACCTTTTGGATAGTAAAAACTTAAAATATACAACAGTAAGTTTGATAGAGGATTTTCAAATATCAAAAGATGAGATTCAAAATGTACATATGAGCCTGCTACGCTGTTAGCTATTTCTTAGATCGTACGACCTTGATTTTAAATAATTGACTGTGGAGCTAATTATGGTTGGTTTAGTATTAGAATGGCAAGCTTGTTGGATTAAAACTAAGGAGGTAGGATATCTTTGTTTGAAGCTAATCCGATTGTAGCTCGTTTTTTGAATCACTCAGTTTATGAAAATGGATTGCAAGATAGAGCTTAAGTCTATAATTATGCTATTTATAATGAAACAAAGAAACTTGATTTTTTGATCTATTTACGATCATATCGATCTCATATTGATTATCGTTCAGATAAAACAATTAGAGAAGGAGTAGGAGTAAAAGAAGAAGATACGATTGTTCCTGTACTGGCTGTCAGACTTGATGATTTATTTCCACCCGAAATTTTGCCTTAAGTAAACTTGATAAAAATGGATATAGAAGCATCCGAGCCTTTGGCTCTATTAGGAGCTATAAATATAATCTAAAGATCTCCTGATATAATTTTAATATTGGAATGATCTTGAGACAATGTTCTAAAGCATGGAATTCCCCTTATGTAATCTTTAATTGACTGGCTATATTCTTAAGGATTATAATTTAGAAAGCTTGACGATTAAAAAATTATAGATAAGTATGGATGCAAAAATCTAAAAAGATAATGGGCTAATTAATAAATTAAGTTCAAAAATTTCGAAATCATAGATAAACAAGATCTCCTCATCTAGCAAGAAAGATTTGATGTCTTAATAACAAGACCAACAACATACAGAAAGATTGTCACAAGCAGACATTAATTTTATTTTAAATAAATATATAATAATTTAAATTTTCTATAGTACTAATATATAAACTCTAGCTCCATTATTCTATTCTTCTAAAAGAAGAGAAAATAAAGAACGAAGATTTGAAAAAGAGAGGGGAAAAATTAGATGGTTGGTGATAAATTATCTAGCAGTAATAATGGTTTAGTGTATTATATGATATTATATGATTGTTATAAAGTGTCATGTAATAAATCTTCAGTATAATATCAATTTATTTCTATAAAATACGGAAAATGTTTTTATAATATAAATTTCCTGGTATTTTTAGATTGAAAACATTTAATTCCATAGCTCTTAAAAAATTAAGGATTTGAATAATTAGTTCGTTTTGTCTTTAAGATAGATGGTACGTAACTAAATTAGGGAAATATTTTTTAATTAATTGATTAAACTATAAGGAGTTATTTAAACAATTAGTGTTTTTGAAAAGAAATTTTTACCATTTTCTTATTTCAAAATATCTATAAATGTCAGTCTGGAAAAACATTAAAGGAGGTTATTCTGAGTTATGAAAGGCGATTATACGACCACCCCGTGAAAAGTATCAGATAAGTGAACTTGGTCCGAAAGAATTTTCAATTTTTAAAAGAAAATTCAAAAGAACAGATTTTCAGCTTATGAATAAAAGAGGTTTAATAATAGAATGCTCACATTTTGAACCGGCTGATAACGAACGAGTGGCGGAAGCTCTGCCTTGCGTTATTTTCCTTCATGGAAATTGCTCATCAAGAATTGAAGTTCTACATTATGTTCCGGCACTGTTATCACAGAACATAACAGTATTCGCTTTAGACCTGAGTGGAAGTGGATTGAGTTAAGGTGAATATATAAGTTTAGGGTGGTTTGAAAGAGACGATGTTGATCTAGTAGTTGAGTTCTTAAGAAATAGTCAACGAACTAGTACTATTGGACTATGAGGAAGAAGTATGGGAGCTGTAACTGCATTGATGCACGGTGATAGAGATCCTTCAATAGGAGGAATGGTTCTTGATTCTCCTTTTTCAAGTCTAAGAATTCTATCAGAAGAATTAGCGAGGAATTATTAAAAAATTCCTAAATTTATAGTATCAACGGCAATGAATTTTGTAAGAAAAACTATACTAAGTAAAGCAGGATTTGATATTAACAATTTAGTTCCAATAAACCATGTTGAAAAATGCTTTATTCCAGCATATTTTGTTGCAGCTACGAATGATACTTTTATAAATCCACATCATACATAAGATTTGCATGACAAATATGAGGGAGATAAAACCTTAAAAATAGTAGATGGTGATCATAACTCCTAAAGACCCTAGTTTTTACTAGATTCAATATCTATATTTTTTTATCAAACTTTGCAATGCGAGAAACTACCTTAAAAATAGAAATTATCAAATGTGCAATTTAACTTAATTGATTAGGAGGAAGAAATGCTTAGAATAGCAATAGAAGAAAGTTTAAAGTTTTAGTAGGAAGGAAAAGAGGAATTAAAATAACAATTTGAAGAAAGCTGAGCTTTAGTTTGATTAACAAATTCTTTCCTTTTTGTTAATTTTGTTGATTTAACTTAATAAAATAAAAGAAGTTTAGCTTATTTTTAAAGAAGGAAAAATAGAAAGAAGAAACTTCATCATTTCTAAATTCCTTTTATCTTCTTCAAATTTTAATGTATTTAGGTAGAAATTTAAAGATTCACTAGATATTAAAAGTGATAATAACTATATAAGGCTAATTTTTAAGTTAAATAATTTATATAAAATTACTAAACGTTATCATCAATTGCAATACTCTAGATATTAAAGCTCACATTTTCTTAGATGTATCTATAAAGTATTTGTAATATAAAAAACTACGATTAAGTAATTAATAAAGTGTAATAAGTTTATTTCTTAGATTTATCCCTATAATTGAGTCTTAGTTTTAATTTAGTATTTTTATAAAATTAAACCATTAAGAATTAATTTATAAATATCCTACACTTATTTTTAAGGTAGACTGAATTTATAGTAAATTAAATAGTGTTATTAAGATTATCTATAATTCAGTTTATTTAATTAATATTCTTACAGTTTCTAAACCTTTCATATGAATCTCTATGGCTGTATTTTTTAAGTGGCCATAGCAAACGTTTAACTAACCACTGTTAGCTTTAGCTTCTAAAGATGAGAATTATCTAAATTTTATATTTATTAATCATTTATAATTTTAGCTTCTTTTATATACTCTCTAATACCTTATTTATATCTCTATAAGATCAAAAATTTAGGATTGCTCGAATATAAAAGTAATGAAAATTATGCTTATTTAGGCCTTTTTTAATTAGAAAAGAGATAGAATTATAGTGTGATATTTTAGATAATAGTAGATGTTAAAGGAAGCTAATAGTGTTATATATTTATTTAATGGAAAAAAAGGAGATGGATCAGTAAATTTCTATTTGAGAGCTAGGAACTGCCTTATTTTCCTTAAGTTTAAGGTGTATTGATGGACTTTATAAGGGTAAATTATTATATCCATCTACTGAAGAACCAACTATTATTGGTTCAGATGAACCTTCTTCGGTTATAATTGAAGATTGTAACCTAGTTGCTTAGCATTGCTAAATAACCTTTTATAATAATTAAAACATGTGAAACATCTAAAATTTGGGATCTGCATAAACATGGATTAGATTATAGAAAAAGCACAGACTTAAGTAAGGAGACTAAATAATGATAGACAATTAAATAATTTCAGTTGATTTGATAAGCTCATATAAAGCTAATGTTGAGAAACTATTTTTGTAGGAGCTTGAATAAAAGTAGTTTTTAAAGAATAACCCACAAAAGAATGCTTCACAACTCTTAGCAGAGTTTAGTTCTTTAACTACTTCAGAGGTTGAGTAGCTAGTTTAGAACCTTCCTGGAAATGTTTAACATAATAAAAAATAAGTTATTCAGAAGATTAAAGATACAGAATAACTTATACAGTAGAAATAGCAGAATTTGAATATGTTACGCTTAACTTTGACTTAGAATAATAGTGTATAAATCAACTGCACTTCTTGTGTTTTAGGGGGAGAAAATTCAATAATCTAAATATCGGAGTCAAAATCTCTAGGCTACATAAAATTTAATCAAAATTCTTATTATTTAATACCTTAAAAGTTTGGCGTAGGAGAGATCTATATTTCTATTTAAAGCATTTAAATAGATCCAGGTACTTGCTTAAAAATCGGGGATTTAGAATTTTTGGCACAGAAATATGATGTTGGAGTTAGTGCGGAGAAAGGACTTAGAGAAAATATGGAAGATACACATCGTATTGTTTAAGACTTGAAAGTAAGTGAGCTAATACATTTCTCTTATTTTGCAATTCATGATGGACATAAAGGAGCTTAATGCTCTAATTTTTTGAAGGATACTTTACATCTAAATTTAGCAGAATCTTTATTGAGATAAGTAGATATTTCTTATAATATCAGAGAAACTATTTAAAGAACCTTACTAAGCGTGTTTAAGCAGACTGATTACTAGTTTTAACAATAAAAACCTGAATATTGTAATGAATCTGGAGCTTTGACAGTTGCATGCATTATTGCTGGAGATTAGTTACATGTAGCAAATGTAGGTGATAGTAGAGCTATATTGTGTAGAAATGGCCAAGCGATTGCACTTACAAATGATCACAGGACAACTAATTAAGCGGAAAATTAGAGAATTACTAATGCAGGAGGAACAATTTTTATGTAAAGAGTTAATGGAAATATCTAAGTTACTAGATCTTTTGGTGACTTTGCTTATAAATTATAGGGAACTCTTAATAAATAAAAATATAGAGGTGACTTACTGATCTCTAAACCGGAATTATAGATGCTTTACTTAAATCCAGAAGAAGATTAGTTTATAGTACTAGCTTGTGATGGATTGTTTGAAGTCTTTGAAAATCAAGAAGTATGCGATTTCATTTCAAAGCATTTTAAGAACGATGAAGATCCTTAGAAAATAAGTAACTATATAGTTCAAGAAGCAATAGAAGTGAAAGGATCAAAAGATAATGTTACATGTATGATAATAAAACTGTTTTAATCTCCCTATAATTCAATTACTTAACCATATCTCATTTTTGCTAACTTTTACAGTCTATTCCTTTAATTAGTAAAGCAACTATTCTTCAAAACTCTAGTAAGCAGAAAAATCTAAAATTTCTTAAAAAGTTTTAGAATTTTCAATAGTGACTTATAGAGTTTTCTGTCTTGCATACTATTCGATTTTTATAAGTTAATCATAATAATTAATTTCAGTCAATCAGTTAAGTTCTACAAAGCTTATAAAATTATAGAATACATTAATAGCATCTAAGTTAAGTGCGTAAAATTCCTTAATGAACAATTTTATAAGCCTTTTAAATTGAAATTTATATATTAATGATTAAATAAAACTTGTAAATAGCAGCATTTCTAAGATAGTAATTAATTCTTATCTCTTTGTTTTTTAAATTAGTGTAGTATAAGATAGCTAAATAGCTAGCTAAAGCTTCTAAACTTAAGCTGGATAATATCCAGTTATCTGTACATTTAATGTATACTGTATCTGTTTGCTTTATTTCTATACTCTTTGTGCTTTTCGCTTTTCTCTATTAATAAACTTAAATCAAGTTTTCTATTCTTAAGGATGCTTTACAAATAAATAACTAAGATTTCTAAACAAGTAGAATAATTAAATATAAAGCAGATATATTATCTTTCAATTAGAAAAAGTTTAACTTCCAATTCTAATAGCTTGGAAGCAAAATTTCATCTCTTTTACCTATAAATAAAAAGAAAACTCAGGAAAGGTATAATAACGTAATAAGAGACATATAATTAATCAATTTAGGGATAATAAGTTAAAAGAATCTTTATTGATAATATCTAATCAAAAGCATCTAAAATAGAAAATAAAAATAAACTCCAAATTACAAAAGCTTATTATTTATTCAAGTTTAAAAGTTCATTCTATTATTTCATTTAATTATAAGAGAGAAATTTAAAATAAAGACATTTAAGCAAGACTATTAAGGGTTGATAGCTCTTATTAAAGGATAATTAGTAAAATACAATGCTATTAATGGTAAAGTACTATTAGGGAAATATAATGAAGCTTTATCTTCAAAATAGTTATACTGCCTGATTTAATTATTCTTATAGCTAATCTTGCTATATATAAATCTCTTATTTCCATTCATTCATTTTAGTAAATGTATGTTAATAAAGTAATCTAATGCTTATATAGATTCAATAGCTTAGTAGAAGCAATAGATTCTTATTAAGATTATATAATCAATAAGTCTTGGAAATATCTGTAACTAAAATGATAGCTTTTCCATTATTTCAGTTTGCTTTTTAGTTTCTTAAAGAAAGCTGGAACTATCCCCTCAATAACATAATATGTCTAATCAAAATTAGCAGCATAAATAAAACTATTTTATCATCAAAGGGGAAGAGATGGAAGCTATTAGAAAATGTTATCATAGCTATATTTAAGATCTAAGCACTAACTATATGGCTTAAACCTAATAAATCATAGACAAATTGAGCTAAATCTCCCTATTTATCATAAGCAAATGCAAGTGTCATGATAGAGAATCAAAGCTCTACTTCTTAAACAAGCAATGTGAAAGTATTTTCAATATCAAGAATAGAATCAATTAAACTAAACTAAAGCTAATTAATTGTCTGATTATAAATGAAGCATTTCAAAAAGAAGTCTTTCTCTAATTCCTCTACTGAAAGCGATTTTAGTGAATATTCACAGGAAGAGTAAGATAAAATTGAGTATAAGTTAACGACTAGTTAGTAGAAATAAAATTTGAAAAGAGCTACCACTACTCTATTGCTTGAACATTAAAACCCTGAGCTTTTGTAGAAGTAGTAAATAAATAATAGTTCTAAAATGAAATCTGAAATTAATATATTTCATTCACTAAATCAATTGCAAACCCCAAAAAGCGAAAATTAAATTCGAGGCAGACAGAAATCGGCTATTTCAAACTAAGGATTTTTATACTGAAATCTTCCCTAAGTTCTCGATTCTTAACTCCTTAAATAAACTACAAGAGCCAAATCATGCATATGTGAAACTTGTGCCGGT